>JAEVFN010000093.1:381481-921490 GCA_030449075.1 Murraya paniculata | reverse complement strand
CTTTAGTGCTCTATTAAACTCATTTAAAACCTTAAAACTAATATTATTCATTGAAATCAACGATATTCAGCTAAAAAAATTTTGCTCTTGTATCTACAAAGAAATTATTTCGATATTCTCTATAAAATCATTGCCATCATTTTCTGATATTCTGATCATTCTATTTCATCTCAACTAGTCAACTTTGTTGTGCTGTCATTTTAATTATTCTATTTTAAATTGTTACTATTTTTATTTTTAAATTTATTGTATTTTTATTTGTTGTGTTGATATATGGTTTGAATTAGCTATGAAGTTTGTGATTTAAATAACATAAATGTTGATAATTAAATCATATTTAATAAATATGGTGAACTCAGTTAATGTTCTTTTGGAAATAATAGATATTTTATTCTTATTTTTTGGGATCTTGTTAATAATGATTGAATTTCAAAATATTATTAAAGATAATTAAATTTTTCTCTAATATTCCTTTGAAAGTCCTATTGTTTAATATAGAAAGGCCTCCAAATAAAAGTTTGCCTAAAGCCTCTAGAGCCGGCTCTGGACCCAGTAAAGTACAGAGTGAAGTATAGTGGTGATAATGATGATTATGTGTTATGCATGTTTAACAAACAAAATGCATGTTTACTTCTGTTTCTTTCTTTTTTTTTTTTTAACTAGTTATTGATTTATCAACTTAAAAAAAATTGATAATTTATGATCGAACAATTTAAGTTTTTTAATTTATCATTTATTAGTGAAGATCCTAAGGAAAAAAATAGCTAAAATTGACTTTAAATTGTTAATCACTTTTTGGCTTAATGGTGCGGATTAAGATCCTCTCCTGATAAGAACTTCTCTTGAGTAGAAGTTTACGTATTGATTGGTGATTAATAAGTGAAAAAACAAAGAAGCTAAATCCTATTCATATACTATTATTAAATGACACAACATAAGATTGTTAAAAACTCAAGATAGCTAAAATCAGAAGAGGATCTTACTCCTAATGCAATAATATAGTTTCGCCTCATTATAAAGATCAATATTCAAGTCCTATTTGTATCTTTCTATGAGTCTTGTGATAGTAAATAACCTCTTTCTTTAAGAGTAAATTTCCAAACTAATGAGCATCAACTATGATACTTGAAGGTAGGTTCTGAAATAATATTTATGCGTCCTATAAAATATCAATGATGTTGTCCGTTACTTTCTCATAAATGATATTTCAAAAGCTTGATTGGTCAAAATATACGTTTGCTGGGCTGCAGACCCCACATTAAAATTTATGAAAGTAGAAAATTGTTCATTTGTGCTTTAAAACCCCACCCTTCACACGAAGTTGAAACAATCACCCAGACATTCTGAACAGGTTTATCTCATTCCCAGCCTCAAACTCATCAAAACATGCTAAATTCCATTTCCATTAGCAGCTTTGCCATTTTGTTATGGTGCATAAGCTTGTTTTTGCTTAATTCTCATAGCTGTTTCGTCGATTCAAACGAGACGGATCACCTCGCATTGCTTGCCATAAAGTCACAGCTTCAGGATCCACTTGGAGTTACAAAGTCATGGAACAGTTCTATCAACCTGTGCCAGTGGACAGGCGTGACTTGTGGTCATCGGCACCAAAGGGTGACAGAGCTCGATCTTGAAAACCAAAACATTGGAGGTTTCTTATCTCCTTACATTGGAATCTGAGCTTCCTCAGAGTCATCAATCTGGCAAACAACAGTTTTCACGGTCAAATTCCTGACGAAGTTGGTCGTCTTTTCAGGCTTGAAGCTATAATACTGGCAAACAATTCTTTTTCAGGTAAAATACCAACCAACTTGTCTCGTTGTTCTAACCTCATCGTTTTTTGGGCCCATACTAACAACCTTGTGGGAGAAATTCAAGCAGTTATCAGCAACTGGTTGAAACTTGAGCAATTATCCTTGTACGATAATCAGTTGACAGGGCTGCTCCCACCTTCCATTGGGAATCTCTCAGCTCTCCAGAAATTTGACATTGGGGGGAATAAATTGGATGGGAGAATTCCTGATAGTCTAGGCCAACTAAGAAACTTGAACTACTTAGGCATACCTCAAAATGATTTCTCTGGTATGTTTCCTCTTTCAGTTTGTAACATCTCTTCCCTAGAAGCGGCTTATCTATTTACAAATAAATTCAAAGGAAGTCTTCCAATCTGCTTAGGTTTCAATCTTCCAAAACTGAGCGTCCTAGTAGTAGCTCAAAACAATCTTACAGGTTTTCTCCCACAGTCATTGTCCAATGCTTCAAAACTTGAATGGCTTGAGCTTAATGAAAATCATTTCAGTGGGCAAGTAAGAATCAATTTCAACAGTCTCCCGAATCTAAATAAGCTTTATTTGGGTCGAAATAATTTAGGAACAAGGACATCTGCCGATCTTGATTTTATAACCCTTCTCACAAACTGTAGTAAGTTGGTAAAGCTTGGTTTAGTTTTTAATAGATTTGGAGGAGCACTACCACATTCTATAGCCAACCTCTCAACAACAATGACCTTAATCGCCATGGGAGGGAATCAAATATCAGGCACCATACCTCCTGAAATAAGAAATCTCGTCAATCTTAATGCATTGGGTTTAGAGTATAACCAATTAACAGGAACTCTTCCTCCTGACATTGGTGAGCTCAGAAACCTGCAAGCTCTCGGCTTGGTTGGAAACAACATAAGGGGGATCATCCCTGACTCACTCGGTAACCTCACATTATTGAATCTCCTTCACTTAGGATTCAATAACTTGCAAGGCAGTATACCCTCATCCCTCGGCAAATGTCAGAATTTGATGGAATTGAGTGCCCCCAACAATAAACTCAATGGTACTTTACCACCACAAATTTTTGGGATAACAACCCTTTCAAATCTCTTAGATTTGTCCGAAAACCATCTTAGTGGTTCTATCCCAGCCGAGGTGGGTAACTTGAAAAATCTCGTTCAATTGGATATTTCTAGAAATCATTTTTCCAATGAGATTCCTATCACTCTGAGTGCTTGTACAACCTTAGAGTATCTTCTTATGCAGGGCAATTCATTTAATGGAAGCATCCCGCAGTCTCTGAATGCCTTAAAAAGCATTAAAGAGCTAGATCTTTCATGTAACAATTTGTCAGGCCAAATCCCAAAATATCTTGAGGATCTACCCGTCTTAGAGTACCTTAACCTGTCTTACAATCACTTTGAGGGTGAGATACCAAAAAAAGGAGTGTTCAGCAATGAAACAAGAATTTCTTTAACTGGGAATGAACAGCTTTGTGGAGGTTTAGGTGAATTGCATTTACCAGCCTGCCATTCGGTTGGACCAAGAAAAGAAACTATTACTCTTCTCAAAGTTGTGATTCCGGTGATTGGGTCAGTTCTCATCTTATTAACATGCGTTATTGTTGTTTATACTCGAAGAACCAAACTTGCACATAAATCATCAAGTGTACTGTTGATGGAACAAAAATTTCCAATAGTTTCCTATGCTGAGGTATGTAAGGCAACACAAGAATTTTCTTCATCAAACATAATCGGCAAGGGAAGCTTTGGCTTTGTGTACAAGGGAAATCTAGGTGAGGACGGAATGTCAGTAGCAGTGAAAGTAATGAATCTTAATCAAAAAGGTGCAACGAAGAGTTTTGTTGCTGAGTGTGAAGCATTAAGAAACATCCGCCATCGGAATCTCATCAAAATCATCACTATTTGCTCAAGCATTGATTTTAAAGGTGCTGATTTCAAGGCAATTGTTTATGAATACATGCAGTGCGGAAGTTTAGATGATTGGTTGCACCATACCAATGATAAACTCGAAGTGGGTAATTTAAGTCTCATTCAAAGACTAAACATAGTCATTGAAGTGGCTTCTGTAATTGAATATCTTCACCACCACTGCCAACCACCAATTGTTCATGGTGATCTAAAGCCAAGCAACGTTTTGCTTGACCATGACATGGTTGCCCATGTGAGTGACTTTGGGCTGGCTAGATTTCTATCTGACCACTCGTTTCTTATAGCTCCTGAAGGTCAATCAAGTTCAATTGGGATGAAAGGAACTGTTGGTTATATTGCCCCAGGTAATTTTCCGATATTTATTTGATATTTGATCTTTTAAATAATATACTATATACACATGATATAAGCACTTAATGCAAATATCTAACACAAAGAATATGGTGTGTGTGTATTTTGGCCAGAGTATGGTATGGGTGGCGATTTGTCCATGACAGGAGATGTGTACAGCTTCGGAATTTTGTTGCTAGAGATGTTTACAGGAAGACGACCAACTGATAACATGTTCAATGATGGCTTGACTCTCCATGGACTTGCCAAGAGGGCTCTGCCACAACAAGTAATGGAAATTGTTGATCCTTCGCCGTTGATGGAAGCAAAAGCGCCGAGCAGCACGAGGAGTCATGAAAACGAAATAATCAGAATTGAGGAGTGCTTGGTAGCTGTAGTGAGAACTGGAGTTGTGTGCTCAATGGAATCTCCGTCTGAGCGAATGCAAATGACAGAAGTTGTAACAAAATTATGTGCTGTCAGGGAGATTTTTATGGGTAATAAGGGTTAGAATAGTTCCTAGTCACGGTTGTTATGTTAACAATTATCGAGTAGTTTTAATTAAAAATTTTTATGCTCATAATTATAAATTCTGTTGAGGATGTGTAAAATCTTAAACTAATTCCAGTCTGATCGTGAAATTTTGTGGTCTGCGAATCAGGTATTAATTATTTTAGCAATATTTCTCAATCCATTATTTATGGTTTAATGCATCACTTACTTCACAGCTAAATAAATAACAACTAATTAAGTCGATAAAATCTCTTCGATTCCTCGTACTGATAAGTGAAGATTAAACTACCGTCAAATTAAATAATAAAAAGTTATAATTTATTTTTAGACAAAAATAACTATGAATAATTCTCTAAAGATAAGTCAACTGTTTTAAGTAGAAGGCCCACAATTATTGGATAGTGGATGTTCAGCCATTTGTTTTCCAAGAAGAAATTTCAACAAAAAGAATTGGAATTTATTTCATTTCCAAAAGACTTCACCAACACGTCCATTTAATTTTTCAGCTGCATTTTATTGACTGTCCTTGGTTTATACGACAACTTATGCGTATGGTACACGCACCATATGTAACACATTTTCTGCTTTAAAAACCCTTCACGTGAATTCGAAGGTGCATCGATCATTCACACAGATTTTTAATTGGTTTATTGGTTTATCAGATAGTGGATGGATCATTGAATCTTTAAATTAAAAATGTATGCATTAAGGAACGAGGATTTAATGGATGGATCATTGAATCTTTAAATTAAAAATGTATGCATTGAGGAACGAGGATTTATTTTTCCACAGTAGAAATTCCCACAAATTCATAAAAATAATTCGGATTGATGGTCAATTTTTCAATTCGTTTACAGAAGAAAGGTTTAATTATGTGGTGTTGACTTGGTGAGCCAAACCAATAAATATACCATTTTGATAGGTTTATTTTTCAAGATAGAATCCACATATTTTTATGTCGAATCAAAGCGTCCCAAATCAGTGGATCCTTATTGGTCAAAGCACATTGAGTGTGAACGACATGCGCGCAAAAATGTGCACCACATACGCACAAACATAACTGAAATTGACTGTCGAGGAGTCCACCTACAAGAGGCAGCAACTTATTGGCCACCGATTAGTTTTCGTGGAAACTGCGAACGACTTGTTGTTCGTTGACTTCGGAAACAAATGAGTCATCGTTTTCATCTTCGCATTCTCCGTTATAAGCATGCTCACCACCACATTATTAAATTCCACATGAATCCGATTTAGATAAAAATAAATAAATAAATGAAAAATAAGTAATGATAAACATCATGAAATTTGTATTTTAAATTTTTTCTCAAACTATGCAGTAATAATAGGCATCACAAATTTTGTACTTCAAATTTCACGCCAAGTTATGGGACAAGTCATGTGTCATTTATTAAGTAATTGATATTTTTTATAAGATTTAAGTAAATTAATTATATTATTGCACAATTCAATTGATGAATGTTACATTATTTGAGATAAATTTTTTAAATAAAAATTTGAGATGTGTAGCATTACTCAAAGAAAATTTATCTATTGGAGTATATGTGTGAATATTATTTTTTTTTCCTTTTTATATTTGCAGCAATAAGATGTACTACTGTGTGTTTAGGAAACAAATTAAGTACATATTTTTTTTTATATATTTTTTAATTATTATACCAGAAAATGATTTATTAACATACATAAACTTTTATAATTTATGATCAAAGAATCTGACTTTTTTTTTTTTAATTTAGAGAAGACTCTACCAATAAAAATACTATTGGTGAGTTAAATATTTTAAAATTATTAATTACTTTTCAAGGTGGATTTAAAAAATATTTTAAAAATTCAAGGTGGGCTTAAAAAATAATATTTTTTCTCCTAGTCGGATTTAGTTAATATGCCAAATTGTTGCAGTGAAACCTGAGACCGTATTGTACAATGCAATGTAGTCTCATGTTAGAGGGTGTCGAACACACCCTTAAAGGAATTGTTTTTCTTCTTAAAGAGTATGGTATGGGTGACAATGTGTCCAAGACGGGAAATAGTGGTGGTGCTAGGAATTCAATCTAGCAAAGGCTAAGTCCAAACAGTGATATAATTTTAAAAAAGTCAATAAATAACAAATACTAATTAAAATTTTAGTAAATATTTAATTCAGTACATTTTTAACAGTCTTTTATGTGGTTTCATATGTTGAAAAGAATAACCTTATCTTCAAGGCTACAAAATATATCTTTTTTTATGTATACAACAAGATGATCATTCAACCATTGATCTCCCGTTCGATTTCTCACAGACTTTTTTTTTTTTTTTTCACAAAATCCATAGCTGAAAATACCCTCTCTATTACAGTTATGGCAATGGTAAAATCAATGTTAATGTCATCAATAGATAAACTAATTAATACAATTTATCATTTTTAGTCTCAATTTTTCTTGCTAGTTCATTAATAACTTTCAATCCTGAAAAACTGTTATCAAAACCCACATCCATAATGTAAACATCCAATTGAGTTTCAAGTGCCATAAGATTTATTGAGAAAAAATTATTTAGATAAAACTGAACAAGGCGAAGTAATTGCTGTTTATCAAAATCTACAAAAGAGCCATTGGGCCATAAAAATGCCAAACAAAGAAGGAACTCAATATTCACCTCATTGAAACAATTGCTTAATTCCTAAAGCTGTATGTCCAAGACTGCATAAAATAATTTTACACGATAGTGATGAGAATTAGGGATTTTCCTTTCAAAATAACGTGTAAAAACAAATATGTGAAAATTTAGTTATTTTTAGTTATGGTAAATCAAATTATAAATAGGATCAATGCCAAAATGAATTTAAAAATTTTAAAAAGTTAAGCAAGCGCTTCAGCCTCTGTTAGCCTCAACCTGTCACCGGTATAGACTGAAAGAACTAAGCCTTCAATTCCTAAACGCATTATTTTTCTATTTGTACTAACACGGTTTAATTGACTCATTTTTCTACCAGAATTTAGGAATTTGATCAAACTCTTCTTACCAATCGTCTTTTCCATTAAAAAACAGAAAGGAAAAAGATACAAACACCCCCAAACTTTGAGAAAATGATCGTAAAGACCCTCAAAATTTGAAAAAATGACACTAGCCTTCTTTACTATAATGTCCTTTGAATATAGTAATTAGAATATTGACTTTAAACTTTTTTAGTTAATACAAATATAATATAAATAATATAATCTATCCAGTGGACTAATAATATTAAATAACTAATAATATTAAATTATTTTGAACATTTCAAATAATATTAAAGTTTTAAATTATTATTTTTTGATAATATATTTATGTTTATTATAAAGATTTTAAATAAATCTTTGGCTTAAATAGATTTTACAATTAACAAAATATCTCCCTGTTAATAATACTAAAATTATTTTTTACATAATATGCAAAATAATTTTAACTTTAATTAGTTTCTGTTAATATTAGGTTTCTATTTATTATTAAAAATTATCTTAACAAAATAAAATATGTCTAATAGATTGTAAAATATAAAAATACTTTAAATATTAAAATTATTTTAAACACATATTATTACATATATTATAATGCTATAGATCTATTTATTATACATTTTTGGGTCAATTTTTTTAGGTTTATAAAGTTAGAGAGTATTATAGTTAAAAGAGGATTTTGGTGTCTCTTATTAAAAACTTAAGGGTCTTTTTGACTATTTTTCCAAATCTTAGGAATGTAGTGTCTTTTTTCCCAAAAACAAAAAAAAGAGATGCAAACATTTCTCTCTCTCTCTCTCCCTATATATATATGTATATATGTATGTATATAGAAATGTTCCAATCCATAATTTTAAAGTGCAGAAAAATTTGGGAAAACGCATAAACTATGCGGTTTAAGCACTTTAAATTTTAAACCTTTAAAACCCTACAGTTTTAAAGTTTTCCTAGGTTTTTCACGCACTTTAAGATCTCGGATCAGAAAATCACTATGTATGTATATATATAGATGCACACATACTTTTGCACATAGAAATTACTGGCATTCTTTGGGTAGTGCAGAAGGTATGGAGATGCCTAGCTCAATCAAATTTCAGACAACCTAGAAGATCTACCGTGAAAAATTCGCTATCAAAGATTTCGCGTGACGGTGAATATAAATTAGATGGTGCATGGGCCTTGATTTATTTTCCATGTAGAAATTTCAACAAACGCACAAAAGTAGTTGGATTTGATTGTGAAGGAACCGTGTCTAGCTGATGACCCACGTTTTATTTTCCGAGTAGAAATTTATTGGAACTGAATCGTTGATTGTCTAGGAATCCACCGCAACAGTCAATAACTCGATTGACCTTTTTTTCCTCTCTCTTTCACTCATTTTTTCAAGTAGACTCTACGGCTTACCACTACGTATATGTGTGTATATATATTAATAAATTTTATTATTAGCCAAATTTCCTCGTACTAGCCGAGGTTTGCAAATAACAATAATAATAATATTTATTTTTTCTTAGTTAACCCGGTTATATTAACCACTCCTACAAAAAACAACAAAGAAAATAGCGATAATGATGCTTATCACTTTCTCTGCGTGTTTGAAAATAAAAATGGATGTTTATTTCTGTATTTTTTTTCTAATTATTCTAGCGATTGATTTATCTACTTAAAAAATTTAACTTTTATAATTTATGATCAAACAATCTAAGTTTTTTTAACATTTTTTACCGTATATAGTCGAAAGTATAAAAGACAAAATGAATGAGGCTTTCATGTGATAGAAAACAGGTTAATTGTGTAATGTGTAATGGTAGTATTAAAAGTTAAAGTTTAAATAATTCATTGAACATTGAACATAATGTGTTAAGTTTAGAATTTTTCAACTTTTTATTTGATTTTATTGGTATATAAATTATTTATAAGTGTTACAAGCGAAATTGAAGAAATATATCCCAAAAAGATAACCTAAATTCTTGTAAAAGCAAGAGGCCAAAGGGTTCATGGTAATTATAAAAAAATGTTAGAAAATGTGAATTTGTAAAAATAAGTCATATTAAACTACTTGTTTGACTTGAAGCCAAGATCTTACTCTAATTGTAAGAAGTGGTCATCCTAAGACTTAGGCTCTAGGTTTGAATTTCAATGGGTGCATGAGTTAATAATAGTATTAAAAAAATCACTTGTTTTATTTGGAGTTGAACTATACAACGGGCGCGTGAGACGTGAGTTAATAATTAAAAAAAATTGCTTGTTTGATTTGTAATTGAACATTGTGAATATGATTTGTTTCAGTTTATCAATTGTTTTAGATGTATTTATTTTTCAACTTGACACTCAAAACTTTCCAAAAATATTGATTGAAAAATGAAATTTTGACTTGTCACTCATAATAGGGATAAACTTTATTGTATAAATACGTAAAAAAAAAAAATCCTGATATTTCATTGAAATGTGTAAAAATAAACGTAAATTTCATATTTATAATTTCAGTAAAATTATGATCCATTTAGGATTCAAGATGAAAAGGCAAACTTTACTTAACTGAGTAGAAACAAACAACTCCTAAGAATCTCAAAATAGCAATGCGAGAAGAGTAAGAATTTATTAAAACCATCTTATATTGATAAAAATTGGGAAATGCTTGTGATTGTCATTTTCTGTTTCTAAATGGGTTTGTGATTGTAATTAATTTTTTTTTCCTGCATGAAAAGCACATATTTAATTTGTAGAGAAAAAAAATGGGAAAAAGAGGTATTTATTTTATATTTTTAGGCGCACTAGGAGGTATAATTTGACCCTTTTTTTGTAATACAAAATAACTAATAATTCTCTTTTCTGATAAAGTAAGTAGTTAACTGCTGTTTTAGGAAAGAGCGAGCGCCGTATTTATTGGACGGTGAACGTTCAACCATTTGGTTTTCCAAGTAGAAATTTCCACAAAAATAGTTGGAATATATTTCATGTCCAAAGACTCCAACAACAACATGCATCCAATTATTCAGCTGCACTTTATCGACCGACATTTGGTTTAATTGACGATGCGAAGAAAATCTGCTCTAAAGCCCTTCACATGAAGCTGCATCGATATCGTTCAAACATTTTGAGCGCAGCCTAATAAAAATCCTCAAAATTTGAACATGATAAATTCCTTTTCCATGAGCTGCTTGCCACTTTCTTATAGCTTAAGGAAAATTCTTTTTTGTCCGCATGGGTGCCCGAGTAGGCAAAACCAAATCGATGCCGTTCTGAGTTTGCAATACAAATAGAACGACAACAAGATTGATGGGTAAACATGTTGACATGACTCGACTACATGAATATATATTTGTATTATAAATGAGTAAATTTATTAAGATAGTCTAACACAAATACAATATACAATTAATAAACGAGTTGACATGATGTTGAGGTAGTCCACGCCAAACCATGAAGAAAAGTTTGTATTTTGTGTGCTTTAAAAGCCCTTCACATGAAGTTGGCACAATCCACACATTCTGAGCACAAAATCAAGTAGCCTTATCTTATTCCCAGCTTCACACTCAAACATGCTAAATTCCAATTCCATGAGCTGCCTTGCCACTTTGGTATGGTGCTTCGGCTTGTTTTCATTGCTTAATTCTGATAGCTGTTTCGCCCATTCAAACGAGACAGATCGTCTCGCATTGCTTGCCATAAAGTCACAGCTTCAGGATCCACTTGGACTCACAAGTTCATGGAACAATTCTATGAACTTGTGCCAATGGACAGGCGTGACTTGTGGTCATCTGCACCGAAGAGTAACTAAGTTAGATCTGAGAAGCAAAAGCATAGGAGGTTTCTTATCTCCTTATGTTGGGAACCTCAGCTTCCTTAGGGTCATCAACCTGGCTGACAACAATTTCTACGGTGAAATTCCCAGTGAAGTTGGTCGTCTGTTCAGGCTTGAAACTCTGATACTGTCAAATAATTCATTTTCAGGTAAAATACCAACCAATTTGTCCCACTGCTCTAACCTGATTGATTTTTGGGTGCGTAGAAACAAGCTTGTTGGGGAAATTCCAGGATATATCGGACGTTACTGGTTGAAGCTTGAAACATTTACCTTTAGGGACAATCAGCTAACAGGACAGCTCCCATCTTCCATAGGAAATCTTTCAACTCTACAGGGGTTTAGTGTTGCTGTGAATAGATTACGCGGGAGAGTTCCTGATAGTCTTGGTCAACTAAGAAGCCTCCAAATTTTAGACATAGGTGAAAATGCTTTCTCTGGTACGTTTCCTCCTTCCATTATTAACATCTCTTCCCTTGAGTCAATTTTTCTAGAATTAAATAGATTCGAAGGAAGTCTTCCTGTTAGCATAGGTTTTAATCTTCCGAACCTAAAGAACTTACTGTACGTCAAAACAATTTCACAGGTTCTCCCCCAAACTCATTCTCTAATGCTTCAAATCTTCAAATGCTTGACCTTTCTAGGAATCATTTCAGCGGACAAGTGAAAATCGATTTCAACCGTCTCGCGAATCTATCTAGGATTAGTTTTTCTGCAAATAATTTAGGAAGTGGGGCAATTGGTGATCTTGATTTTATGACTCTTCTCGCAAACTGTAGCAAATTGGAAGCGCTTGGTCTAGACACGAATAGATTTGGAGGAGTGCTGCCAGGTTCTATAGCCAACCTCTCTATAACAACAATGAGAATCACCATGGGAACCAACCAAATATCTGGCACCATACCTCCTGAAATAAAAAATATTGTCAATATAAATGCAATTGGCTTGGAGAATAACCAACTAACAGGGTCTATTCCTCATGCCATTGGTGAACTCAGAAACCTACAAGCTCTGTACTTGGGTGAAAACAACTTAGACGGTAACATCCCTGAGTCTCTTGGTAACCTAACAATATTGAATGACCTTTACTTAGCATTCAATAACTTGCAAGGTAATATACCCTCATCCCTAGGCAATTGTAAGAATTTGATGCAATTGAGTGTCTCCAAAAATAAACTCGCCGGTGCTTTGCCATCACAAATTCTCGGGATAGCGACCCTTTCAATTGTCCTAGATCTATCTGAAAACCTTCTTAGTGGTTCTATTCCACTAGAAGTTGGCAACTTGAAAAATCTCATTGAATTGGATATATCTGGAAATCATTTTTCCAATGAGATTCCAATTACTCTGAGTGCTTGTACAACCTTAGAGTATCTTCGTATGCAGGGCAATTCATTCAATGGCAGCATTCCTTTCTCACTGAATACCTTAAAAAGTATTAAAGAGCTAGATCTCTCATGTAACAATTTGTCTGGCCAGATCCCAAGATATCTTGAGAATTTATCCTTCTTAGAGTACTTAAACTTGTCTTACAATCACTTTGAGGGTGAGGTACCAAGAAAAGGTGTTTTCAGTAACAAAACAAGAATTTATTTGACAGCGAATGAAAAGCTTTGTGGGGGTTTGGAAGAATTGCATTTATCGACTTGCCACTCTAGTGGACTGAAAAAATCATCCATCACTCTTCTCAAAGTTTTGATTCCAGTGATTGGAGTAGTTTTTATCCTATTGGCATCATTTATTCTTGTTTATATTCGAAGTAGGAAACCTTCACAGAAGTCGTCTGCTATGTTACCAATGGAACAACAGTTTCCATTGATTTCTTATGCAGAGCTGAGTAAGGCAACAGATGAATTTTCATCATCAAACATGATTGGCCATGGAAGTTTTGGCTTTGTGTTTAAAGGAAACCTGGGTGAAAATGGAATGCAAGTAGCAGTGAAGGTAATTAATCTCAACCAAAAAGGTGCAAAGAAGAGTTTTGTTGCTGAATGTGAAGCACTAAGAAATATTCGCCATCGTAATCTCATCAAAATCATCACTGTTTGTTCAAGTATTGATTTTAAAGGTGCTGATTTCAAGGCGCTTGTTTATGAATACATGCAATGTGGAAGTTTAGAGGATTGGTTGCATCAGAGCAAAGATGAAGTGCGCAATTTAAGTCTCATTCAAAGACTAAACTTAGTCTTGGACGTAGCTTCTGCAATCGAATATCTTCATCATCACTGCCAACCATCAATTGTTCATGGTGATCTAAAGCCAAGCAATGTTTTGCTTGATCATGATATGGTTGCCCATGTGGGTGACTTTGGACTTGCTCGACTTCTATCTGATCACTCATCTGACACAATTCTTGAAACTCCATCAAGTTCGATTAGGATAAAAGGAACTGTTGGTTATGTTGCCCCAGGTAATTATTTTCATATTTGATACTTTTGATCTTTTCAATAATATTATACATATGATTCTAACTACTTAATTTTCATACCTAATAAAAAAATCTGAATTTTTTGGTTTTTAACAAGAGTATGGTATGGGCGGCAACGTGTCCATGGCAGGAGATGTGTACAGCTTCGGAATTTTGTTGCTTGAGATGTTTACCAGAAGAAGACCAACCGATAACATGTTCAATGATTGCTTGACTCTCCATGGATATGCCAAGATGGCTCTGCCGAAAAAAGTAATGGAAATTGTTGATCCTTCACTGCTATTGGAAGCAATGGCTGGCAACTTTAGGAGTCATGAAAACGAAATAATCAGAATTGAGGAGTGCTTGATAGCTGTAGTGAGAACTGGAGTTGTCTGCTCAATGGAATCTCCATCTGAGCGAATGCAAATGACAGATGTTGTGGCAAAATTATCTGCTGCTAGGGATATTTTTATTGGTAGGATTGATTGATTATAAATTTCTAGTCCATTTCTTTTAATATTAAGTTTCATGGAATAATTTTAAATTGTAACCGAGGTGTAAAATCTTGTATTTCTTAATGGATATTACGACTTCTTTCTATACAATACAAGAAAACTAGTAATAGATGACAGAAAAAAGCTATCATAAAAGGGGTGGATGACAGTGAAATTATTCATCAACTATGTACCTATCACTCTTTTATGATAAGAAAAAAAAAAAGGGTCCGTCATTAACTTATGATAGTGTTTAGATGTCATATATTTGTCATGATAAAAAATGAATATATTAATTAATTTTTTGGTGGGAAAATTGATTATTTTTAAATTGAAAAATTTTGGCGAGAAAATTGATTTTTGCGCGTGAATTATTATCCAGTTAATTTTAGCAGGTAAAATATTTAGTTTGTGACGGAATTTATGATTGATATTTTTTGTCATAAATTATTTTGTTTGTGACTTAATCTATGATTAATATTTTTTGTCACATGATCTAAATTTATATGAAAAAAATTATTATTTCATTTAAATTTATGCATTCCTGTATTTGAAATTCAATCACAAATTCAATATGAACCAAGGGCATGTTTAACAGCCCGCATAACATAGTATAAAAACACTATTTCACATTAACTTAATACTATCTTATGTTTGGACGTTAAATTCAACTGGTCCAGTATTGCATTAACTTATAAAACTAATGCGGTCAAATCTGCATAAACCAAATCCAAGGGGAGGGTCGGGTTTACGCTGCATCGCATTAGAGCAAATCAAAAGAATAAAATTGAGAAAATTTTGCAGCATGTTCACGATGAACTTCACCCAATCCAGCACGATCAATCGACCTGACAATCATCGCTCAACGCCGTCACCGATGCCTTCACTGTGCTGCACGACACCACAGCCACTACTCCACCACCGCTGACCTGCTTTATGCCTCCTCAATCATCAAGCAATAGGTTAGAGTTAGGGTTTCATTTCTGAGTCTTAAATTAATTTATAAATCTTCTTAGTGTTTTATTTTAATTGTTGATAATGATGCCAATTTGAAGTTGATTTATTAATCTTAAATCGATTTGACTTTTGATTTATATGTTATTGATTTCTGAATCTTCAATTGATTTCTCATAGCTACTTCTTGCTGCTGCTGATCAGCTATGATGTCTGTTGTTGTATTTGTCTAGTTGAACTTTAATCTTTCAACAGTTAA
The DNA here is from genome assembly GCA_030449075.1 of Murraya paniculata. Classification (NCBI taxonomy): domain Eukaryota; kingdom Viridiplantae; phylum Streptophyta; class Magnoliopsida; order Sapindales; family Rutaceae; genus Murraya; species Murraya paniculata. The sequence goes on along the minus strand of JAEVFN010000093.1, from coordinate 906,017 downwards.
ATGTTGTCTGAAAGCAACATTTGATTTATCATAGCTACCACTAAATTCCTGCTGAGTGACTATGTTATGCTATGCTTATACTTGACACAATCAACAGTTATTTCTTCTTTATTCTATTCTTTTATCTTCATATTCCAGTTCTGACTTTAAATTACTTCTAGTTTTAGATTTTTTTGGGGGTTTTTGTTCGTATTTATTATTTGCCTTTTTTTAATTATATTATTTGCCGTTTTGAATCCATTCACTAGCTTGAGAATTTTAATCTTCTGGGTTTTTACTGATTTTTAATAAAGTAATTGGATGTAAGCATTAATAATTTCTTTTTTACAGACTTCGAAGAGAAGTTGAAGCCTTGCAGAGAAGTTGAAGAATTGAATTAGAGTACATACATTTTTGGTTCCTTAAGTAACGCAATTCCCTTTAGCATTATCAAATGTAGAGTTTGCCTGTCCATATATTTACCATACAAAGCAAAAATGGATATAAGAAGAATTAAAGTTCAAAGCAGGCATTTGAAGAAAACAAAGTAATTCTTCACTGTGGAACCACAACCTTGATGGCTTTAAAGTTTTATGCGTTGTTGGATTACAGGTTCTATTTTACCTATCAACAGTTTTTTTTTTCCCGGTTGGGGAAAAAGTTTGTTCTTTCCAAATGAATCCAACGTTTGATTTTGGCAAGTTTATATAGCTTTTATTGTTGTATATTTTTATTTTTGTGGCAGGTTTCTATCAATTTAAATGATTCTTTTTATTTCTTTCTTTTTCTTTTTTTTAATGATTGGCAATGTTTGACTATTGCTTCTCTACTGATGTACTGGAAGAAGATGATTATAAGTCGTACATGTCATGGATTGTGGCACAGCTTTCTGATGCTTCTTTCATGGTGTTTAACTTCAGAGAGGAAAGAAGTGAAGCCAAATTTCAGACATATTGTCTCAGTATGACATGCTCTCCCTTGCTTCATTTGCTCCACTTACCGTGCCCATTTCTTTGCGTTTGCACCTCTTTTTATAGTGTAATGTTAAGCTTAACTTGCTGGACTTATTCAAGACATTGGCCTTAATAGCTGCCTAACAGCCTAAAGTTTTAGTGCCTGTTTGTTGACAAAACCCGCACGCACAGCTCTTATTTATTGAGACATTCAACTGTGATTAACCCCAGTACTTGCTTAAGTCATTTAGCTATTTACTTTAGTAAGGCCCTAGCATCTCTTCAAGTCCAAGCATCTGCCTATTAACAAAGCCTTAACCAAACCTGTCAGCACCTTACTCAACCCTCTTTTATTTATTTAATAAAGCTTGCACATATAATATTTATTTATTATAGTTTAGTCACCTTGACTAAATTTTTTACCATTATCCACGTAGGTATATAAATGGTACCATCTTGCACTCAAGTTAAGATTTTGGTAGAATGAGATGAATTTTGAAATTCTCAAGAGATCAAGGGAAAAAAGAGGGATCTTTGCTTATTGTGAATATATTTATAAAGGAGATGTTCTTCATTTCTTTATATGTAAATATGTGTCCTATAAGTAAATTGATATATTTGTTATTATTTATTTATTTGATTGGAGCTTTATTTTAGATGATACATAATTGAGAAATGTAGAAAACGTAGACTTTATTTTGTCCAAAATTATAGAATTTTATTTTTCTTTGTAAAAGAAGATTGATATATTTTACATTTTATACTAAGAAGCCATCAAATCTTGCAGTGCAGAACTTCTCCCATAATCTCAGGAAACTTCTGGTACATGAACTGCCATTGTCAACAAATACCTAGCAAAACACCCAAGTCCAACAGCTTCTTTCAACCTACATGTGCAACACCAATTGAATATACCCAGCACTATCATTATAAAGAATTAACTACGATAATAAAACTTTTCAGTTTTGGATACAACAGAATCACTACAAATTCAAACTCAATTTGCATGTGCAGCACCAATGAATATAGCCAACGTATCATATAAAAAGTTATCTATTAAATTAAAACTCCAAGTTTCAGATGCAACTTAAATTAATTCCTTGTTGCAATAAAATATGGAACCAAAAGGGTACCCATAAAAATAAAATAACTTTCCTGCAAGTATGAAAATAAAGAGCAAGCTTTGGTTTGAATGGAAAGTATACAAATTTACTACTAAACGCACACACAGGCCACATGTTCACATGATATATCAATCAATCAAAACAATAAATCAATTCCATTTCTTCTCTTACAATTACTAAGAGCCGATTCCATTAACCAAGTGGCGTGCGTTTTTCCTTTCAATTTGTTTGTGTTTTGCTGTTTTCTATTATTAGCTTTATTGTTATTTTAATTTTTTGCCTTAAAATTAACCTTATTATTCAAATTCATCAATAGCTACCATGGACAAATTGATATGGACCTACCAAGTTTCTGTATTATTACCAATCTCATCTTTAAATAATGATGTTGTTAGGAGGATAAGAACTTTGCTTGCAATTGTTTGTTGTTCAAACAGAAGATTAAGCTTAGTTCAAGAAACCTAAGTAGCTAACTATGTCATTGTTATTGTCACTTTGTCTAAAATACTTTGAATTTTCAAAGAGAGAATGCATCTGCTCCATAGATTCAGGGAATGTCACACGTGATTCATGATCCAATAGTTAACTAATCTCAATCAAGGAGGTTAACTCATTCAAGTGTACAATCAACTTGTCTGTAACCAATTATATCATATAAGAAGTAATAAAAATGTTTGTGTATAGTTTAAGATCCATACTAACCATTTTTGGCTGCGTTAATAATTTTAGAACAATGGTTAACCCAATCCAAAGGAACTTCATCTATCTAGTGTATATGATCTTTCCATGGAACTGATAACCATAAAGTCAACATTGTCAAATCTCAATAACAATGCAATATATATGGTATAAACCAATCCTATGATATTATTCATCACCGACTCACATCGTTCATTAGGAAACTAAGGTCTGCTATAATGCCCTTCATGTATCTCAAGACATAATAGTCACATTCCACGCTTCTCGGTTGTTGAGAGGTCTATTCACAGATATAAACCAAAAAAATAATTATAAATATATTCTATTTTAGGCTTAAAGTGATAGACACACAATATTTTAGTTAAGGTAATCTGTTTTAACTTCACAAATCTCATCTTAGAACCATAATTCCATCTTTCCTTACAATCCTCAGCTGAGAACAATGTCATAGCACTGTATGATAAAGTACAATAGTTAAAGTTTGGAAAATATATGAAAGAAAGCGAGAAAATGAGGATTATGAGATGAAAAGGAATACATACAATTTAATCAGCTGTTCTAAATTAGGATCAGGAGCATCATACCCCTTAGGATCCAAATAAAACACTTCCTTTTTCACCACATCAAACAAAACTAAAACCCAATGGAAGCTAAAATAGAAAAAGGCAAAGAAAACAAAGCAATAGTTATGAAAGACAAGCTAAAATGAATAAATAATGATACGAACACTTGATTATAATTTGAAATTTCCAAACCTAGGATTGCATTGCATGAATAAGAATTGTCTGTAACGGGCTTTTTTCAAGCACTTGCACACACCTTTTGCTCTGTTGGGATGGGAAATGTCTGGTATTTGTCCAGGACAGTGTGACACAAAACTTGGATAAATGAATCCAAATGGTCTTATTCCTTTTTTATTTGGGATAATTGAGTCATATAGCAACCTGAAACAGTGGAGGCAAAACACCAAAACTTATCATTAGACAAGTATTGCAACATCATATAAACTAATTCAAGTGTAAAGAAAAACAAAAATCTCTTACACAATATATACTTCAATAGCATTAACTCATATCACTTGCATCATCAACATCGCATCGTACTCCATTTTCCCAACATGGGCCACAATACAATGTAGTTGAAATACATCATCATCAATCCAATAGGGAATGCAATCGGACGGAGGCACGTACATGTCACACAATCTGTCAAGAGTTGTAGCATTAGATGACTGTTTTTGGGCATCGTCGCCGCATGCCTAGTGTTTCTCGGCACATGCTGCACTGCATCTTTCTTCCTTTTGTTTTTGTTCAGATTTGTGGTTCTTGTTCTTAGGCTATCAGGTGGAACTTGCCATACACAATTAGTTAATTGCACCTTCTCCTGAAATAACGGCTTTCTAGAACTACCAAGCTTTGGTTTTTCCCACTCATTTGCATCACCTATTGGCAAGTCAATGTTAAGTCTTGGACTTTTTCTTGGCATGACAGTAGTGTTTCTCGTTGTCCCTCTTTTCCTCTCAAGTGTGCTCTCATCCTTTTCATCAGCTCCTTCTCATTTTTCTACCCTTCTTTTAGGTGAGGATTTCCTCTCCTGCCTAGCTGAGTTTTTTAAATTAGGAGTCTCCTGAAAATTACAATGTCAAATATCAACTTAATAAACCTACTAACATAGTTTATGCACTGAAGCTGGGATAAAAAAAAAAAAAACTAACCTTCTGTTCAACTGCATCTACCTTGTCATTATCCTTTTCTTAAGAACTGGTGGGAAGGTGCAACTTCCCATATCTGAGTGGTGAGGTGTCTTCTTTAGCTGTTCGGTGATTTCCTTCAGCTGACTTACAATTGATTTATTCTAGGTATTCAGGTTAGTCTCTGTAGCATGGTTATTATGTGCATGAACTGTGTGAAAGTACTTTGTAGGTGTTACAAATTTACCAGGCCCTTGCATATGGCCAGTTCAAGGAAGCCTTCCCAATGATTGTGCAAGTATGTTGTTTCTTCCATCTAACTTGAACGAGCCATTCTCAGCCTCCTTTTTTAGCTTCTCCTATCACCATCAGAAATAAATTAGCAATAATATAACTGTGGTAATCTGCTTAGGCTAAGCTAGTTAAAGAATATTTAACTTTATTGAAGCTCTTCATCATTTTCATAACAATCTTCTTAGTTTCAGGGGCATAATCCTTATTTTTCATTCTTCGAGTTATCTTCCAAAGTTCACTCCTATCCACTAAGTCTCCTAAAAGGCAGGTTTCTGAGCATTGGTGGATAAACAAGTCATATTATTTTAGTCCACTCAATAATTATTATTTTAAACAAATTAACTTACCATAAACTTATAGCCATGTATTTACCATATCTTGCATCAATCCAATGTATCCTCTCCGGCTAAGTTGATGATTCAACTTGTTGGAGGCTTTTTCTCCTTATTAGCACAGTTGACTTTTTGAATAATTTCAAAATATTATAGTGTTTATTGGTATATCTACAACAAGTGTTAGTAAGTGACAAAACCTAAGTTGAAGATACTTACTTAAAAGGCATCATATCAATGTTGATGGACAAACTTTATCCAAATAGGTTCCTTGATTTGGGGATAATCAATTGGGGGTTTGTATAGTCTCTTCTGATCTCGTATAAATGGCACAATGCACTTTCTTGTCAGCATGTACTTGGAGTTATTGAATGCATGCTCAATTGACTATAATAGCTACTTCATACTTTTAAGATGAAAGATGAAGCAATCTTAATACCATATATGATATTACAATAATTACATACAAGACCAGAACAATCACTAGAATTAATAAAAAATAAAGTGTATCGTATTCGTTTATGTTTGGATTTATAACAGACCAAAAAGTTTTTTGATTTTTGATTTTCTTATTTTTTTTCTCCCCTGAATGTTTATTTTTTTTTTCCCAAAATGTCAACTTTAAGATCAATACAATAGAATTTGGACATTTACCTAAATGGATTCCCATAAATGCTCCTTCGTCTCAGTTGGAACTTTACGCCAATCAGAAAATAAAATCAAAACCAAATTATCAGCTAAGACTCCAAGGTTCGAAGCCAGCTCAGTGGCTTCATCACCAGTAAGAACTCCAAATACATTATATTGTACAACAATCCTTCTTTTCCTTATCTTCAGCTTTTTGTTTTGCCTAGCACCCATATTCAGAGCTCTAGTCGCATTACTACTCTCTGGAGCATCCATATCAGCACCTTCAATAGCATCAGCAGCGTCTTCCATACCAGCCATTACATCAGCAGCACCTTCCATGTCAGAGCCCGTAGCATATAGGGGAACATCAGGATTAACGCCATCATCAAACAAATCATCATAATCATCATTCTTATAATTGATGCTATCATCAGGCACATTATCTTTAGTAATACCCTTTCCTTTATCCATTTAATTACACCTGAAATACACTAATAACAATTAGCCTTAATTAAAAAAAAAAGTTCAGAAAGCCAATAAATAAAATAAAAAGAAAAAAGCCACAACACAAGAAACGTGTCAAAGAAATTAACACATCCAAAAGCTACAATTTGGACAATCAAAATTTCTAAGGCTTAGTTGTAATTAAATAATAAACAATACAAAATACTCATTGTCAACTCTGTGAAATGACATATCAGCTGTTAATCCAAATTCCCTCATTAGAATTTATTACATTTTCACCGTCAGCAGATTCTGTTAACTCATTAGCTGGTAATTCAATGGTGAATGGATTCAGTTGTATTTTGCACATCATGTTCACTTGTAGGGTTGGGATCACATCTAGTGGGCATATGATACATTAAGGACCACTTTTTTTCAACCGAATCAGTACATAAAAAACTTGTTTGGCTTGAAAAGCCAATATAAAGGGATTAGATTTACGTCCTGACCAGTTTCAGTCCACTAAGATGAATCCATGTCCATCATTCTTCACACCACCACTATTTCGAACTTAATCACACTTTAGCACAGGAATTTTTAGCAAATAGCAGTCAACAACCCATATCTCATCTATAACTTTATAAAATGTCATGTCACATTTATAAGATTTTTGTCTTTTGTACTAGCAACATGCATAGCTTCTACAACTAGACTTACTCCACTGTTTCGAGTAATACGAGTGGAGTCTCGATCTTGTTTTACAAAGTGGAAACCATTAATATCATATCTTGTGCGTTTAACCACAAAAAGAAGGGGAAATTTACAAATATAACCAAAAATATTTTTCAAATTTCGAAGTTAACCAAAGCAACAAATTCCTATCATAACTAGCCAAACTCATCATTTTCATCCCAAACTACCCTCAACATTTCTCCACTTCACTCCACCCACAACTTATCATCTTCAACGGCGATCGGCGAACAGCGAACGTCATCCGGCAACCGGCGACGGCAACAACAACATCAACGGCGACAACGAAGGCTCGGTGACGTAATATCGAACCGGATCCACCATAATCTAGAGAAACCGAAAACGAATCCAAGATTTCAAACCCATTCAAACCCAAGGTAACCAAATTCGACCTTTTATAATGATTTGTGTGAATTTGATTTGTGTTGTAGATAGATCTATAGGTTGTTGGAGTGTTATGATGAAGCGAAATTTAATTAGAATGATGAGTTATAAGTTGTGCATATCAGGTGTTCGATAAAATTTGTCTTAGACAATTTATGTTTAGTTTTAATAAAATCAATGTTTGATGAGGGGATTGTTGAGTTGTATGTATTGTTTTGAGTATATGAAGTGCATTTAGTGATGGATAAAACAATGCAAGGCCGGGAACCGGCGACGGCAACAGGCACAATGTGGCACGCACCGCGCGCTGGCGGGCTTGCGCGCGCCCTGGCTCTTCGTGCGACGGGCTGGGCGAGCGCGCCCGCGCGAGCATGAGTCGCGCCCGCGCGGGCGCCCCGTCGCACCAGGAGCCAGAGGCTCCTCGTGCGACTAGGTGGCACGTCGCACGAAGAGCCCCTGGCTCTTCGTGCGTCGGACTGGGGCGCGCGCGCGACTCATGCTCGCACGGGCGCGCGCTGTCGCACCCCGGAGCGGAATTTTTTTTTTTTTTTTTTGTAAATGATGGGGTTTTTTCATACTAATTATTATGTCATATAATAATTCTTTTTTGTAATTTATTTCAGATAAATGGAGAAATTGAAGATTAAGAAGCATAATCCACCTGGACCAATGAAAGAACCGGGGATTCTGAAGGTACCTTATGCTGATCACTTCCCCGGGCGTATCACAAGTATGTGTAAATTGGATACTGTGGTGAACGCCATTCGAGAGAAATGTACAAAACGACAATTGAAACTATTCGAGGAAGACATTTTTTGGCACTTCCTTGACTACCCAAGGAACATTCTGCTCATTCGAACCTCTCGTTGCTCGAATACGCCATTTGCATGATTCCGATGAATAGGTGGCCTCAAAGCGTGACGTTGTGGAGCGTGCAATCTTAAAATCAAACTTATCCCTCAAGGCAGCTTTCCGTAGTTCTAGTATTAACTCATTTTTTTCAGCAAACAGCGTACCCACGCTAATATTAGCAGAATTACAACTTCTAACTAAGTCTGGACCAACCAAGTTTGAAGGCAAAACTGGAGCAAGAGTCACAAGGGGATCAACTGTTGCCTTTCTCCTCAAACGGGCCATTGGAGGAATAGATCGGCTGTCTCTGCTATTAGTGGGAATATCATGTTCATGCTCATCCTCATCATTGCTAGGAATATCGGAATGACCGATGCTCCGATTATCAATAGGACTATTGGACACAGTGGGCCTCGCACTATTAAAGGGTTCTGCAAAAACATAATCAGCTTCTGTGTTGTTGGTGTCATCAACAGGATCATCATTGTTGTGGAATGGAGAGTACCGTTGCTCTAACGATGTCATAATTGGTAAAATCTCTTCTTCAGCATTGGCAAATGTATTACCGTTCTCATCAACGAAGATATTGTTTTCATGGAGTGGAGAGTAATGTTGTTGTCCCAATATCGGCTGTGGTAACACATCTTCTTCAATATCGGGGACAGAGTCATTTGCTCTAAAAGAAGATTCAGTTTCTACAAATGGCTCAAGATCTTCGACCGGAACTCGAGGAGATGTGGTCACAAATACAGGGATACATCCATAGTTGACCACATCAGAGGCCATATGTAATACAACATTTACCATTTCATCATTAAATATGTCCATAGGTAGTGGACATGCACGATACATTGTGTTGCTAGACCTCAAAGTTGTCTTTATCGTCATAGTATAATCATTAGGATTTATCTGTAAAACTTCATACACTCTTGCCAAAAGCTGATCAAACGTACAATCTTTCCGAACCAAAAAAACAGAATTTTTAGCATTCACGTACTCCATACGGCCATCTGCCAACGTCTCCCACCAACCATCGTAACACAATTGAAGCACAACGGAATCCATCAAGCCTAAAACCATAAAAAAAAAATGAAATAAGATTACAAACTACAAAATATGATAAAGAGAATTGCGACACATTTTTTATATGTACTTCCCCATCGCAATTAAATTTACACAATTTCTTAGCCCAACCATTTCATACAATGCAATTCAAGATTGTAGATTTGATTCATCTCCACGCAAGCTTCGAAACGGTATATTATACGCTCTAAACAGACACATGTAGCCAAAATTATGACTTTAAAAAAATGTCTGAAATTTGGTGAGACATGCTGTTTTAGTGAGACAGGCAGTGGGACAGGAGCCTGTCTCACCAAAATGCAGAAAGCTTACGTGTGACAGGAAGTGGGACAGGCACCTGTCCCACTGCCTGTCGCACTATGTTTGCTGTATTTCAGTGGGACGGGTGCCTGTCTCACTAGGTGCATGTGGGACAGGCAGTGGGACAGGTCCTTCTCACTGCCTGTCCCACATGCACTTAGTGAGACAGGCACCTGTCCCACTGAAATACAGCAAACATAGTGAGACAAGCAGTGGGACAGGCGCCTGTCTCACTAAAAATGAACCCAGATTCAGTGAGACAGGCGCCTGTCCCACTGCCTGTCTCACTAAATCTGGGTTAATTTTTCTGCGAATTTCTGACACTTTTTTTTTTCTCGATTTCTCTACTTAAACTAAGTTTCTCTACTCCAAGTAAGCACTTTTACAAATTATATTGTTTTATGAATGAAAAATAACAACATTTACAACACAACCAAATCAATTTCGCATTTAGGTTTGTATTGTGCAAAAATAGAAACTAACCTCAAGAAGCTTCCCAATTATCAATTGATGATTATATTTTCAGCTATAAAACACTTGTTTGATGAGATTTGATAATTTGTAGAGAATATTTGTGGTGTTTTTTTGAGAGAGTTTAGAGTGTTGAGAGTGTAGAGTGTAGAGAGTGTGTAGAGAGTGTGGAGGGTGTGTGTGGCATTGGTTTGTAAATTTGTTTAAATTGACAAGGGCAATTTGGTCCAAAAGACTACCAATTGGCTAGTTATGATAGAAAAAAGTTTGTGTGGTTAATTTCAAAATTTGTTAAAGTTTTTTGGCTATTTTTATAAATTTCCCAAAAAGAAGGGGCCTTCATGATATCTAGTGCAGGATATCTGATATAGCAACACCAGTTTCTATCTCAATATGCACCTACCACGCAAGAAACGTACAAAAGCATTGCTATTTGTTTAATAAGAAAAAGTGAACATGTTATTAGTACTAGTGAAATTTAATAATATATGAGCATAAACCTTATCTAATAGCCAATTGACAAATGAGTAGTAAAACTTATTAACATTTATATTGTTAGATTACAAAAAAAAAAAAATCAAATTCAATTGAATAAATATTAAAATTTATTAACATAGAGGATGAATATATTATGGTTCAACTTCTAGTGTGTGTAAGACATACAAATGTGCTTGATCTAGTAAATTTGGATTTACTTACACCCGTTTTCCATCAGATAATGGCTTCTCGATGGACAAGTTTTGCATGTGTCCAGGTGGCAGCCCAACAATATACATGTTTGACATGTATTCTGCAAAAAATTCCAATGCTTTCTCTGCAACATAACTCTCTGCTATGCAGCCCTTAGGACAGTTATGATTCCGAACATAACTTTAAAGAATTTTCATGTATCTCTCAAATGGATACATTCATCAAAGATAGACTGGGCGACATAGTCTAACTTCGTTCACCAAATGTACAGTAAGATGGACCATAATATAAAAAAAAAATGGGGAAACATTTTTCCAGTAAGCACAAAGTCACTACAAGGTCCATTTGTAATTTATCCAATATTTTTATATCAACTACAGTTGCGCACAAGGAATTAAAGAAGAAGTACAACTGTATGATAGCATCTTTAATATGTTTTGGCAAGATACATCTAAGGGCAATGGGTAAAAGTTGTTGCATAAGAACGTGATAATCATGAAACTTAAGGCTTTGAAGTTTAAAGTCCTTCATTGACACAAGATTCTTGATGTTTGAAGAATAGCCATCAGGAACCTTGATACTTTTTAAAGCTTTGCAAAATCTGGCCTTTTCCTCTCTAGTTAAAGTGTAACAAGCCGGATGTAGAAATGTCCGCGTGTATTTTTAACATTTGATGCTAATTCAGCCCTAATTTCTAATGCCACAGGATCCATCCATCACTTAAGGCCATCTTTGGTCTTTCCTGGAATGTTCAGTAGTATTCCATATATGCTCTCACAAACATTTTTTTTCCAATATTATATCTAATTAATTATGCACCAGCAAGTATTTCTAATACTCTAAATCGTAGAATATGAATTTTTTCTTCCACCACACACTATCATTATTGTCAGAACTTTTATGTTTTTACTTTTACTTTTCCCATTTATTTTTAATGGACTTAACTAGCTGAAAAATCTCCTCACTATTCAATGGTTTCGGAGGTGGATCTCTCTCTACTTTATTATTAAAGGCTTTACTTTGGTTTCGGAATTCACGATTATTAAGAAGCCAGCGACGATGGCCTAAATATGCATTTTTCCCATTGTGTTTCAATCTATGTTTGGGTGGATCTAAGCCACAATATGGACATGCATTATACCCTTTAATGGTGCAACTTGTTAAATTCCCATATGCCGGAAAGTCATTTATAGTCTATAGCAACATAGCCCTTAGATTAAAGAATTCCTTTCTGTTGGCATCATAAGCTTCCACCCCAACATCTCATAAAGTTTGCAAGTCTTCTATCAACGGTGCCAAGTACACAACAATGTCATTGCCTGGCTATTGAGGACCAGAAATCAATAAGGACAACATCATAAACTTTTGTTTCATATACAACCACGATGGAAGATTGTACGTTGTAAGAACAACCGGTGAACAACTGTATGTATTACTAATAGAGTTATGTGGTTGATTTCATCAGCCGATGACGCAAGACGTAGATTTTTAGGATCCGATGCAAAGTTAGGCCATTTTTTATCTACTAACTTCCATGATGGTGAGTCAGCCAGATGTTGGAGCTTACCATCAACTACTCTCTCAGCAGCATGCCAAGTCAAATCCTTGATAGTTTGTGAGGAGTGAAATATACGCTTAAATTTAGGAATGAAAGGAAAGTACCACAAAACCCTCGCCGGAATACCATCCTCTTTTTTCCATCTAGACAAACCACAAGTAGGACATTCAGAAAGCCCTTCGTACTTTTTTCTGTAGAGTATACAATCATTAGGGCAAGCATGTATTTTCACATATTCCAAGTCTAAAACAGACATTGTTTTTTTGCCTTTATACATAGACTAGAATTTCATTTTTTTTAAGGCAATAATTCTTTTAAAAAACTCAACAGTATGGTAAAATTGCTATCAGACCACCCAAATTTACCCTTTATATTGAACAACTTCATCAAAGTGTCTAACTTGGTAAATTTTGTACATCCTAGATACACATGTTTCTCAGCGTGTTCTAATAGTTTTCCAAATGCCTTAGGATCTCCCTTACAATTCTTGTAAGCATCATTGACCATATCCATTGTATTATCATTGTTGACGTCCGTTGAGTCAATTGGAATATCGACATTACAAGATGGTGTGGTACGGCCAACTTCCTTATGCCAATTCTAAGTTTTATAAGACTTTACAAAACCATGCTAATACAAATGTTCAATTACAATTGTAGGCGTGCGAAATGCTAAATTCCTACATTTATAACACGGACATCTAATGATGCTAGCATCTTTAACATTTTTAATAGCAAAATTCACAAATTCGACGACCCCTTTTTCACACTCAAGTGACATTCTACTACAATCAATCCAAGACTTATCCATTTTAGTTTCAACAAGTTTTGATGCTGAAACATAAAAGAGGGCAAACATAGAACAAGAATATTAGCTTTCCAAATTTTTTTTTTCATAAAAAAAAAATTAACATTGACTTACACACACGTGGAACAATAAAAGTAATAAGATCAAAACTTTTTGGCCTCACATACTAGCCAATATTTGGATATTAAAAAAGCAATCAACAGTGCAATACAAAAACAAATGGAACATAGAAACAAGATAAACTCAAATGTCTAAAACAATAGACAAAAACAAACAATAAAGGAAGTTAGGTTAATTTACTAAGCGTATCAAAATGTATCTAATTTACTATGTTTATTGCCTATAAATGCATATTAAAGAACTAAAATACCTTGGTTTTGATCACATGCACTGCAAAAAACTTGAAGGGCCCCCAAACTCAGCAGTAAAGCATGGATTTGAAAGAAATGGTAGCAAATAATCCCAGACTGAAACAAAAATTCCAAAAAAGCATATCAACAATTGATAATAACACATTACTTTTACTTAAATAATTCAGATAAACATATTTGGGACCATATGTGACAAACTTGATTGCCCCACATGCACGTCCTACTATTACTTTATTATAACATAATGAAAAACATGATTGCCCCATATCTTTTTTTTTTTTTTTTTTTTGCGAAAAAGATAAACTTTACTTAAGCAACATGTTCATAAGATACAAATCAAGATAACATTCACCAATATATAACTCCATGTCATTGAAATACATTATGAAAAAAGAAAAAAACAAATAACGCTACAAATAAGAAAAAGAATGAAAAAGTAAAAGTTGGTTTGCGAGGTAATGAAATGTAATTATAACCATTAAAAGCAAAACCAGACAGCCCATTTCAATCATTTTCTCTTTCTCATAGCTACGACAGTAACAGCCTTGCCCAACTAAAAAGTTTGCTTGTCAAATAAAAAAAAGAATCCAGATTACTATTTTTGTTTGCATTTTTCTTTTCTGGGTTTACAATTTTTCACATTTATGCAAAAATGAGGAAGCATGGGTGGCAATTACTTTACACCCTTACCTTCTTGCCAACAAAATTACAAACACAAACACAGAGTAACTTCATCAGTAGCCTTACATAGTCTTAAATTTCTCTACCCATTTCAAGCTGCATTAGCTTCAACCTTTACAAATCACAAATAGAAAAAAAAAAAACCTTCACTCTCTCTATCTGCATCATCTAATGCAACTTATTAACCAAACCCATCATCTCATTCAGTCATTTAGTCAGTCACTCGCTTACAAACTATCGAAAATACAAAATTGCACTCAAACTTAAACAAAATTAGATGAAGAAGAAGAACAAAACCTAGAATTAAAGGTTTAGGGCTACAATCCTCTAGTTTGTGTGACGACGTTAGGGAGTGGACGGTTCGAATCACATCATCGCCATTCGTGGTCATAGTGGTTAGCTCGAATTCGATCAATGGTTTGTGATTTCGGTGTTCCCGTTTGCTCAGTGCTTATAATGACCGACTGTGTATAGAAAACTTAAGTGTATAGAACAGTTGGCCGGCTAGGGTTTGAGTAATGGTAGTGACTTATCGATTGATAGTGTGATGATGAGTTTGGTTAGTTTATAAGTGCTGATTATGAGAGTGACAATGATGATAAGTGCGCCAAGGGTTTGACTGCCGTTGGTGAGAGTGAGAGTGAAGATTACTATGGTGAGTGTAGGCTGATTGATTGAGAGTGTGACGATGACTGTGGTTAGGATTTCAGTATTGATTGTGGAGTGAGAGTGACAATGAGTGTGCCTCGGGTTTCAGTGGCGTTCACGAGAGTGAGAGTGATAAGGGCTGAGTTGTGTAGTGTTTAGGACTTAGAAAATTTTTGGCTTTGTTTAGATTTCAATTATGTTATATATTTTTTTTTTTCAAAAATCATTTCTCAATCTAAACGCTGCGTTTTGGATTTTCAAAAAATTAAAACAATACTTCTAAATTTGGCCAAACACGATCAATATCAAATTTCTATCATAATGTTTATGACTAAGTTAATTTCTATCATACACATATCATAAATTCTTGATAGACAAATGTTCTATCACAAGTACATCATTAATCCTTTGATAGACCAAAATTCTATCATGACTCCATCATACTTACATCATAAAATAATTTTTGTCATAAAGTGGCTATAATCTATTGCCAGTTTTCTTGTAATGATAATTCACTTTTAATTTTTATTTTCTATTTTCTAAATTATGTTTTAAATTGTGAACATAATAAGCTAATAGATGTTAAAAGTCCAACACCAAGTTCATGATCCAACCCAATCACATTTGTCCTAGCCCAAGTTTAAAGCCCAATCCATAAAAGATTCAAGATTTGTATAGAGATTAGGAGATGTCTCTAATCTAGAAATATCTAATAGTGGTAAAAATATCTAGGTCTAGAAATTTCTTGAACATTTAGAGATATTTATAAAATGTGGTTATTAATTTTTTGTAATTAAATATTTGTGTAGTTTGTATTAGTTCTAAATTACTATAAATACCCCTAACCTCTTTGTTTTAGGTATTAAGTGAGGAGTAAAGAATTAGAAAAGAGAAAGAGTGTTGTAGTATCTCTTATAAAATATCAATAAATTCCTTCAGTTTAGTAAAATTCTCGTATTGCCAAATCGTTTTAGTTTTGAGCAATTTGGTCTTCCTCAGTTTTCAACAATTCATATCAGATCATGGTTGGTCAGAGACCACTATACTAATGCTACCAGAAGTTCATAACAGTTAAGGATTGTTGTGGATAAGTTGTAAGTATACAATGAGAATGATCGAAGATCGTTTGGTAGAGTTTCGTTGGATCATGAGGAGTTTGAAACTCTGCAAGATCGAGCTTGCTTGACATTGTCAAAGCCTTGCAAACACGATAGGTGACCTTCAAGTATTTGAAGAAGTCAAGAAGCTCAACAACAAAAATTACAATATGTGGGCAACATTGATGGAGTCATACTTACAAGGTTAGGATCTTTAGGAGATCATTTATGATAATGATGTAAAAATACCAACTGAGGATGCCGCTTTGAAGAAGTGGAGCATTAAAGCTGGGAAGGCCATGTTCGCCATCAAAAGTACAATTGAAGAAGAGATGCTGCAACATATAAAAAAGGCTAAACAGCTAAAACGCCTAAAGAAGCTTGGGACACTTTTGCAACTATTTTTTCAAATAGGAATAACACGCAGCTACAGCTTTTAGAGAATGAGCTACTATTAATTTTACAACGAAACATGACAATTGACTAGTATTTCAATAAGGTAAAGTCCTTATACTACAAAATTTCTGAGTTTGATCCTACTGCTATAATTTCTATATCTAGAATGAAAATAATTATTGTCCATGAATCGAGGCCCATGTTTAGGAGCTTTGTTACACCTGTCCAATGTAGGCCAACCCAACCAACCATTAAAAAGATTGAAAACTTACTTGCCAATCAAGAAGTGATTGACAAACAAATAAGTGGGGCCTCAGTAAAGAATAACAAGGAAGCTCTCTTCAATAATAGAAAGAGTCATTGATTCAAATGACTATAGTGGTGAAGGATTTAAATGAGATGTTGACAAATCAGAAGGACAATCATAAGAAGGTAGCTCACAGACCGAAGGAAGCATAAAAGAATCGCGACAATGGTGGCTAATATTAGTCAAAGAAAAAGCTTGAAGGAAATTTATACAACTATGGAAAAAGGGGCTACATGGTGAAAGATTGTTGGTATAAGAAAAAGTCTTAGGAGAGTAATACTAATACTTCCGATCAATGGACGGATAATGATGAAGAATGAGAAGTTAAAGCATCAGTCGCTATCAAGGAAAAGGAACTAGCCCTTGAGTAATTGGATCATTGACTCAAGGTGTTCAAATCATATGATTGGTGATAGAGATAAGCTATATGACTTGACTGAGTATAAGAAAGGTCATGTAGTAGTGACAGAAAATAAATCTCGACTACCTATAACTCATATTGGCAACATAAGTCTAGCACCCTAGTACAGTCCTCAAAAGGTGGCACTTCAAAATGTGTACTATGTCCTTCGTATGAAGAAAAATCTACTATCAGTATGACAGCTAACATCTTTAGGCCATTATGTTTTGTTCAGTCCTCAAGATGTCAAGGTATATCAAAATCTAAAGATCTCAAGGACACCTATTATGGAAGGGTAAAGACTAGAGTTAGTTTATGTATTGTCAATAAAGTCTGCTTATACAGAAAAGACTCGAAGGAATAAGACTGCAGATTTATGACATGTTCGGTTAGGACATGTTAACTATCACAAGTTAAAGGTAATGATGAACAAGTCATTGTTTAAAGGTCTACCTCAACTTGATGTGAGAATAGACATAGCGTGTGCAGGGTATTAGTATAATAAGGCTCACTAACTTTTATATAAGGAGTCGAAGTTTAGAACAAAAGAACCATTAGAGTTAGTATACTGTGATATGTTTGGGCCTATCAAGCAACTTCCTATCAATGGCAATTATCGATGAATTCTTTAGGTATGTCTGGTCTTCTTTATGAAAAAAAAACTCGATACTTTTTCAAAGTTTAAAGAATAGAGACATAGTCGAAGGAAGAAGGTTTGCCACTTATGAACAGATAGCAAAGGAAAGTATACATCATACGAATTCTCCTAGTATCTTCGAGATTATAAGATATGCCATCAATTCACTTATACCAATACACCACGGTAGAATGGCATAACAAAACGAAAGAACCGGCATCTAGCGGAGATCTGTTGGAGCATAATGCATGCGAAGAATGTACCAGGGAGGTTTGGGGTTGAAACTATGAAGACAGTGATCATGTGGTCAACAGACTTTCTCAATTGAAATTAAGGTTTATATCACCTTACCAGAAATTGTGGAATGTGAAACTTATAGTCAGCCACTTTCACGTATTCGGCTATGTGTGCTATGTCTTCGTGCCAAGCCATTTACGAAGCAAATTTGATAAGAAGGTGATTCGTTGTATCTTTGTTGGGTATGACAGCCAGAGGAAAAGATAAAGGTGTTGTGATCCTACTAGTGGACAGTGCTACACAACATGAAATGTTGTGTTTGGTAAAGCATCTTCGTGGTAGTTTGAGAAAAAAGAAGAGCTACGAGATTCAAAAGATATTAAAGATCAAGTGAAGGAATGAACTGGCAAAATTCGCTCGAGTTAAGATGATGATAATCCAAGAAATGATGATATCAAACATGATGAGGCACAAAGTCATTGGAAGACAAGTGTTCACTAGAGCCCTATTGAAGATGAAGAATCAAGTAAACCAAAACCAAGAACTCTTGAATCTCAACTTAGAAGATCCAAAAGAGTGAGAAAGCCAAATCTCATATATGCTAATACAGTGGTTGTAGAACAAGAGAAAATAAGAGAACCTAAGACATTTGAAAAGGCAACAGAGAATTCTCATTAGATGAAGATGATAGAGAAAGAAATCTCTGCACTAAAGCAAAATTAGACTTGGGATCTAGTTTTGAAACCAAAGGATGCAAAACCAATATCTTGCAAATGAGTGTACAAGATTGAGAAGCACGCAGATGGTTCAATTGAAAGGTATAAGGCTCGATTGGTTACTTGAGGATTTTCACAACGATTAGGCTAGACTATGGTGAAACGTTTAGTCCAGTGGCAAACCTTACAACAATAAGAGTCCTACTTGTGCTTACAGCTAACAAATAATGGAAATTATGGTAGATGGATGTAAAAAAACCTTTCTGCATAGAGAATTGGATCTAAATATTTACATGAATCAACCAAGAGGATTTGAGAATAAAGATCGTCTGGAGTATGTATGCAAGCTGAGAAAGGCACTTTACGGTCTAAGGCAAGTGCCAAGGGCACAATATAGTAAGATTTTTGAATTCTTAACTCAGAATAATTATTTAATGGTAAATGCAGATTCTAGCTTGTTCATCAAAGCTAGTGAAGAAAAGTTAGCAATTGTATTGTGTACGTGGATGATTTGATTCTTACTAGTGACAATGAAGAAGAGATTTGTCGAACAAGAGAGAACTTATCCATTCGCTTTCATATGAAAGAGCTTGATTAGCTTAAGCACTTTGTTGGTTAACAGGTTGTTCGAACAGAAGATGAGATATTTCTTTGCCAACAGAAATATGACAAAGACTTGCTGAAGCGATTGGAATGTTGGAATGTTGGAATGCAAGCCGATCGTAACTCTAATGGACGTTAATGCAAAATTGAACACACAAGAAGGCAAAGATTTATAAGATGAAAAGATGTATCAACAATTGGTAGGTTGTTTAATATACCTAACGCTGACTCGACTAGATATTTTATATGCAGTGGGTGTAATGAGTTGGTACATACAAAATCCTACAAAGCCTCACTTGGAAATGGTTTAACGAATACTATGATATGTAAAAGTACAATCGACTACGGTTTATTGTACAAGAAAGGTAAAAGCAGCAAGCTAACTGGCTATTATGAGATTGACTATGCTAGAGATCATGACATGAGAAGATCAACTACTAGGTATGTTTTTAGAATTGGCTCAGGAGTAATTTCTTGGTATAGTAAGAGACAACCAACTGTATCACTATCAACCACAGAAACAGAGTATAGAGCAATAGTGATGGCAGCTCAAGAAAGTACTCAGTTGATGAGAATCTATACCATCCAGTAGATTATGCAGTACCATTGTGTTACGATAATCAATTGATGCTCAGCTTAGCAGAAAATCAAATTTCCGTGCAAGAACTAAGTATGTGGAGGATGCACTATCACTTCATCAAGGAAAAGGCCTTGCAAGATGAAGTTGAAATACGGTATGCCAAGACGAACAATCAAGTTGTGGATTTGTTTACAAAATAACTTAGTATTGCAAAGTTTGAAGATTTCTGCGAGCAGCTCAATATAGATCGGAGGAAAAAAATTGATGTTGAGGGGAAGTGTTAAAAGTCCAACACCAATTTCATGATCCAATCCAATTACATTTGTCAAAGCCTAAGTCCAAATCCCAATCCATAGAAGATTCAAGATTTTTGTAAAGAATGGGAGATATCCTTAATTCAAAAATTTTGTATGGTGATGAAAATATCTAGGTCTAGAAATCTCTTGAACATTTGAAGATATTTGTAGAATCCGGTTGTCAATTTTTTGTAATTTAATATTTATATGGTTTGTATTAGTCTTAAATTACTATAAACATCCCTAAGCTGCATTAAGTGAGGAGTGAAGAATTAGAAGAGAGAAAGAAGAGTGAGCCATGAACGTTGTAGTGTATCTTTTGTAAAATATCAATAAAGTCTTTTAGTTTAATAAAATCCATTTATTACCCAAATAGTTTTCATTTTGAACAATTTGATCCTCCTCGTTTTTCAACAAAAGATAGGATAACGAGCATAAGGACTTGTTATCATTTTGTTTATATAACAAGATGGCCAGCAGCAGTTTTCCTTATGGAGAATGCCTGTCAGCTCAATCTATTGACTATTGAGCAAAGACTACAAAACACCCAATTTGGTAATGAAATTATTTTACCATGGATAACAAAAATCAAAAGACTACAGAAAATTATAAAAAGAATATAGTATAAATATAGTGTAACCCTAATACAAAAAAATATATATATAAATAATATTTGTAAAAGAGGATTCTATACGTTTAAAGCCGGCAGCATAATTGACTTTCGAGCACGGGCAGGGTAGCCTTAGACAAATTTCTGGCCATCTTCCTCGATCAAATAATATATGTATAGGCTCTCATATGTAGCTATTAGCCTTGAATCAATTCACATTATTCTAGTTGTGTGTTGTACCCATCCAATCTTTCTTTACTGTATATAATTGACTCTAGCGCACTTACTTTTGGATTTAAAGTGAAAGGATGAATCCTCCACCACAAATGAAGCCAATATGATCGAGTTCATTGAAAAAAAACAAAGACATAAAAGTTTACCAACTTAATATGGTTTCAGCCAGTTTTCCCAATAATTAAAAAAAAAAAAAGTCGTTTGAAGGGCTCCGCTACAGACCCCACAAACAAAACTTTGCATTTTTGTGCTTTAAAAACCTTCACGTGAAGATAAAACCTTAAATCATGTAAGGATTCTGAGCACAACAGCCTTTCAAACTCAAACATGCTGAATTCCATTTTCTTAAGCTACTTCAGCTTGTTTTTGCTTAGTTCTGATAGCTGTTTCGCCCTTTCAAGAGATACAGATCGTCTTGCTTTACTTGCCATAAAGTCACAGCTTCAGGATCCACTCTTGGATGCCGATGACGTGCGGTCATCGGCATCCAGGAGAGGCTATGTTAGATTTCAGTAACCAAAGCATGGGGGGTTTTTTGTCTCCTAATGCTGGGAATCTCAGCTTCCTTAAAGTCATCAACCTGGCTAACAACAATTTCTATGGTGAAATTCCCATTGAAGTCGGTTGTCTGTTCAAGCTTGAAACTCTATTGCTGTCAAATAATTCTTTTTCTGGTAAATACCCACCAATTTGTCCCGTTGCTTTAATCTCATCAATTTACGTGTCCGCAGAAACCACCTTGTTGGAGAAGTTCCAACAGATACTGGTTACAGTTGGTTGAAGTTTGAAGTATTATCCTTTGCAAACAATCAGTTAACAGGCCAGTTCCCACCTTCCATTGGGAATCTCTCGGCTCTTCAGGTAATTAATATTGGAGTGGGAGATTCCCTGATTGTCTAGGTCAATTAAGAGATTTATACTTCTTCAGCATAGTGGAAAATAACTTCTTTGGTATGTTTTCTGTTTTAGTTTATAACATTTCTTCCCTTGACATGATTTCTCTAACGTTTAATAGAATCGAAGGGAGTCTTCCAGTTGACATAGGTTTTAATCTGCCGAATCTGACATATCTAAATGTAGATTGAAGCAATCTTACAAGTCCTCTCCCACACTCACTATTGCTTGAAGCCTTAAAGGGCTTGAACTGTTTGATAATTCTTTCAGTGGGAATGTGAGAATTGATTTCAACAATCTCCCGAATTTAAACTCAATTTGCATAAAAATAATTTAGGTAGTGGAACAATCAGTGATCTTGATTTTGTAACCCTTCTCACAAACTGCAGCAATTTGGAAGAGCCTATCATTGGTTCCAATAGATTTGGAGGAGTGCTACCACATCCAATAACCAACCTCTCAACAACTGTGACCATGATTGACTTGCAACACAACCAAATATCTTGCACCATACCTTCTGAAATGAAAAATCTTCTGAAAATGAATGCCTTTCTTCTACATTATAACCAATTAAATGGCAATATTCCATATAACATTGGTGAAGTAAGAAACCAACAAGCTACGAGGCTACAAGCGTGTCTGCAAACAACATAACTGGGCCCATCCTTGACTTTCTTTGTAACTTGACATTATTGAATGGTCTATGGCTAAGATTCAACAACTTGCAAGGCGGTATACCCTCATCCCTTGGCATTTGTCAAAATTTGATGGAATTATCTATTGCCCAAAATAGAATCATTAGTCCCTTGCCTTTCAACTCTCCTAGATTTGTCTGATAACCTTCTTAATGGTTCTATTCCCGTAGAAGTTGGGAATATGAAGAATCTAGTTGCATTGTATGTATCTGGAAATCAATTTTCCAGTGAAATTCCTGCTACTCTAAGTCCTCGCACAAGCTTAGAATATCTTAATATGCACGATAATTCTTTTAGCGGTAGCATTCCTTTCACTTTGAATTCCCTAAAAAGCATTAAAGCGATGGATCTTTGATGAAATAATTTGTCAGGTCAGATTCCAAAATATTTCGAGAATTTATTATTCTTGGAATTCTTAGACTTGTCTTACAATCACTTGGAGGTTGAAGTACCAACGAAAGGAGTTTTCAGTAACAAAACAAATATTTCTCTATTTGGTAATGAGAAACTTTTTGGGGTTTAAATGAATTGCACTTACCACCTTGCCATTCCACTAGACCAAGAAGACCAACAGTCACTCTTTTAAAAGTTCTGCTTCCTGTGATTGGGTCAATTTTCATCTTATTAATATGCTTTATTGTTGTTAAAAATCAAAGAACGAAATTTGCATATAAATCATCGAGCATGTTGCCGATGAAACCATAATTTCCAATGGTTTCCTATGTGGAGCTAAGTAAGGCAACAAATGAATTTTCATCATCGAACATAATTGGTCAGGGAAGCTTTGGCTTTGTGTACAAGGGGAATCTTGGTGAAAATACAATGCCAATAGTAGTGAAGGTAATGAAGCTAAAGCAAAGATGTGTGACCAAGAGTTTTGCTGCTAAATATGAAGCATTAAGAAATATTGTCGTCGAAATCTCATCAAAATCATCACTGTATGCTCAAGCATTGATTTTAAATGGGTTGAGTTCAAGGCTCTTGTTTACGAATACATTCTATGCGGAAGTTTAGAGGATTAGTTGCACCAGAGCAATGATCAACTCGAAGCAGGCAACTTAAATCTCATTCAAAGACTAAACTTAGTCATTGATGTGGTTTCTACAATCAAATATCTTTACCATCATTGTGAACCACCAATTGTTCATGGTGATCTAAAGGCAAGTAATATTTTGCTTGACCATGAAATAGTCGCCCACGTAGGTGACTTTAGGCTTGCAAGATTTCTTTCCGATCGCTTACTTTCTACAATTCTCAAAACTCCATCAAGTTCATTTGGCATAAAAGGAACTGCCAGTTATATTGCCCTAGGTGCTTGTATTCATGTTTGATACTCTGTACTTTTAAATGATGTTAATGTTTGATTGTTAGTATCTAACAGAAAGAATCCAAAATGTCTTTTCCCTTTCAAAAGCATGTTATAGGCGGGGATGTGTCCATGACAGGAGATGTTTACAGCTTTGGAATTTTGTTAGTAGAGATGTTTACAAGAAGACGGCCAACCAATAATATGTTTAATGACGGCCTGATGTTGGGTCCATCTCATTTGGGTGGCCCAAGCCCAAGTTCCATTAATTTGGACACTAACGTAATTAAAAGAAACAAGTTAGGATTTATGTGCAAATTGCCATGAAATTTGGCTATATAAAGAACTAAAAGTAAGTGGCAGCCCTAAGAAAAAAAAAAGAAAAAGAAGAGAGAGAGAGAGAGAAGACACAGTGGCTTGAATTTAGTTTGGGGCAAGGATTTTCAATATTTGAATGGGCGATCAGAAAGGAAAATTAACTCCATTTTCTCTCAAATTTTGAGGGTAAGTTTCTGGTATCGCCCTCTACAATCCTATTGGTCTTGATTTTTATTTTATCATCTCTTTTGCTATTATTTGATATATTAATTTTTTAGAGAGAGAGATATTAAGATGTTATTATAAGTCAAGAATGTTGAGATTCTTAATGTTGTTAGCCTCTAGTATTATCTATGTTGTAATCTTATTAATATAGTGGAAGATTATATGAGACTATAGTCCCGTGGTTTTTCCCACTTTGGGTTTTCCACGTAAAAATCTCTGTCTCTTATGGTTGGTTTATTACTTCACATTTTGTTGGTTTATTTTTTTGTCTATTTATTTGTGGAAGACATCCAATTTTAATCACACAAAGAGGAAAAGAGTTTTATTTCTACTTAATTTGCAGCTGCTTCTGTGAGTCCCTTTCCCAACAGAATGGTATCAGAGTGTGTTTTTCACTACTTGTGTGGTTGAGATGGAGGAGTTCTCGGCATGTATGATTTAGTTAAAGTCATGGAATTATGGTATTTAAAAGTTTAGGATAGAGGATTTGCTGTATATGAAAGATTTACATGAACCCATGGAAAGCGAAAAAGCTAGACCCGCTGATTTAGATGATAAGAAATGAGCTCAATTAAACCAGAAGGCCTTGGGCACTATTAGATTATAGATTGATCAGAGTTTGTACCACCATGTCGCAAAGGAATCCAGCACTGATGTTCTTTGGAAAAAAATTAGAGACGATTTATGAGCAACCGACAGCACAGAATAAAGCCAATATGATGAAAAGGTTTGTTAACATGAAATACAATGAGGGGCACAGTATATCTAAACACACTAGTGAGTTTCAGGGCTTGTTGATCAGTTGACTACTATAAAAATTATTTTAGATGATGAGTTACAAGCATTATTGTTACTTAGTTCTTTGTCTGACAGTTAGGAGATATTAGTAGTGTCAGTGAATAATAGAGCACCAGATGGAAAATTAACCTGGGGTATGGTTACAGATAGGCTACGGAATGAAGAATCTAGAAGACAAGAATGTTGAAGCTGTTCCCCCTAAGTCATATGCACTTGTTTAAGAAAAGTAAGAAATGTAGAGGAGAAGCCAGTGCAGAAATTCCTGCCAGCAGAACAATGATAACCCTAGAGGAAGATCTAAGTCCCAGAGGAGAAACGTTAAGTTCTTTCATTGTCAAAAAATAGGTTACGTTAAAAAGGAGTGTAGATTATGAAAAAAGAGAATAGGTGAAAGAAAAGGGTCATGCTCAGAGATTGTGAAAAAGAGAATAGGCAAAAGAAAATTATGATGCTTAGAAAAATGACAAAGAGAACATTGCAGCCATAGTTGATGGTGATATGGTTATGGTTTATGATGAAAGCTATGTTAATCTCACTTGCCATACCAGTGATTTGGTGATTAATTCGGGTGCTTCGTTTCAAGTTACTGTACATTGTGATTACTTCACATCCTACATTAATGGTGATTATGGTCATGTTCGGATGAAAAATGAGAGGGCATCCAAGATTGGCTGCGTAGAAGATATTCGTTTAGAAACCAACATTGGCTGTAAGTTGTTGCTTAAAGATGCTAAACATGTATAAGATATTCACCTGAATTTGATCTCTACAGACAAGCTTGATGATGATGGTTATATTAACCAATTTAGTGAAGAAAAATAGAAGCTCACCAAAGGCTCCCTAGTGTTAGTTAAGGGGAGGAAAGTAAAAACTCTCTATGTGATAGAAGCCAAGATCAAGAAAGAAGATGTGAATGTGGCTGTAAAAGATTCTGACATTGAGACATGTCAAAAAAGGCTTGGTCACATTGGTACGAAAGGGTTAAAAACTCTTGCCACAAAAGGATTTTTACCCAACTTTACAAGTATGTCCCTCAAGACTTGTGTCCATTGTTTAGCTAAAAAGGCACACAGAGTAGCTTTTAAAAGCTTTTTTTCATCTAGAAAGTCGTAACAACTTGATTTGATTCACACTGATGATGCAAAGTAGATTAATATGAGGTGCACTTTATTTTGTGACTTTTATTGATGACTGTTTTAGAAAAGTGTGGGCTTTTGCTTTGAAATCAAAGGACCAGGTGCTTGATACGTTTAAGTTCTTCCATGCTTATGTTGAGAGAGGGACATGAAGAAAACTAAAATGTGTTAGGGCAGATAATGGTGGTGAGTACAGAGGGCCATTTGAGCAGTATTGTATATCCGGTGGAATCAGACTTGAGAAGACTGTACAAAAAACCCCACAGTAAAATGGTGTTGCAGAAAAAATGAATAGAACAATTGAAGAGAGGGTTAGGTGTATGCTTTCTAATGTCAAGCTTCCAAAATCTTTCTAGGCAGAGGCTATGCGTACTACGGTTGACTTTATTAACATTTCTCCTTCAGCTCCATTAAATGGTAATGTGCCTGAGAGAGTTTGAATTGAGAAAGATATTTCTTATAAACACTTAATAGTGTTTGGTTGCAGAGCATATGTTCATATCCCTAGAGATAGATATAGAAGCTTGATTATAAAGCCAAGGAATGTATTTTCTTAGGCTATGGGCATGAAGAATTTAGGTACATATTATAGAATGTAGTGGTAAGGAAATTGATCAAAAGTAGAAATGTTGTGTTCTTTGAAGATCAGATTGTTGGTGATGCAGAGAAGAAGGATGAGTCTCAGTCATCTCTAAATATTCTTATTATTTTAACTTCAGTTTCTCCACCTATAGTTCATGATGATCATAGGGGAGTTGGAGAGGATAATAACGATGGTCCAACAGAATCAGTTAACCAAACACATTCAAAATCACCTACACTACCAGTGGAGCCAGAATTGAAGAGATCGACCACAGAACGACGACCTTCCATTAAATATCCTCCACATAAGTAAGTGATACTTACAGATGGAAGGAAGCCAAAATGTTTTAAAGAAGACATTTCTCACCAGCATAAAAGTGAGTGCATTAAAGTTATACAAGAGGAGATGAAATCCTTGAATGAGAACCACACTTATAATTTAGTAAAGCTTCTTAAGGAAAAGAAGGCACTGAAGGTTTATAGATTGAAGACTGAAAACAACTCACAACAACGATACAAGGCTAGATTAGTTGTAAATTCAATCAAAAGAAATGTATTGATTTTGAAGAAATATTTTCTTCTGTGGCGAAGATGTCTTCTATTCGAATAGTTCTAGGATTAACAGCTAGCTTGAATTTGAAGATTGAACAGCTCGACATAAAGACAGCTTTTTTGCGCGGTGATTTAGAGCAGGAAATATACATGAAGCAACCTGAAGGGTTCAGTGTCACAGGCAAAGAAGAACTTGTATGCAAGTTGAAGAAAAGTTTGTTTGGTTTGAAACAAGTACCAAGACAGTGGTACAAGAAGTTTAATTCCTTTATAGATAATCACAGTTTCAGCAAGACTCGTCTGACCATTTTGTTTTTGTGAAGAAGTTTGATGATAATGATTTCATCATTCTTCTATTTTAAGTGGATGTCATGCTGATTGTTGGCCATATGCAAGTACGATTGACAATCTGAAGAGAGAGCTTAGTAAGTATTTTGCAATGAAAGACTTGGGACCGGCGAAACAAATTCTTGGCATGAAGATTTCCTGCGATAGAAAATCTGGGAAGTTATGGTTATCTCAAGAAGCATATATTGAAAGAATTCTTGAAAGATTTAAAATGAACAAGGCAAAATCTATTTGTTCTTTACTTGCGGGCCATTTTAAGCTTAGTTCCAAGTATTGTCCTAAAAGTGAGAAAGAGAAGCAAGAGATGAAAGGAGTTCTTTATGCTTCAGCAGTTGGTAGTCTTATGTACGCCATGGTTTGTACAAGACGAGATATTGCTCATGCAGTTGGTGTAGTCAATTAGTTTCTCTCCAATTCGGGCAAAGAACACTGGACAATAGTAAAATGGATTCTCAGATATCTCAGAAGTACTCAGATATCTCAGAAGTACTTCCAATGCATGTTTATGTTTTGGTGGTGACAAACTTGTGTTACAAGTGTACACAAGTGCTCATATGGTAGGGGGTCTTGATTCTACAAAATCTATATCAGGATATTTACTCATTTTTGCAGGGGAAATAGTCTCGTGTCAGTCCAAACTTCAGCAATGTGTTGCTTTGTCTACCACTGAAGCAGAGTATATTGTAATCACTGAATGCTGCAAAGAAACCTTATGGATGAAAAATTTCCTACAAGAATTGGGTGTGAAGCAAGACATCTTTGTTTTATACTGTGATAGAGTGCCATTTACTTGGTAAAGATTTCGACATACCATTCGAAATCCAAGCACATTGATGTGAGGTATCATTGGATACGAGACGTGCTTGAGAAGTAACAGTTACAGCTTGAGAATATTCATATAACGGAGAATGGGTCAGATATGATGATAAAGTCATTGCTCAAAGAGAAGCTAAAAAGCTGTAAGCGGAGAGCAGGCTTGGTGGTGCCCCCCACATGATTTGGAGGGGGAGATTTGTTAGGTCCATCTCATTTGGGTGGCCCAAGTCCAAGTTCCATTACTTTGGACACTTAAGTAATTAAAAAAATAAGTTAGGGTTATGTGTAAATTGCCATGAAAATTTGGCTATATAAAGAACCAAAAGCAAGCGGCAGCCCTGAAGAAAAGAAAAAGAAGAAGAAAAAGACAAGAGAGAGAGAGAGAGAGAAGAGACAGTGGCTTGACTTTAGTTTGGGGGCAAGGATTTTCAATTTTTGATTGGACGATCGGAAGGCAAAATTAAATCTGTTTTCTCCTAAATTTTGAGAGTAAGTTCCTCGCATCGCCATCTACAATCTTACTGGTCTTGACTTTTATTTTATCATCTCTTTGACTATTATTTGAGATACTCACTTGTTAGAGAGACAGATATTAGGATGTTACTGTAAGCTAAAGATGTTGAGATTCTTGATGTTATTAGCCTCTAGTATTATCTAGAAAAGAATTTGTGTTATAATCCCATTAATATAGTGGAATATTATATCAGACTACAGTCCTGTTGTTTTTTCCGCTTTAGCTTTTCTACGTAAAAATCTATATCTCTTGTGGTTAGTTTATTTTTCTACCTATTTATTTTGTAGTACACATGATTTTAATCACACAAAAAGGAAATGAATTTTCTTTCTACTTAATTTGCTGCTGTTTGTACGAGTCTCTTTCCCAACACCTAACTCTCCATAAATTTGCCAAGATGGCTCTACCAGAAAAAGTAGTGTTAATTGTTGATCCTCTTATGTTGTTGGACTTGGAAGTAAGGGCGAGCAACTCCAGAAATCCTGGAAATGAGAGAGCCAAAATTGAGTGCTTGGTTGTTACGGTGGAAATTTGAGTTTTTTGCTCAATGGAATCTCCATCAGAGTGAATGCAAATGACAGATTACGTGCTGCTAAAGAGATTTTTATGAGTAGGAGGGCTTTGATTTTTATAAATTTCAAGACAAAGTTATTAATGTTTAGTCTCATGGAATAATTTTAAATTATATCGAGTGTGTACAACCTTATATTCCCGTTGAATGCATGTTACGATCGATCTGTGCAATGCTTTTACTTTCGATTTCTATTTTCTAAAATCCGTTTTATACTGAGACCATAATAATCATTTGCTTTAATATGCACTTTAAAAATTATTCTAGACACTCATATTTTATTGAAGGGTGGGATTATTTGAATTAAATAATTCTCTGCACCCATTTACTCTATACACACTATTAACAAATGTTAAAAACTAGAATTTTCGTCTTTAGACTCTTCATAGTTCCAAAATTAACCCAACTTAAAAATCTCAATATTTCATGTCTGCACCTCCAAAATTTTGTTCGTGTACACCAAAATCTAATTTCATCTTTTTCATTTTACTATCTTCTTTTCCATTCTTATGATTCCCCTTTTTTATATTTTATTTTTTCTTATGATTCCTTCCTATAAACACTAATCGTTAAAAAGAAATCACCTCTAGTATATACAATCATATAGGTTATATATATGTATTTCAAAAAATGGCAACATCATCTTGATTTATTTGGTGGGCTTTCTTGTTTTAACAGTATTTATGAAATCTGAATTTTTTTAATCTTTGGATTGTTTATGAATATGTTTTTTTATAATTTCTTTACTAGAACATTTGTTGATGTCTTTTTTTTTTCCCCTACTAGAACAATGAGAAAGGTTGAACTCTATGATCAAGTAAATTGTGTTACCATAGGTAATTTTCATGATGTAAAGGATTCTGAAGATCCTCCAAGATATAAATCCTACCTCTGTAATTCAGTAATTAATTGAGAAAATTTGCCTACACAACAAGGTCAATGGTCTCAGCACTTTGCGAAGGAAAGATAGCCTACCTTGGCTTGTAATTGTAGAGGATTTGAGTTTCCTTAGTTAACTTGATTATTTCCTATTTATGTTCAGTGCAGAATTATAACTTGCACTATAAATTGCAGGCACCATAACCTTGTAAATTGTACTGCTTCCTTAATAATAAAGAATTGTTTTCTCTTTATTTCATTATTTTTAGTTGGTATCAGAATAGTTATGGCCACAGCCAAATCAAGCATTTCCACCAACAATAATGCCTCAACAAACACAACCAACCCACTCAATCCAAACAATGCAACCTTCACTTTCACTACCCCTACCAAACTTGACAGCAACAATTATCTCCTATGAAGATCTCAAGTACTCCCTAGTGTGCGTACCAATGATCTTGAAGGATTCCTTATTGGAACTAAACCCTGTCCATATCGCACCTTGGACGAGACAGATGATGAAGAAAATATCATCACCAAAGATAATCCTGAATTCTCAGCTTGGTGGAGAAAAGATCAACTGCTGCTCAGTTGGCTACTCTCAACAATCACCGAAGGAATCTTAACATCAATTATGAACTGTAAAACCTCTGAAAATTTATGGAAATCACTTGAAAGCATTTTGGCTTGCAATCACGAGTAAAAGGCCTGCAACTTCGCATCCAGTTCCATAACACCAAAAAACAAGACATGACCATTTCAGAATATTTTAATAAGATGAAAACCATTGGCGATAATCTCAAGTCTACAGGAGTTTCTGTCACTGATGAAGAATTGATGACTCAAATCCTTGCTAGAGTAGGTAATGATTATGATGCTATTGTCGTAAATTTAATTTCTAGGATTGAAACCTTGAGTCTGCAAGAAGTATTTTCTATGCTCCTGACACATGAGAGTAGACTTGACCAACTCTTGGCAGCAAGCAACATCACTGGCCCTAATAATCCTTCGACCAATTATGCTCAGAACAACAACAAACGAAACTAACAAAATGTTGAAAAAAATTTTAACAACAGCCAACCCAACCAAATTAGAGGTGGCTATCGAGGGGGAAGAGGTAGAGGTGGAAACAACGGCGGCAGAGGCTACAACAATAGTGGTAGAGGCAACCCCTAGCTCACTTGCCAAGTATGTGGCAAGAATGCTCATGCTGCTGCTGTGTGTTATCACATATCTGACAAAGAATGTGTGCCTTCACACACCAATAATCAAGGAAGAAATGATGGACACCATCATAACCAGCCACCGAATCACGGATCTGGGGCATATGTGATTGAACCTGAAACTGTTGGAGATGTTGTCTGGTGCCTGGATAGCGGTGCCACCAACTATATCACAAATAACAAGAACAACCTCATGCTAAAGTCTGAATATCGAGGTAATGAAAGATTAGCTGTAGGTAATGGACAAAACCTCACCATTACACATATTGGCTGCATCAACATGTTTACTATATCTCATCAGCAGCATGTTAAATTAAAAAAATATTTTGCTAGTACCTCATATCACCAAGAACCTGATTAGCATTTCCAAACTACTTGATGATAATGACATTACTGTTGAATTCACTAAATTTGTTATTTTGTTAAGGACAAGAAGACGGGGAACATTCTGCTGCAAGGAATGCCTAGGGGAGGTCTATATCAACTGCAAAATCCACCAGGATCAGTCAAATATCCTCAGTCTAGAGTCACCACTAATAAGTTGCAGCTCAAACCAGTGTCTATGTTATCCAGTTCCAGTTTAAAGTCGAGAGTCAATAAAGGCCCAAAGAATAAAACTTGCAATACAGTAGCCTTACATAAGACAAGATTCATTAGACCTACTTCACAGAAGACTTGGTCATCCTCACGAAAAATTCCTCAAAATAATACTGTCAAATTGTAATATTTATTCTCATATTAATAAAAGTTCAATTACTCTTCCATCGTTTTGTCAAGCATGTCAATATGGAAAATCTCGCAGACTTCATTTTCGCCCCACTTAAACTAAAACAACAAAACCCCTTAAAGTCATTCACACTGATTTGTGGGGACCCTCACCAGTACCCTTGAAACATGGCCATAGATATTATGTCTCTTTCATCGATGACTGGTTTAGATATATTTGGATTTACCCTCTGGTCTCCAGATCATACACCTTTAAAACATTCATTCTTTTTAAAGAAATGGTATAAAAGAAATTAGAAAGAAAAATAAAGGCCCTACAATCTGATATGGGAGGGGAATTTAAGGCACTTGCCAATTTTTTAAACCCAAATGAAATAGAAATACGATACTCTTGCCCACATACCCATAATTAAAATGGGCTTGTGGAAAGAAAACATAGACATCTCGTTGAGACTGGCCTCACTCTCCTAGCTCAAAGTAACATGCCATTAAAATTTTGGTGGGAAGCATTCTTTTCAGCTAGTTACCTTATAAACAGAATGCGCACCCCTACTCTTAACAACATTTCACCCTTTGAAAAGTTATTTCAAACCAAGCCAGATTATACCTTTCTAAAGACCATTTGGTGTACTTATTATCCTTACCTTAGACCTTATAATTATCACAAGTTTGATTTTCGTACTGTCATGTGTGTATTCATAGGTTACAGTCCTCAATATAAAGGATATATATGTCTACACCCATCGGATAAAGTCTATCTATCTAGTCATGTGAAGTTCGATGAAATTGTCTTTCTTTTCAGCTCTCACCCACAATTCAAAGTCACAGATACATCTTTAAGTCCACAAGCGTCACCATTGACATATAGTTTTCATTTATCCTCAGGTCAATTCATATAGGCACACTCCTAGCGCCAAGACGTTGATTTAACCTCTCTCTCGAACACGACTACAGCAACTTCCCCAGCCTCTAGCTACTTTAATCAGCATGTAGAACACACTACATATATCCTTTTTTATTCCTTACCTGACCCTCCAACTACTGCCCAAACACAGGATGCTGCACCCTTCAACACGCAGAGGACCACTCTAATTCCCAACACATGGATTCAATTTCAGCACCCTAACTGACACGCCGTATGACCATAAGATCCAAAAATGACATCTTCAAACCCAAGTTGTACCATGCCAACACCACCACCCTACCCACTAATATTCCTTCTTACACTAAAGCTACTTTAGCAAACCCTCATTGGAGACAAGCAATGGAAATCGAATATCAAGCTCTCATGGACAATCACACATGAACCATTTGGATGTCCTTACTAAAGCTACTTTAGCAAACCCTCCCAACCTCACCTCAAAACTATCAGCAACAATTGGATATTCAAGGTTAAACAACATCTAGATGGTTTCGTTTCCAAGTTTAAAGCAAGACTTGTAGCAAAGGGCTTTTATCAAACTCCTGACATTGATTATTCTCAGACTTTCAGCCCCGTCATCAAAGCTGTAACCATTAGAATCATCCTTAATTTGGTTGTTCATTTCAATTGGTGCCTTTGATAAGTCGACGTCAATAACGCGTTCTTGAATAGGGACCTCAAAGAAGATGTTGTCATGGCACAACCAGAGGGCTTTGTGGATCCATCTAAACCTGATCATGTCTACAAGTTACGAAAGGCACTGTATAGCTTAAAACAAGCCCCCCGAGCTTGGTTTGAGAAACTCAAAACAGCTTTGGTTCAATAGGCCTTTAACAGCTCTAAATTCGATTCATCTTTGTTTTTTTACAATGACTCAGCTGGCATTGTTATGATCCTTGTTTATATGGATGACATTATTCTTACTGGCAATAATCGCCAGCCCCTTGAGGACCTTATTTCTACTCCGCACAAACAATTCTCTCTCATAGATTTTGGTGACTTGCACTACTTGTTGGGAATAGAAGTCACTCAAACAGCATCTACCTTACTCTGAAGTCAAACTAAATATCTCCAATACTTACTGTGCAGGGTCAATATGGATAACTGCAAAGAATGTCTCACTCCATTCAGCACGGGTCACACACTCCCTACGCATGAAGGCGAGGTCTTTCCTGATGTTACTCTTTATCGTAGTATAGTTGGTGCATTACAATATGCCACCTTAACACGGCCTAAATTGGCCTTTACTATCAGCAAACTTAGTCAATTTATGGCCACACCTCATTGTCGTCATTGGCAAGCTTGTAAACGAGTCCTTCTATACCTTCGCAGGACTCTCAGCTATGGTCTATTATTCCAACAATCTCAAGACAAGTTAGACCTTATGGCTTACAGCAATGCAGATTGGGGCTGTGACTTGGATTATAGGAGATTCGTTGGGGGCTATTGCATCTATCTTGGAGGTAATATAGTATCTTGGAGCTCCAAGAAGCAGCATGTTGTTGCTCGATCTAGTGCAGAATCTGAATGCCAGGCACTTGCCCATGCTGGTGCTGAAATTTCTTGGCTCACTTCTCTCCCACGAGAACTAAATGTTCCGTTATATCGCCCTATGATCCTCTGGTGAGACAACACTAGTGCTACCTCTCTTGCAGAAAATCCAGTGTTCCATTCTCGTATTAAGCACATTGAAATTGATGTACACTACATCCGTGACAAAGTAAGCGATGGTCAACTTGAAATTTGGTGTGTCCCCAGTTTAGACCAGGTTGCTGATATACTTACCAAGCCCTTCTCATTCGCCAAATTTCATTTCTTTCGTAACAAGCTGCAAGTTCTTCCCAAAACCTGTTGCTTGAGGGGGGATGCAAAGGATTCTAAAGATCCTCCAAGATATAAATCCTACCTCTGTAATTCAGTAATTAATTGGGAAGATTTGCCTACACAACAAAGTCAAGTCTCAGTACTCTATGAAGGAAAGACTACCTGCCTTACGTTGTAATTATAGAGGATTTGAATTTCCTTAGTTAACTTGATTATTTCCTATTTATGTTCAATGCAGAATCATAACTTGCACTATAAATTGCAGGCACCATAACCTTGCAAATTTTACTGCTTCCTTAATAATAAAGAATTGTTTCCTCTCTATTTCATTATTTTTAGTTGTGAGTCTCCATATAATTCCATTTATATTGCTATTCTTATAAGGCTGCGGTTTGCGATG
This sequence comes from Murraya paniculata, assembly GCA_030449075.1. NCBI lineage: Eukaryota > Viridiplantae > Streptophyta > Magnoliopsida > Sapindales > Rutaceae > Murraya > Murraya paniculata. The sequence continues at coordinate 870,435 of JAEVFN010000093.1, read as the reverse complement.
AATAATAAACATACTATTTAAATTTATAGGATAGCATGGATGTAGAGAAGACGAAGAAACGGAAGAAGTAGAAGATGGGTGTTAAAAAGGCTTATCTTTGTCTTAAATAGTAATTTTTTTTAATGGTTATTTTGTGATTAAATTTTATAAATAAAATGGGTATAAAAAGTATTTTTATGGTTTAAATAGCCCCATCCTTTATTAAAATAATTTATTACAAAATTACTCATAATATGAATTTCTATTAAGAACAATTTAATAGAAGTTATGTATATTATAAGAGGGCTGCTACCTTACAGTCGGCGTAAGGTACAGTCCCTCACTGTGAACAGTGTCGAGTGCACAGTCTGACACTGTTCACGGTGAGGGTTGTACCTTACGTTGGCTGTAAAGTAGCCCTCACCATATTATAATTATTTTGAAAACTCTAAAGTGCACACATTATTCAATTTGTAATTCTTTTGCTCTAAATACTAAAATTTTGTTTCCAACATCTTGAACAAAACTTAGTTGGACAATGAGCAAATCAATATTATAAAATATTTTGATTACAAGATTTATAAGACCCTTTTGATTTTTAAAATAAGAAAAAGGACATCTACACCTCTAATGTTTGGGGAAGTGGTCACTAAGACCTCTAAGTTTTTAATAAGAGATACCAAGACATTTTTTTTTTATTATAATACCCTTTAACTCTATAAATCCAAAAAGATTGACTCCAAAATTTTATAATAAATAGAAATATGATACTAAAATAAATATAATAATATATACATTTAATATAATTTTAATATTTAAAAAATATTTTTATATTTTACAATCTATTAGACATATTTTATTATAATTAAAGGAATTTTTAATAATAAATTGAAACAAATATTAAAGTAAATAAATTAAAATTAAAGTTATTTTGAATATTATGTAAAAAATAAATTTAATATTTATAATAGGGATATATTTTTGTTAATTGCAAAATCTATTTAACTCAAAGATTTATCTAAAATCTTTATAATAAATACAAATATATTATTAAAATAAATATAATAATTTAAAATGTTAATATTATTTTAAATGTTAAAAATAATTTAATATTATTAGTCTACTAGATAGACTACATTATTTATATTAAATTTGTATTAATTACAAAAATTTAAAGTCAATTTTCTAATTACTAAATTTAAAGAAAATTGGTCAAAATGGGGTTTTGGCGCCCTTTTATGAAAATTTAGGAATCTTTGTTACCATTCTCAAACCTTGGGGTGTTGATGTCTTTTTTCCTTCAAAATATGAATTTTTTTTAAGTACTGATACACAAGAGTATTACTAATTTTGGGATTCTAAAATTTTTATTAGTTTAAGATTTTTCATTTTAATTACAGTCAAATATGGTAAGTGTTTTAGTCTTTTATTTCCAGTATAATTGTGATTTTAATTTTCCTTTTTAAGTTAGTTTAGGGAAGCAAGTTTCCTTTATTAGGGAAGCAGGTTTCATTTATTATAAATAGAAAAGTCTTGTTATTATTTTCATAAATATGAGTAGAGAAAACTATCACCACTCAATTATTTCATAATTAAGAGATGATTGAAACTAACCCTCATAATACTTTTATAGAGGCTCACACCATACTCTCGCACACTGTGAGAGCAAAGATTCTCCTACTAAGTCAAAGGCTTATTGGTTCCTTTAAAATATTAAATTAAAATAAGGTATTGTGAAGATGATCATTTTTTTGCTTTTGATTTAAGAAAAAAAAGAAGGGAAGCTGAAACTGAAGCCATATCAACTGCTGCATCCAGTAGCAGCATGTTCTAACATCTTCTTCTTCTGTTAAATCGCCATTTCTTTTCAACTGTTATTGGGGGCAAAAAAAAAAAAAATTCATGCTTCTTGATGTGAAAGAATTTGGGAGTGCAAAAATCATTATTAAGCGCATTCTGTAGCAAACAAAAACGAATAACTAAAAATTATGTTAAAAAAATTTCTTTACAACTTCAATTAATCCTGTCTGTTGCACGTATATGCTAAATTTTTAATTTTTAATTTTTTTTTGGATTTGCTAAATAATTTCTTGTTGTTTTGAGTAAATTAATTTAAGTGGTTTAAACTAGGATATTTTTAATATTGTAATGAGTGCATAAAATAAAATTTAATTTTTTATATTTAATAAATGAGTGCACAAAATAATATAGTGTTCAAAAAAAAATTTAAAGTGTAAAATAACCTTAACTATATGCAAAATCATTCTTCTTTATCACTATTATTAAAAGTATATATATAGCAAAAAATAATAGAAAAATACTAATACTCAGCTGATATTAAATTTTTAATGATTGACTACAATTGACCAATGCGATGAATACATTTCTACCATTTTTCCAAAAAGTAAATAAAAATGAATGATTTTACAAAATACCCCTAATTGATAATCTAATTTAATTTGATTTTGGGACAAGAAAAGGGTTTTGGTGCGCGTTGACGACATACAATATAACAGAGACTCATTAGTGAATACTAATATTACTAGGGCCTGTGATGAAATTTACCCTAATTAATTATTTAAAATTAATATTTTCGTAATTTTTGCCGCATGACACGTGTCACATAATCTTTATAAATTCACGCAAAGGGAAAGCAATAGAACATAGTAGCAACTCCGTTTTACCCTCAGGGTTTCCATTTTTCATCTTTTGCGAGAGGACTCTTATGAGTTTCCTGAACAGAAATGGAACAAAAAAATCTCTCAAAACACAAAACAGTGGGAGACTATGCATTAAAATCAAAAATTGCAGAGAGCTCAAATTCACTCTCAACAGTGTGGAAAGCAGAGCACGTGTCATCAGGTGACGTGGTGGCTGTGAAGCAAGTTTATGTTAAAAGACTCAACAAGCACCTCAAGAGCAGCTTAGATTGTGAGCTCAATTTCCTCTCCTCTGTCAATCACCCCAACATAATTCGCCTTTTTGACGCTTTCCAGGTGAGCCCTTTGAATGGAAACTTCGGATTCTTAGTTGCCTTTCTTGAGTTTGTAGTTTGTTGAATTTGAGTTTCTCTGATTTGGGTTATGTAATTTATTTATCTTTAGTTCATTGGTTTTGATTTTTAGCTAGTTTGTGGGATATCCATTTGGTTATCTTTGATAAAGGATCGTTCCGTATGATTTTGCTTGTTATGTTGAAAGAGTATAACTGTCTGCTTAATTTTTTAAATTTCATTTTTGGATAAGCCGTTGGATACTTGTCAAGTGTTTGCTGAATTGCATATGTTAACTGATTGTTCGAATCAGCTTGGGGGTCTGAAAGTGTATTTTTAGATTTTTCTTTAATTATTTTGGAGATAATAGTTGTTAACTCAGTGTAGATTTATCTTGGAATGCAGATTCATTTATTCATCGGTCTGTTGGTTAAGTTGATTTTATCAATTGGATATTCCATAAATGACCATTATTTTCTATCATGACATGGAGATGCAAATTGCTTATTAGAGAAAAGGATGATCTTGATGTTCAAACTATGTTATTTTTTTCGTGGTTTTTTTATTTTCATTTCTGACAAATTTTAGCTAACCTACCTTGAATTGGAAAATGCAAATGGTTGATTTTAGCTAATCAATTTTATAATTTATACCTTGAATTGGGGATGCAAATGGTTGATGTAAGATAAGATGTGTTGGAATTAAGCATAGTTGTTGGTTTTCTATTTTCCTGTCCCTCATATACATTTTCGTTACTAAATGGTCTGGTGGCATGCCCATTGCATGAAATTATGATCTAAAATAAGTGATTTCTTGATTGCCCAAAACTGTTCGTACTTAGGCATATTTGTCTTAGAGCTACACCATTCCCTTAATAGAGAAAACCGTATGGGTTGTTGCAAATGAAATATAAATCATTTATGTAACGATAGTACCATGACAAATTGAGGTTGACTGCCTCCGCTGTCAGGATGAAAATTGTATATTCCTTGTGGTTGAGTTCTGTGCTGGGGGTAATCTTTCATCTTACATTCAACTGCATGGAAGGGTTCCAGAGCAGACTGCCAGAAAGTTTCTTCAGCAGCTTGGTACCTCACTACTAGCCTTTGGTCAATAGTTGTGCATTTTTGTTGCTTCAATCACTTCCCTATTTCAAGCAAGATATAAAAGAATGTGACTGAATACTTGTTGCAGGAGCGGGTTTGGAAATTCTAAATTCCCACCGCATTATCCATAGAGATTTGAAACCAGAGGTATGAAGAGTTATGTGTTGTGGTTTATTGTCTTGAATTTCTAGCTTATTTGGAAAATTTTGTTTCTCTAAATGATTCTAAGAACAGGGAAGATGCCACTTACCATTAGTTGTTTACGCAGTGTGGCTCTGTTCTGTTAGCTCTTGCAGTTTTTCTGTGAACCTGTTGCATGTCATCCCCTGCACCTTCTATTTCTTTCTTTGTGCTGCCACTTGGTTCTTTCTGTTCCATGAGAAATATACTATGAATAATTAAATGAGTCTTGGTTGGTGATAATCATAGAGGATTTCCCTAGAGGATTGTGGTTGCGTTCTATGTTTTGCTCTTTAGTGTGCTTGTCAAGAAAGTGATAAAATTGAGAAAATGAACAATCTTGAACAAGCTTAAAGTTTGAAGAGCCACTATTTTGTACCCCTATTTTGGAAAGTTCAAAGGAACTTTGAATGTCGTCAGTGATTGTATAGTTATCGGTAAACTGCCAAATTTTCAGTGTTTCTACATATGAATTTTCTTCATTTTAATTTTATGTGTTTTCATTTTAAAACATTGTATGTTTTCGAGATTTTAAGTTTTTAAATTGACTTTGCTGTTGCTTTTGGTGGAACAGAACATTTTACTATCTGGCCTAGATGACGATGTGATGCTCAAGATAGCCGATTTTGGTCTTTCATGGTAAACTTTTAGTAGAAGGATACAAATATATTGCACGGGGATAGTTCTTATTTTTTAAAATGTCCTGGAAATGTGTTTGAATGATGACTTTTTTTGTTCTTTTGTAGCTATTGTATTTTTAAAATGTAAACATTATGCAGAAGTTTTATTCTTGAAAAGTCTGGAGCTTAAAATTGACTGTTTGCTTCATATTTTAAGCAGCACCCTGCATCCAGGCAATTATGTTGAGAAAGTCTGTGGATCCCCATTGTACATGGCTCCTGAAGTTCTTCAATTTCAAAGATATGATGAGAAGGTGAATTTTTTGTTTTTCTAAATGTTCGTTCTGTGCTATTAAAATGCATCGGAATGTGCTGAAAGTTTTAAAACTTTCTTTGTAGGTTGATATGTGGAGCGTTGGGGCAATTCTTTTTGAGCTTCTTAATGGCTACCCACCTTACTCTGGTAGGAATAATGTCCAGGTAGCATATTTTTGCCTAAATTAATATTCCCAACAGTGAGGTAGCTTGAATCTTAGCTAATAAGTTTTGTTTCTTTCAGTTGCTGAAGAACATCAATTCATGTAAGCATCTTCCATTTTCTCAGCTTATCCTTCCTGCTTTGCATCCAGATTGTGTTGATATGTGCTTAAAGCTACTTTCTGCAAATCCAGGTATCATCTTATCCATACTTTTGCTTTATATATTAACATTCACCAAATAATTATACTTATCAAATAATTGTACTTTTATTCACTCCTGGGTTATTGCAGTCATCCCTCATAGTCTTCTCAATTCATTGCAGGGGATCGTTTGTCCTTCAGCGAATTCTGTCACCATAGATTCCTGAGAAGTAATAGTGCAATACTAAGAGCACCTCTTCATATCCCATAACTAGTCTCTGACTTCCCTTGTGTATTGAATTGGGCATCCTTAACCAGAATCAAGCATGGAAGCAGAAGAAGCTGGCTCAAAGGTACCAGTGATGACTTTATTTTTTCTTTCTTCAGTACTCAGAATGAGCTTACCACCCATGGTTAATGTCAGTGTAGCTTTTAATGATACAGGTGCATCATCTCGATTTGCAGTCCAAACAATTGTATTTCCTGAAGGACTGACTAACCAGATTCCTACTGAAAAGCCAGAGCCTTGTTTGTAGAACCCAAATTCAAAGAGGCCTGAAGATGAGTGCCATGAACTGGGTTGCCTGGAAGGTGACCGTGAAGAGCCTAGCCTCATTGATTTTAGTTGGCGGTGGTGGTGTTGTTGAGCAGTAATAATTTGCAAAATGGTGAAGAGTGATACTAGCAAAACACATGCCGAAGCTATGAGAGGAGACAAGGACTATTCAGGAAATCAACTTGCCTTGTCTTTCACCAATAACAATAGCTAATACTGCTGCTATTTTCCAATACAAAGAAAATTAGTATGTTGACTGACATGCTGTGTGGAAACATCACAGAGATTTTACATCTTCATTTGCAGGGCAGTAAAAGTATAAGAAAATTATTTTCAACAGCATACAGAAAACCTGCGCCGCCATGGCCTGTCAATGGGTAAAGTTTGATTCATGACTTCATCAATGGTGTGTGTATCATTTGGTGCACCGAACTAGACTAGAAAATATAAGTTGAATTGAAGGGCAGGTCTACAATTACTTTGATTTAATTGTTCTATTTCACAACCCAGGTGACTGTTTTGGTATATGTATATATGTATACGTAATAGTAGTAGTTGGCCAATATTTGCCACTTCTCTTTTGGCTAATATCTGCCTCTGATTTGCTCGAGTACTTGAGAAGACTTGGCTTGTTCTCCTTCTCAAGGCTTGACTGGTCTGGTCTCATTTGGCTAGTATGAGCTATTTAATAGAAACGAACATATACAACAGCTGGCAAATTGGAAAATTTTGTGCGTTATAAATAGCTCAAGAATGATCGTAGCATCCAAGTGAGATGGATGCAGGGATGTGATCTTACAAAATGCAGATTTAGAATCGAGCCTAAGTCAAATCTTGCACTACTAAAAAATAACGTTGTTTTGTCAAGCATTCAGGGTCTTGGCTGAGTGGCAGGCTATGGCTGGTCACTTGAGCTCCAACACAGGAGAGGCAAGTGCTAAACAAATTAATTTATGCTTCAATTTAAATCAATTGTATGATTAGAGAATTAAATCCATTTCCAAAAACTGATGGATAAAATAGTGAAACCTCCAAATCATACTGAATTTGGATATGTTTTTGTGTACATAGTTATTAAGTTTAACAGTTATGCTACAAAGCATAAACCATACGCAATTACACTGAGTTTATATTCTTAAATAATCGTATATTATTTTACAAGTATAAAACATATTATCAACTATGAATTAGATTTTTTATTGCACTTCAATGTAGTTGTGAAAAAAATTTACGTGGGACAATCTTACCACTTCAACAGGTGGTAGGACCAATCACTAAGGCTCTGCTATTTGACAGAGCAGTGGGTCTTATGGTGGGAGCCCAAGTGGGTACTATAACAACACTTACTATGCCATTTGACAGAGCTTTAATGGTTAATCTTACCACCTCAACCTGGCCTATGTAAGTTCCTCTCTATTGTGTGATATTGTTAAAAATAAATTTTAGATTACTATTTTTTGTGAATTGATTATCTTTAAATTACTCTCTTTACTTTTAAATATTTCAAATTATCCTAATAGTTGATCGAAAGATGAGGAAAAAATGCAGCGGGTTGATGACTTTTTTTAAATCTTTTTAACAAAAAAAAGAGTAAATTGAGGTTTTCAAAAGTAAAGGGATGATTGAAAATAGTTAATTCACTAGGGAAAATTATATGAAATTAACCCTATTGTAAAATGTTTTGAGTGCAACTAGATTATTATTCTCAAGGAAGGATATCTTTTTATCAATAGGTTTGATTAAAAAAAAAAATTATAAACTTTCAGTAGTTCTCATAATATTATTTAAAAATTATATTTATAAAAATAATAAAATTTTATTCTATTAGAAATTTTTTCCTATAACAGATAACTGTGGTTTAAAAACGACAATACCTTAAGATAGCATTTACTTTTCGGATTGGATTGTAAATCCTGAGGAGTGAGAATCTTGGGAGTGTGGAGTAGGAGTGGAAATGTAAGTAGGTTGTTTACTTACACTAAAATGAGAGTGTGGAATAAAAATCAGAATTCTATTAATGTGTTTACATTATCTTAAATTGGAAGTGGATAGTTTCAAATTACAATTTTACCCTTATTTAGAAAATCATAGTTTTTAGTTATAATGTTGATAAAAAAATATATTTTAATAAAAAATATATTTATAAAATAAATTATTTATTTTATTATTTATTTTATTATTAATTTTAATTATATAACTTAATAATTATTATTAATATTCTAAATTATGTAAATCATAATTTTTTATTAATTTTAATTGTAATTATGTAAATTAAAAATTATTGATACTAGTAACACAAATAAAATATTATTTTTAATAATATAGTACAAAATTAATATTTTTTAATAAACTATTTATTATTATTAATTATTAATAGTAAATAAATATAATACTACTAAATTAAATAAATATAATAATAATATATTTTTACGTAAAGATAGTATATGGTATATTATTAATTCTCTATGAATATAATAATATTTTATTTAATAAGCTTAATATTATTAAATAATATAATAATATTATTTTAAATAAATTTAATATTATTTTATTTAAATAAATATAAATTTTATTAATATTAATAATTTATATTAATAAATTATATTATATTTAATAAATATAAATTATTTATTTTATTTAAATAAATATAATAATATTATTTTTAAATAAATGTAATATAATTTTAATTTAATAAATATAAATAATATTAAAAAAAGAGTAAAAAAGAGAGATGTGGGAGTGGATTCCCACTCCCCTCCTTTTAACAAGTAAGTAAATATTGAAATAGGAGGAATCCACACCCCTTATTCCCACTTCAAAAAATAAACACTACATAAATAACCTTATGCTGAAACACAGTCCATGGCCTACGGGCCGAACTGGGTCGACCTTTTGCAAGGCTGGGCACTGTACGGGCCAGAAAGTTGGTGGGGGTGAGGGTGATATGCTGATGGCCTGTTCGCCTACGCGGGCCTTTCTCTGCCTGGCCCGGCATGGGTGGTCATCTTTAATTTAAAAGATATTGATGCGTCATTCTCGGAAAGAAAAAAAAAAAATTGTTCTGCTAAATTATTCATGCCATTAACCACTAATTATTTGCTGGACTAGCGGTCGTGGCTTCATTAATGTTAGCTCTTGCAATTTTTTTGGCAAACACTTGCAACATGCCATCGCCCATAACTTTAACAGCTTCTCTATAATGCTGGTGGGGTTTCCCCCGTGACATAAAGTAATATGCCATGACTAATTCAAATGAAATTCTTGGTGGTGATAATCTGAGAGAGCAGAGTCCCCTGTTTGTTGCAGATTAATTGCTGCTAAATGGAGTGGCCTTTGCTTCATACGTTTCACCCTTTAGTGTGTGCTTGCCAAGAAGGCGATAAAATCTGGCAATTGAACAATCTTGAACAAGCGGTAAAATTTTAAGCAACTTGCATTGTCGTTACTGGGTGAATATTTCTTGCTAATCTTTATTCATTGTCAGCAGGCTTACAATAATCTAGCGAGTCCCTCTTGCATCTTTGATGTTAAACAAAATGATAACTAACGATGGGAATAAGTCCGAAAAAAGTGGCTGTCTGCTCCGAAAATGGCATGTTGCATAGGCGTTTATGAATTATCTCGTTGATGCGTATATTCTTCTTGTTTTTTGTTGAAAATTTAAATATCCTATCATGACAAACATAAATTTATTCATGGAAAAGTTTTATCTGACAGGTTTAATACATCTTTATACCAAAGATTTCATCAGACGCTGAAACAGAAATACATAGAACATATAAGAAACAACAATTCTCTACGAGATTTTTCTCCTAGGAGGAAGTGGGGCAGGGAGGAATCGAAATGTCAGTGATCCCTTCTAACATCAGCACCACACTCTTCATTGGAGGACGAAGAGCAGGTTCATCTTGGACGCACCAAAGCCCCACCTTGATGATGTTCTCCATTGTTTTCTTATCTACTTCTTCGCCACGGACAAGCTTATTCAACTCTCCGTCAATGAAGCACTTATAAGCCCAGTTGATAAGAACAATTTCCTCTGGTTTTGACGGATCAATCTCCATGTTTCTTCTGCAGCAAACAATTTCCAAGAGCACTACTCCATAACTGAAAACATCTGCTTTCACTGATATTGGAGTATTCTTAGACCATTCTGGCGCCATATAACCTCTCGTCCCTCTGACCAGTGTGAAAGTCCTTGTCTGGTCTGGCATCAATAACTTCGCCAGCCCGAAGTCTGAGATTTTTGCAGTCCAAAATTCATCCATAAGAATGTTCTGAGGCTTTATATCACAATGAATGATAGGCGCTTCACATTCATCGTGGAGATAGAGGATTCCTTTTGCAACATCCAAAGCAATTCTCACTCTTTCATTCCAACCAAGGGATCTTTCAGGGCCGCGAAATAGAATGTCTGCAAGGGAGCCATTGCTCATATATTCATATACCAGAAGCCTCTTAGAATCCTCAGCGCAGTATCCAAGCAACCGAACTAAATTCTTATGATGTGTTCGACCGATTACATGCATCTCTGCTCGGAATTCTCTCTCACCTTCTGTCACCATTTTCTCCAGCCTCTTCACCGCTACAAGCTTTTCACCTTTGTACAAGGTTCCCTTATATACTGCACCGAACGAGCCTTTGCCCAACTCTTCTTTGAATCCATTTGTTGCTTTCTTAAGCTCATTATAAGAAAATGAGCGCAGATTTGACTCATCGGCCAAGCCCAAGCTTCCATATTCCAGCAGCCATTCGTATTTAAGTACGTGGTACTTGAAGATGAAAACACCAGAGAAAGCAAGGAAAGCACATGAACATATAACGAAGCCTACAGTCATGACCACAATTAGTATTATTGCCTTCTCGCTTGTGATTCTGACCTGTGGCTTTGCTGGATCGAGATTAGCATTATTGCTGCTGCTTATTGTGATATTTCTTATGCCTGTCTTGAAATACGCTATGGACGAGGTCGAATTTGTTAGATCTCTTTTTGCGTATTTCAAAGGAAGCTTTTGTTTCTTGCAATGATCGGACTCATAAATAGCCACATCACATTCACAGTCCAACAAACAAGATTCTCTGCATTCTTCTTTTGGCATAGGTGCGTCGAAATAAGAATAAGAATCCCATGTCAACTTGTCTATAGAAGTCATGTTATATTCTGCACTTATATTCGTACCTTTGCATCTTTCCTCAACGAAGGTTCTCTCACATCCGCTGGACATTTGGTTGGGATCGAGAAAATCAGTTCCAGGAAGACAACGGCACCTGGGTTGATCGTCATACAACGTGCAATAGCTGTTGAAACCACAGAACGACTTCACATGACACAAATCAGCTGGTACTTGCCAATCGATAGATGTGTTGTACTCACCTTTGGAGACAGAGTAATGAGAAAATAAACGAAGAATGCCGTCATGGCTGAGTGTTAAACGTCGGATGATTGAGCTGTCGTTTGAGGGTGATTCATACAGATAACTTATTATATACATGCTGTCGTTGAGGAGTACTAGATCGCCGATATTACTTAGATAAAGATGGAACTGTTGGTCCCTTTTTGTGCCACTGCTCCAATAAGCATCTATAGCCTCATCAATAGTGTTGGTGGGATACAAAACAAGATTCCCATCCCGTTGCATACTTAGACGAAACCGTCCAGTTGAGCTATTGGCTTCAGATATCCTAGAGAACAACTCATTCCCTGCACATAGACTCTGGTTTCCCAATATTGTATCAGTTGGAATGTTGAAACTTGACCAAATGATATCAGACCGATTGTTGTAGAGCACGAAGTTACCGGAATCAAGCATGGAACCTGAAGAAGCGGGCTCCGAATTACCAGCAGCAACGACTTTATCATGACCTTCTTCAGTTCTGAGAATGAGCTTACCATCCATGGTTAGTGTCAATGTCGCATTTGATGACACAGGTGGGTCGTCTCGATTGGCAGTCCAGACAATTGTACTTGGAAAAGTTGGTAACCAGATTCCCACTGAAAATCCACCGTCTTGTTGGTAGAAACCAAACTCAAATCGGCCAAGTGATGACTTCCATGAACAGGGTTTCTTGGAAGGTGAAAGTGAGGAGCCTGGGTTTATTGATTTTAATTGATGGTGCTGTTGTTGAGCGGCATTGGTAATTCCAGAAATGAACAAGAGTGTTATTATAACAGCATATGCTGAAAAAGCCATAGGAAGAAGTGCGACAATTAAGTCTGATTGTTGTTTCTTTACTGCTCAGCGTTTCTCACTTAAGGAGAAGATAAATTATTGAAGGCTACATTACAATTTTCTACATGGAGCAAAATTTATGCATTAACTGATCTGCTTTGTGGAAAAATCATAGAAAAATTAATGCATTGACTGACCTGCTTTGTGGAACCATCATTTGACGTATATCTTCATTTGGAGACGTATGGTAAAAGTGATGATGACTAATGACTAGCTGGTCTTCTCATATCAACTAAAACTAGTTAAAATGGATAGAAAGTCCTTTCACTATTAAACAGTGATGATGACTAATGACATTGCTAGGAATATATAGCTTGACTGACTTGCTTTACGGAAACATCACCGAAATTATATATTGGACCACAAAAATCAATTGAAGAAAGTTCAAATGGAAATAGCCAGTCACCGTCGCAATGGTCTGCTGAATGAGAACCAAACTATTTCATTTTTAACTATCTTACACAGCTCTATTCGTTACAACCTTCTCTGACGTGTTTATTCCTTTCTTTAGCTCACAAACCAAATGTGTTATGCTCATAGTGACTAGAACTCAGTCTTAAAAAAACTGACTTATAAGAAGACGAAGTTCAAGTGCTTAGAAACTCATAGTTCGAGTCTTAACTCAGAGATATTGAAAGCAATTATAGTTATTACAATCCACCCTGTTTCAGAATCGATGTCCACAATGGGACCTACATATGCTACTAGCCCTTCTTTAGATGCGTAACCCTCACATTGGTTGATTTCATTCTTAACAAAATTCTCTGTTAAGAGAGTAGAGACCATTAAACTTGTGCAATATGGTGTTTTTTCAAGTTTTAAGAAACTGAATACAGAAATTGTTGATGCTGAAATCTGATCAAGTCAATTGGCGAATAGATACTAAATCTCTATGCCAGCGTTAAATTTATTTTGTTGGGGAAGTGGCTTGCCAACTGCCAAAGACTCCTTGCAACCTCTAGTAGATAACCAATAAGTATTGAAAATTACAAAAAACAGTAAGAGGAGTCAGAAGTTTTTCTAATATTAACCCTCTTATGTTCAAGTTAGTTTAATAGTTTACAGAAAAAATAAAATTTTAGTTTAATAGTTTACAGAAAAAATAAAATATATAGTTTCCTTTAAACAACAAAAGCAGAGTATTTAGGAAATTAAAAACTGAAAAGAAAACTAAATACCAATTCCTCGGCCTCCTCGATGTGCCTTTGACGGAAGCCATTTATTCACTTGGAAAAAAATAGGAGAGAAGAGCCAAGAGTCACTTTACCGGCCCACTTTCTCTTCTCTTTCTTCATTTTTCTCATGCCTGTCCCCTCAAATTTCCTTTTTCTTCTCCCATTTTTTTTCCTCGCCTGGCCCCTCCACTTTCCTTATTCTTCTCCTTTTTATCCACCGAACACCGGTGCACAGTTTTTAGTATAGAGAGTGAAACGAATTAAAACTAAAAACTATAAAGTTTAAAGTGACCTCAAGGTGATTTCCAAGCGTCAGCTCGGGGTTGCTGAAATTAACCTCACCATGGCCAAGGAATCTGAGCAAGTTTCAAATTTTATATCTCACCTCCAAGACGTTTTAGGCTTTTAAAACTTTGCATGTCCTCAAATACATTATTTTCTTGCTCACCTAATCACGTAGAGCAGGTTGCGCATGTTTAGGTTTTTATCTCACGAGCAAGTTTTGAGACTTTTAAGCCATCCCATGCTTTTAAATATTTTATCTTCCCGCTCACCTAATCATGTAGCGTAGGTTATGCAAGTTTAGGTTTTCATCTTACCTAGAGTAGGTTTTGAGGCTTTTAAAAACCTTTACGTGCCTTTCAAATATTTATTTTCCTGCCCGCCTAATAATCATGTAGAGTTGCTTGCGCAATTTTAGGCTTTTATCTCATTTGGAGTAGGTTTTGAAACTTTTAAACCTTTACATGCCTTCAAATATATTATTTTTCTACTTGCCTATTCATGTAGAGCAGGATATGCTAGTTTAGATTTTTATCTCAGCTAGAGTAGGTTTTTGAGACTTTTAAATGTTCACATGCTTTAGAAAAATTTTCATTTATTTATATCTCTACTTGCCTACTCATGGTCGAGCAAGTGTTGGCAAGTTTAGGTTTTTTGTCTTACCTCGAGCAAAGTTTGAGTCTTAAAGCATTTACTTACCTTAGAAAAATTTCAACAAGGAAAGAAAAAGAGTAAATGAAGTTTTTCTTATTGCATCCATTTTATTGGAAGTCATACACAATATATTTAATCAGAAAAGATTAAAGCAAAACTGAAACTGTGATGTATACGTTATTGATTCATAGACTGATTTTCTAAGGGAGCATACCGAATGAAAGAATAAATCTTGGATTCGTGTTCATGCATGATACTGTTATGATGCTTAACAGTCAAATAAATGTACACAGTTGTCATAGCGTGTAAGTGGCTTATCGTATAACAGTAAAAACAAGAATATGGACCTGATAATGTTGCATGTGAGATTTCATGCATGAATAATCATGCACATGAATCAGCAAATACAAGATAAGTGTATGAATTAACGATCAAATTGAAGCATGATTAAGAGCTAATCCGATTGTGAAAGTGGCTGAGATCTTGGCATCTAAACTCGAACCTATGCAAAACAATGGCAGGCACATGATCAAGAGTTGTCTATAAAGCAAAAACCACGTGGCCACTAGTTTGTGATATGATTTCTTATACTCATTATATGTATATTTTCTGAATCTGTGCTCTGTAATCACTTTCTCATGCTCATGTAAGCTAAATCATTAATCGGATCAGTGAGAAGCACACCGAACTTCTCCAATCAGTATCATGTTAATCCACAGATTTACTATATTCAGGCGTATAAATTAAGCAAATTGAAGCTAATTGTTCCTTTTGATTTGCTGCTATGGCATAGATCTATCGTAATCTAGCTCACCGATCAAGAAACCAAAGTGATTGCATGATTTTGATTGACTAAATGCACGCAAAACTGAAGCTGTTGAGATGGATTTCACGCATATAAGACTGAATGCATGCTTGTTTTATCGGTCAATTATACACAAATTTATCAAGTTTACGATTTAAGCAAACAGCTCGTAGCATTTGCGCAATTGAATCGGAGAATTGAAGTAAAATTGATCATCATTATACTCATAAAGAAATAAATTCAAGCGATACGAGGCTGTGAGATGTGAATTGATCATTCGATGCCATATATCATGCATATAGATAAGTAAATCAAAGGTAATGACCGATTTGAAGCTTGCGAACGACAAAATTGTGTTAGTTATTACGATTCAATTCGATTCTTTCGCCCGAATTCGGAGCTAAAAGAGAGCATACGGCATGATAATATTCTGCCTTTGCTTTGGCCAGATGAAAAATTAATACAGACGGGAACTGGGCTTCTTGTACTGTTCCCACCGATGGTGCCAAATATTGACGTTAAAATTTAGTCGAGTTGGTTAGTAGTTAGATACTAGACTTCTGCACCTGATTAAATTTTATTTTGTTGGGGAAGTGGTTTGCTAACCACAAGATTGTCTTGTAACCTCTTGTACATAATCGATGAACATTTACAATCATAAAAAATAGTAAAAAGCGCCAAAAGTTTTTTTTGTGTTAATCCTCCCACACTCAAATAATTTTATTGCTTTACAAAATAAAAAAATAAAATAAAATATACAGTTTCCATTTAAGCAACAAAAGCAGAGAGTTTTGGAGATCAAAAGTTGAAAAAAGAAAATCGAATACCAATTTCTCGGCCAACTCCTTGTGCCTTTGACAGGAGCCATTTATGCCCTTGGAAAAAGATAGGAGCGGAGAGCCAAGAGTCAATCTGCCGCCCCACTTTCCCTCCTCTTTCCTCCTTTTTCTCAGGCCTGTCCCGTCCAGTTTCCTTCTTCTTCTCCATTTTGTCTCACGCCTGACCCCTCACTTTCCTTCTTTTTCTTTTTATCCACCAAATGTATAAGCTTTTACTTTTAAATAAAACAAATAACAAAGAAGATGAAGGTGGATAAAACCAAATATGTTAAGAGATGGGAATCTGTAAGCTGTGTACTGAGTCTGAGAGTTTGAGATTTTAGAAATAGAGAAAAAAAAAAAAAAAGATGGTGAGAAAGATGAAAGAGACAAATTTTATTGGGAAATTAATGTGTATCTTGGAAAATACCCTTAATTTTAAGGATATTGAGAGGTGTTAATAGCACCACTGTTAATGCTATGTTTGCTTACTGAAATAAAAGTGAAGAGTGTAGATTCTTTCTATTCTAATGTTTACTTGCATATTTTAAGAGAAGAGTGAGAATTTCACTCTGTGGTTCCTATCTATTTTTAGAGTGGCGAGTGAAATTCCCACTCCCACCTCTTCTTTTTTACCATTTTATTAAATTTAATATAATTGTATTGAATAAAATAAAATAATAATGCCATATTTATTTCAATAATAAAATTATGTTATTTTATAAATTATATTTATTAAAAGTAATAATATTAAACTTATTTAAATATAATATATTATATTTAGTTAAAATAATAATTTATGTTGATTCTAAGACAAAATTACTTAAAAATAATATTATTATATTAATAGAGAATTGATAATATTACTATATACTATCCTCATTAAAAAATATAATATTATTATATTTATTTAAAAATAATAGTGTCATATTTATTTAATATTAATAATTAATAATAATAAATAGTTTATTTTAAGAAAATATTAATTTTTACTTTATTATTAATAATGATATTTCATTTGTGTTGCTCTTATTAATAATTTTTAATTTACATAATTAAAATTTTAATAAAAATTATGATTTACATAATTAAGACCCCTTCATAATTTTATTAACCTTTATGAATCTAATAAAACTCCTTTTTTTTTTTCCATTGTTTTTCTTCATTTTCTATTACACCGCAGCCTTTTTTACTAAGGTAAACCATATTTGACCCATTCCTCCCACTCCAGATCAAGTAACACAAAATTGGATTTTGATTCCGATTCCATACTCACATTTCGGTGTATGTAAATAACCCAAACCCTCTCCCACTCCACACTCCCAATCCCAAGATTCTCACCTTTTAGAATTTTCACTCCAATCCAAAATGTAAATGCTACCTTATTCTATTTGAGATTGAATTATTTGAAGCATCATTCTTAAGAGCCTAGTATTGATTTTGGTTGGTGGTGCTATTGTTGAGCAATATTAGTAATTCTAGAAATGGTCAAGAGTAATATTAAAACAACATATGCAGAAGAAGCCATAGGAGGAAGTTAGAGTTAAATATTGGAGCGAGGGTAGGAAAAGCGGAATTGATAGGATAGATAACATTAAATATTGTTCTAGTGCTGGACCAAGCAATGCGATTAGCTTACTCTCTAAATTCAAAGTTTGATTAGATCTCGTTTTAATCCAAATGACTAAATAAGATTTTTAATAACACGTAACGTGAGATTAGATGACGCTCTAATCCAAATGACTCTACTACAAAAAAGATTTTGATAGATAATTTTAGAGGGAATATAAAAAGGATTTTATTGAATAACGAAATCTGAAGTTATTAAAATAATTATAAGATCTCTTTATTTATAATAGAATAATAAAAATTATAAAATCCCAAATTAACCTAAATTAACATCCTACATCATTTTTCCCCTCTTAAAAGAAACTTGTCCTTGAGTTTGAATATAATCTGAATGATGAAACTTGTAGTGGAAGACCAAATCATCTTGTAATTCGAACTTATTGTCTTTCTCATAAATCTCTCTTAGAACTTTTTTTTTTTTTTTGATTACATGAGACTATTGCTCAAATTACAACTCATATGACATGAGACTATAACTGATATTTACAATCAGACTATTACTGGGACTAGATATCAATTCATATGAAGCCCTGCCCAGACTTTAAATCCTCTATAATATTCGAGGACTGTCTACTCCACTCACACATGGGTAAGGGAGAGACTACCTTCACTCAATTTAATTGAGGAAGGAATTACCCCCACAATGCGGTTGTGGGGGTTCGAACCGCTGCCCTCTAATTTGGAGGGCAGCAGCCCTGACCATCCGGCTAAAGGCCGGATGGCTCTTAGAACTTTGAAGAATGCATATTCTATCAACTTCCTTTGCTTGTACATTCTTTGAGGGATGATGACTTCCAAAAAGGAGCAATGATCAAATAACTTTTGTCTTTTCTCAATTGTCATTCAATGCGCTTTCCAATAAATTTTATATTTTCAATCAAATCTTCTTCAAACACAATCTTTTTGTCTTTAATGTGAATATGTAGAACCATTTCGATCATTCCATCTTCTTCAACGTGATTTTGCTGCATCATCTTGATCGTACTATTAGGATCAATGTGCAAATCAAGAATAGGTTGTTCTTCTTCTTTAAAAATATCAGATAGATCAAAAATTTCATTATCTTCAACACTTTTCTTTTCTTCGAAGGAAACATCATGCACATTCTCCCACAAATTGTTACCGTAACATATGCGTTTTTTTCTGTTTAAATAGAGTGATAAAAAAAAGGAAAAAAAATAAAAATGAGGGGCGGTTAAGGAAGAAATAAAAGAAGCTAGAAATTGGTTTCAAATAAAGATAAGCACATGTACACGTGAGAGAGAGACCTTTGCAACCGACCCACAAACTCGACCCAAACCCACCAACCCGACCCAGCCATATCTCTGATTTCTGACCACCCCACCGGCCAAGGAAGGTACCGATTGAAAGCCCTTGAGCTACTGGTCATTTTTTCATCATCTTTACCACCAAAAAACAACCAGAAAGCTGCCGATCGAAGTCATGAAGAATCGCAGAATCCCCGCCTCGATTCATCGTGATTTAGCCAGTTTCCGGCTATGCCATCACCTGAGTTTTGTTCCCCACGTCACCATCTTTAATTTCCGACCATCCACAGCCATTGGGAAAACCGATTTGCCATCAACCGGTCACTTGGAGGTTCACAGCTGTCGAGCTAGATTTCGGTGCCATCACTGTGTGTGGGAGTTTACCGTCAACATCGTTGACCTCATCTGAAGTATCTTACTCGAGCTTCTTGGTCACTGTCGCTTGAATTTCGATCACCGTTGACATCAAGGGTGTTTTGGTAATTTCATGTTTTAAGGGTAATTTTATAATTTTAGACCTTGTGGATATTTTCATAATTCTTGAAATTGAGGATAGGTTGGGAATTTTGATTCCGAGGGTGATTTGGTAACTTACGATTTTGGAGTTTATGGACACGAGGGTATTTTAGTAATTTTATTGACACGAAACTTGTATATTATGAATAGATGTTCGTTTTGAGCTTTATTGCATAAATTTAGTCCTATTTCAAATTTACAGAAAAGTAATTATGTCATTTTCTTAATTTAGGAGGAACCGCGAGCTAGAGCCAATTTGCGGGTATGGACGATAATCGAGCCTGAACATCGTGACTGTGAGTGGAATATACAAAACTTATTTTCATAGTTTATTATGATTTTTAAAGTATAGTAAGCATGTTTGCAAAACCAATATTCAATACTCCGATATTATGATTTTCTCAAAATGGTTCTAAATACGAATTAGTAATTATTTTTTAAAATAAAATGTATGAGTATTGATTTTATTATTGGTTTTGAATAAATGCAGGAGAAAAGTTTTAAAGAAAAGAAAAGCAGATTTAAGGTATGAAAAGAAAAGGAGACTTATAGCATTATTATATGTTTATATCTATATATACAAAGGTTGTTTTCAAACTCATTGGACAATACCCTTCCCTTCTAGTTACAGTGATACAGATATAATGAGAGGCCTTTAGGGCCCATCTGAACACGCATAAAGGTTTTGGGCAATGTGTTTGGATGCTTTTGCCATTTAAGGGTATATGCATACAGTATGATGATTGCAGAGATACAAATATCGAGATATAGATAGGACACAAGCCTTTGGGGCCCATCTGAGTACTCATAGAGGCTTCGGGCTGTGTGCTTAGGTGCCTTTGTTCTTTGGAGACTAGATTATGAATGTATAGATATAATGAGATATGAGATGACACTTCTCCGTCTATCCGTGTAGCTCTAGGGCATGACGGTATCTAGATAGTACGTCATTGCCCTTCCGTTGAGGTCCGAGTAAGACAAGATTATTCCCCTGGGTACTTGTTTGGTAATAGTTTCGGTATTCAATATTTGCTATTATAAGTGTTATGATTTCTCTGATTTTATGCAGAATTATGTATTATTGTTATATCAATGCATGATTTAAATTAAATAAGTTTATTGAAGTTCTTCTGATATTTTGATGAAATTGTTTAGAGAAAGATTAAATTATTTTACAATAAGTTTATTTTCAAAAACTATTATCTATTCATTGAGCTCACTGAGTTTTATACTCACCCAATTTTATTCTATTCCCTGCCCCCCAACAGGAGGTTGCAGATGCACTAAATCGACCTAGCAAATATAGATGTTTTGAATTTTGGCCATTGGATAGTGCTAGAAGATATAGATGATTTTTGTTAGGGCATTTTGATTATCTCAATTTTTTTTTTATTTGGGATTGTATAATTTTATTGTATTATTCTTTTGAGATAAAGAATAAACCAATGTATGTTAATATTAGCTATAATATAATCCTTTGGTACTTTGGAGATATCTTGGATAAAATTCAATATTATGGTTGAAAATGTTGAGTATTGGAGTTGGTTGTTTATTGGATTATTTGAGAGTGCTTGTTTTACACATTTGTAGGTTGGAAGTGTTATACTTATAGGGGAGGTTCTGCCAAATTTTCAATAGAATTCTTGTTAATTAGATTATTATTAGTTCAGTTTTGATGAATCTAGATAGACACGCCCAGGAATTTAGGGCAGGTTATTTCAGTTAGATTGAAACTTTAAATCAATAATAAATTGTACCTTTTCTTTTGCAACATTAGGCACATCTTCGACATATGGAAATACATAAACTTCTTTCATCTATATGTCTTTCACTTCAAATTGCTGATTTGTGATATTAGGTTGCTGACTTGTGATAAGACTAGGGATCTCAAATTAATGTCAAGGATGAGGTTGTCTTAATTGCTTCAATGCTTGGCTTCTTTCTTTTTTTATTTGCAATACAATTTATGATTCAATTTGCTTCACTAAAAGAATTGCATGCTGAAAAGGTGTATATAGTGTATGTGGGCTTCTTGTCTTTAGTATATAAACTAAGCCCCTTCAAAAATCTTGTAATTGTGTTATCTTCATGTTCATAATAATATGTATGCCTATAAACTTGTTCAAACTCATAAGCATAATAAGAAACTAATCTCGTGTCTTGTTGTACTAAACAATAATCAAGAGAGATAAACTTAGATCGCAAAATGCGCTTCATATGGTTTCATGATCGAATTTTGCATTTGCCTTAGTTAAATTAAGAAATTTGCAACTCATTCCACCATTCTGAAACACTTATGCTTAATTTACTAGTAGCAAATAATACTTGGTTTTCTTTAGGAGTGCGCCAAGCTATAAACTAATACTTATTTTTGCCCAACTAATCAAGCAATTTGTTTGGACGAGTGTATCCAAATAATTTTGATACATGATAAATCAGAGGGAAAGGATGGTAGTTTGCCATTTATGGTCAAATTTTTCACACGATGGAAAAATTGTAAATAAAGAAAATATTGGGCAAAACTTATAAATAAGAAAAATATGGGTTAATGGCATGGTGATCGAAAAATTGGACAAGGATTGGTGAATTTGAAAGATTTAAGGTCGGTGAGTGTGACGGTGGTGGCAATTTAGCTCAAATCGTTGTGGATTAACAGAAAAATTGAATTGAAGTGGCGGTGGTTGATGGTTGTTCATGGCGGTTTATGACCGTTGTTCAAGGGTACAGGGCGGTCGGGCTTTGGTCGGCAAAGGATGGGCATTCTTTTGGTGGTGGTGGTGGTCAATAGTAGGGCAATGAAATCAGTGGTGGCGCTAGAGGTGCAGCGGCGAGTTGTGGGTGGCTATCGTGGCTATTTATGACGGTGGTCGGTGGAGTTTAGCCAAGTTATGATTAGTGTTGGCTGGGAAGTCTAATGGTGTTGTTGGTTGGTGGTGAAGGCAGCTGAACGGTGGTGGTTGAATAGTGGAAATGGCGGGCTTTGGGTGTTTTGTGACGGTTATAGGAAGCGGTTGAGGATGGCAAAGGCTGGGGTTTGGTTGGCAGTGGCTGACGAGGTTGGTGGTTGTGTTGGCTGACAGTGAACGGCTGGTGGAGTGGCAGCAGCGATGGTTGCATGGTGGTGGCTAGGGTTTTTCAAATTTAGGGATTTTTTGAATTTTTTTTTTTTTGTGTTTTCTTTAGTGGTGGATTTGGTGGGAATGGATATGGTATCCGGAAAGCTATGTGATTCGTATAGAACCGCTCTGATATCAATTAATGGAGCGAGGGTAGTAAAAGTAGAATTGATAGGCTAAATGACACTAAATGTCATTCTAGTGTCAGATCAAGCCAACGTGATTAGATTTCGTTCTAATCCAAACGATTTAATGAAATTTTTAATAACGCATAAAGTGAGATTAGATGACGCTTTAATTCAAAAGACTCTGCAAGAAAGATTTTAATAGATAATTTCAAAGGGAATAAAAAAAGATTTTATTAAATAGAAAAACGATTTTATTAAATAATTGAATATGAAGTTATGAAAATAATTATATGACCTTTCTATTTATAATAAAAGAAACCTATTTCCTTAAGTTAACTTAACAAGGAAAACTAAATTACAATTATAATGGAAATAAAATATTATTTCACATACCATAATTGATTCTAATTAAAATAAAAAGTCTTATAATAACAAAAATTCTAGAATCCTAAATTAACGTCCTACATTATAAAATTTGATTGTTGTTTCTTCAATTCTCAATGTTTTGCCACTGTAAGAGGAGAAGATAAATTAACGAGGGCTTTGTGGTCATGAATCGAACTTTCCATCTAACGGTTAGTAATGCATTGCAATTTTCTACAACGAGAAAAGACAATGTTGACAATGCACTTTATCTTCATTTGTAGACCACAAAAATTGAAGAAAATTCATTTCCAAAAGTTTGCAGAGAGCCATTATGTTATGTTGATTGAATACCAATGGAACTATTGATACAAAAAGAAGAACGAAAAATTTAACAACTACAGCAGTCACAATTGCGATCTGTAAATGTTTACAACAACCACTTCTTTTAAAAAAAAAAAAAAAAATTCGGTAACAATATTTCGGTTATGCGTACAACTAACAACTTTGTGTCGATGACAATGTGGGCCACGGAACATTTGCAACATTTAATGACATTATTATTGCCAATAACAAAAATGTTTTTACCAATAACAGTTAAACTGTGACTGCTGCAAATAACACTCTTTGCTCATACTATAGGACTCGAACTCTTTCTTAGATTGTATTTGTTTTTTTATCTTAAATCTGAACAAGTTTAAATGAAAATATTTGAATGATATGTTTGTTTTTTTCTTTTTCAACATCAAAATAAAAAAGTCTAAAAGTTAGTAGTTTAATATAAACATCCTTTTAAGTGGTGCATATATTTATTTTTTACAATTTATAGTTTTCACAAGTTGATTAATTTCATAGCATTAAAAAAAATACTTTCAATGTTGATCTTAATTTAATTTTGTAATAAAAGATGTAATTATAACATTAGCCTTTATTATAAAGTTAATATTGTTGATTTAGTTTTGATTCATCCTAATGTACATAATTTGATTTATTCAATATTTTAGTTTAGTTAATATTACTATGTGAATAAAAATTTAAAGCAATTTAAAAAATAACTTCAAGGATAATACAAAAAATTAGGTTTATACATAATATTGGAAATACATGAATTATTAAGGGTATTTTTGAGATTTGAAATTAAAATTTTCCATTTAGATTTCAGACTTCAGATAAAAGTAGACTTTTCTACTTTTTCTATTCAGATAAAATTGTCTGATAATAAGTGATAAGTTAAAAAAATAAATAATCTATAATAAGTAAATGTCTAAACAAAAGTTAAATTCAGACTTTAGATTAAAAAAAAACAAACAGCACCTTAAAAGAGAGTTTTAACAGTTGGTATGTCTTACTTTCCTTATGCTGTACTAGTTTTCTATCTTTGTATTCTATTAAAAGTTTTATTTTGCAAGATTTTAGAATATTACAACCTCTATATATGATTTATGATGTGTTTAAGTTTTGTCTAGTGAGTTGGTTTATTGTTGAGTCTTGTCAGTTAATGCATGCTAGAATAAACGCACTGAACAGTTTCTGGACAACATGGATATCTTATAGTAAAACATATACTTTAAAAACAATTTGTTAGATGAATCTTACTTTTCTATAAACTAGACATGCAAGACTTATTGAATAAATTTCATTTCATAAGATTTGACCTTATTTTCGATTTCATATAGATTTTTGAAATAAATACTATTGCACTAGAAAACTATGATTTCAACAGAATGACCAACTTTTACAAAATTACTTGCAACGCCGAATAATGACAAATAATTCTGAAATTTTAAATAGAGCTTATTATATATGTCTAGTATTTTTAATTTTAATTTCATAATTTTATGATCAATATATAATTTTATAAAAATCTCGGAACTCATATTGTTTAGTTAAGGCACTATAAGACAGTTTTGAACTTGTTAAGAAACAAATAGTCTTGAAAATGTACTTGGTATTGGATCATCCTTAAAATTTTGTGAGACACACCCATGGATGTCGAGAGTAGTTCTTTACAATATTAGGTCATTTTGATTATTAGATTGAGTAATAATTCACAGAATTAGACTTGTATGGCTATGAGTTAGAAAATCAAGATGTTGGAAAAAGTTGTTAATAATTATATCCTATATTTATTTAAGCTGTTTGAGGCAGTTGGAGGCTTAGTATGTGTGTTGCTTTTGTCAAGGTAAGTAAGTTCATTTTTAATGTACTAGATATGTATGATTATTTTATTATTACGAGTACATGTGTTTTTATAGTTCTTTAAAAATTAATTGAGTTCATAACAAGATTAGTTTATCTAAAGGTTATCAAATCTGAAAATTACATTATTTTTCATGGTTTTAACAAAATATTCTAAATGCCTTTAAATGTGTAATTTATTTTGGCTATTGATTATCTTTTATGAAATTGTCTTTAAAATGTTAGAATGAAATTTGTTTTGCAAGCCTAAATCATTATTATGAACTTTTAGGAATCTGAAATGAATGTTTTGTTCACATATATGATCAAGATTATTTATGAAAATTTATGTAGGGGCCACCTCTTGAGGTTGTGTACGGGCTATCTTTTGAGGATCAAAGTGCCACAAAGTACCACATGCAAATTGTTAAGTATGAAATATGAATTTAAATGTTTTGGCTTATTTTCTATAGTTATTCTGATTCTGATTATATTATACAGCATATATGTTCTAGACTAGTACTGGGATTTTGTTAGTTTGTTCTAAGCATACACATGATATTCTTATTTTGATTCTTTGCTTGACTTAGTCACTGGGAGTACATGTGACATTATGTGACATGAGCTAACCTATTTTTTTTGTGCGTATGTGTTATACGATTTGCTTTCATGATTAATTATGATTATGATATTATGAATCACTTGGGAATTTATGTCCATCTGTTATAATATGTCATTTTTTGTAAAACTTATGTTTTGAATATATGTTTTGATAAAAAAAGGGCTTACAATACGTTTGGTACTCGATAGCCCTAGTGTGTAAAAAATGGTTTTACTTACCAAATTAATGGCTCATCCCTTGTCATTACTTTTTACAAATTGAGTATCTTGTTGAGAGATGTGCTTATCTTTAGAGCTAGAGATTTATTTACTTTAGATAGTTGAATAATATAGGGATGAGCTTATGTTTCCTTTAAATCTATTTATCTTATGAACTCATTATTGGGGAGTTTTAAGACTTTTTTCTTTTTTTAGATTTATGTCAATTGGGAGAAAATGTTTAGTATTAGACTTGTGAATTTGTCGATTTGACTAATAAAATTTGAGGTATTACAGTTTGAGATTTCTTGTGTAAGGATTACGATTTATAAGTAACCTTTCTTTGCTATTTGCTCCACATGTGCTAGATTTGGGGCATTACAACTCCAACATTTGTAATGAGTGTTTTTAAGCTTCCTTCAATCCTTTGCGATGATATGCAAAAAGTCATTGCTAAGATTTTGGTGGGGATTTAATGAGAAGGCAAGGAGCATTCACTAGATGGACTGGAAAAAAGATGTATGAGCCGAAAAAGGATAGCGGGTGAGGCTTTCGTGATCTTGGAGCTTTCAATCAAGCACTTCTTGGCAAGCAATGTTAGAGGTTACTTCAATTTCCAGAATCATTAATGTCTAGGGAGCTCAAGGCTAGATATTTCCCAGGGGGAGTTCATGAAAAGTAAGATGGCGTCGAACCCTTCGTATATATGGAGGAGTTTACTTTAGGGGCGAGAAGTTATAGAGTATGGTTCTAGATGGCTATTAGTGACAATAAATCAATTGTTGTCTACTCAGATAGATGGTTGCTAAGGTCCCATATTTTCAAGCTAGTATCACCAAAGCTTTTGCCTGATGAAACGATGGTTGCTAAACTCATTGATCGAGGGGGCCGTCGAAATGAACAACTAATCCGGCAAAAGTTTGTCCCACTTGATGCTGAGTTAATTCTAAAAATTCCTCTTTGTCATGTTTCTAGACAAGACAAATTAATCTGGCATTATGATAAAAGAGGAATTTATTGGGTGAAGAGTGGTTATCAAGTATCTTTTATGAAGAAATTTCCTGAGAATCCTTCTTGCTCCAGTGGTGCTCAAGGTGGATTTAACTTGTTGTGGTCTTGTTGTCTACCGAACAAAATTAAAATATTTTTTTGAAGGGCCATCAACAACTTGCTGCCAACCTAAGAAAATCTCTATAAGAGAAATATCTTAATTGACTCTTGGTGCCTTAGATGTAAACTTGATTGTGAGACTGCTACGCATGCTTTGATGAAGTGTGGTTATGCTAAAAAAATATGGAAGCTCTCTTCTTTTGGTGCTTTATGGGAATTCCTCACTTAAGCTTCAAGAGCTAGCCTGGTCTATTATGGAAAAGGTAATAGAGATGATTTTGGCTTGTTTATGGTGACTGCCTGGGCTACTATTTGGAGTTCAAGGAATAGTTTGATTTTTGGAAGAGGAAATTGTTGTCCATTTCTTATAGATCTCTCTAACAGCACTCTCTAGGCCAGAGGTCTTAAGAGGAAACTCTTCCATTCAACATTGGTTTCCCCCTGATGTGCCTTGGTATAGAATGAATGTAGATGCGGCTGTAAATTATGGTGAAGGATTGGTTGGCTTAGGAGCAATTATAAGGAACTCTCAAGGAGGAGTCATGGTTGTAAAAACTTAGAGATATTATTTTTCAAATGATATTGAATTTGTAACAACTTGGAGATATCATTTTCCTGATGATGCTGAATTTGTTGAAGCACCTGCTATTTATGAAGGTTTAAAGATGGCCAAATTAATGGGGCTTTATCCTTTAATTATTGAATCAGATTCGCAAAATGTGATTAGGTTGATCATTGGCAAGCGGGAGTGAGATTGGATGGCAAGTTGATGGGATCAAGATCTAGCTAAGGATGTTGCTAAAGTAGTGTATTAAGTTTGTCCCAAAGTTTGTAATTTAGTGGCTCTCAAGTTGTCTAAATTGGCAATGCAGGAGCCAAATTGTTGTATTTGGTCAAAAAAGGCATCTGCTGAGCTCACAACTTTGTTATCTTGTGATGATTATTTGTCTCATTAGTGAATAGCTATTTTCATTAAAATAAATAAATAAATAAAATACTAGCCGTGGGGCCTTGTACACTAGATTGGACAAAGTTGGCCCCAAGTCACTCCTCTCTTCTCTCTTGTATTGCTCAATTTTGTCAATTATTCAACACATTGCGACTCAAGAATCAATCAAAGCTAGAAAAGAAAGAGAGGCAAAACAATTAATTTACAGTATTTCGCCAACATAAGCCAATTGTTTCAGCAAGCAAACGACTTCTACCGAAACATAGATTCAGGTTTCAGATCATCGATGATGAGTCAAAAGACCAGACACAAGATTAACAAGAAAGCATCGTCCTATAAAATTCAATAAGAAACACAAAAGCAGACCTGTTTATTGTCATAGTAAAAACATCCAAGAAAATGCTTCAATGCGGACACCCGCATTTTCATGAAACATAGAGACTGACCAGCAGTTATACCTGAGTCTATTTTAAAACATTACAAGTAAATTTACGGAGAGCTATTAATTACTCTGTATAAATGCGGATGACTGTGTTTGAGAATTACCACGAAGGTTGGAAAGATTTGGAAATGGAAAAGCTGGTATCTCCATGGTTCCTTCCAGCATCAAGATTACATTTTTCATGGAAGGACGAAGATTTGGCTCATCTTGGATGCACAAAAGTCCGACTTTCACCATCCTTTCCAGTGCTCTCATGTCTACTTCTTCTTTGTCTTCTTCAACAAGCTTGTTTAACTCTTTGCCAATAAAGCAATTATATACCCAAGTTGAAAGAAGCACTTCATCTGCAGTTGAAACATTCACTTCAAAATTGCTTCTGCAGCATACAATCTCCAATAACACAACTCCAAAACTATAAATATCCGATTTCATAGTTATTAGGCCACTGTTTTGCCATTCAGGGGACATATAACCTCTACTCCCTTTAAAGCCAGCAACGATTCCAGTTTGATTTGGCATCAAAATTTTCGCTAAGCTGAAATTGGAGATCTTGGCGGTCAAAGAATCATCTAAGAGTATGTTCCGGGGGTTAATGTTGCAGTGAATTATTTGCACCTCGCATTCTTCATGAAGATAAAGTATTCCTCTGGCCACATCCAGTGCGATTCTCACTCTGTCTCTCCAAATAGGACCTCTTTCGACATTGAACAAGAGATTTTCCAGAGAACCTTTAGCCATGAATTCATAAACAAGAAGCTTCTTTGAGCTCTGCATACAAAAGCCAAGCAAGCGAACCAAGTTTTTGTGATGGGTTCGGCGAACTGCAGCCATTTCCGCTTGGAACTTTCTTTCTCCTTCTTCCACAGGACTTTCTAATCGCTTCACTGCAACAATCTTGTTACCTTCAAATATTGCTCCTTTGTAAACTGCCCCAAAACAACCTCTTCCCAACTCTTCCTCGAACCCGTTTGTAGCTCTCTCGAGCTCAATAGAAGAAAATGATTGTATGATGAACTCTTGTGATGGACCCATATTTGAATTTCCCCGAAGCTTTTGATATCGATTTACTCGATGCTTGTATACAAACATGCTAGAAATGGCAATGAGGAAACATAAGAATGTGATAGAACCCAAACAAGCTGCAAGAACTGCCATAAGTTTTTTCTTCTTATCGAGCACAACTTTCTCATTTACAGAAGATGGAGCATTTGGGTGAGTACTAAGATTGGCCTGGCCAGAGCTCCACTTGACAAAGAGCGTAGCCGACGCGTTTTGATCTGTCATCGCATACATAAGTGGAAGCTTGTGTTTAGTGCAAACTCCGTTGGAATAAAAAGCAGCTCCACAGTAGCAGTCATTCAGGCAGGATTTGCAGCAATCTTTCTTACTCAATGATAGATTAGCATAAATCGAACCGCTCAACTGTGTAATTTCCAAGCTTGTAATCTTGTAAAACTCTGCTGGAATCTTCCTTTTGCAGCCTTCTTTGTCGCTGAAGTTCCTGTAACAGCCCAGAGACTTGATATCTGGGTTGATGAAATCAAACCCTGGAAAGCAGTAACAATCTGCTTTATTACTGCTGCTGTTACTAGAATAAGAACAGAAGCTATTAAGACCACAGTAACCTTTCACTTTACAATGGTCCTGTATTGCTGACCACTCGATGGTAACATTCGAGCCACCAGTGATGTCAAAATGATGCGAATACAACCTCAAAATCCCATCAGAATCAAGTGTTGCACGGTAAAACATAGTTCTATTCATATTTTCGTTTGAAGAAGAGCTGTTGGCTATAACTTTTACAATGTTATTGTCGCTCATTAACTGTAAAACGCCTCTAGGACTCAGATTAAGCAACATACTGTAAGATCTTTCAGTATTAGTGTTACTGGCCCAATAAGCAGCCCAGCTTTCCGGCAGATTTGCGGGATACAAAACAAGATTCCCATCACCTTGCATAAACAGACGAAACCTTCCAGTTGAGTGATTGGTGTCAGATGCACTGGAGATCAATTTAGACTTTTCAAATGCACTGGAAATCAATGTAAACCGGGAATAAAGATTCTGGCCTGCTAATATAGTGTCAGTCGGAAAATCAAAACTGGACCAAATGATATGTGAGCGGTTGTCGTTGAGCACGAAGTTACCAGAATCAAGCATGGAAGCGATAGAAGCCTGCTCATCATGGGTCATTGTAGTAATGAATTTATCTTTGCTTTCTTCAGTTTTTAGAACGAGCCCATCCATGGTTAATTTCAGCGTAGCATTTGATGACACAGGTGGCTCATCTCGAATTGCAGTCCAAACGACTGTATTATTTGGATAAGTGACTAACCAAATTCCCACGGAAAAGCCAGTGCCTTGTTTGTAGAAACCAAATCGAAATCGGCCAGAAGGTGAGTTCCATGAAAGTTGCCCGGAAGGTGAAAGAGAAGAGCCTAGCATTATTTGTGATTTTAATTGGTAGGTCTTGTTGCTGAGCAGGTTTAATAATTCCAAAAATAGTGAAGAGTAATATTAAAGCAACACATACTGAAGAAGCCATAAGAGAAAGAGAGGACTACTAAATCTGATTACTGTTTCTTCAATTCAAAACGTTCTTTAAAGAGGAAGAGAAATCGATGAACAAGTTAACTGACTTGGACCATTGAAATTTCAAAGTTAATCAATGAGTTGAACATTTTATACTATTTTCAGTATATAGAATTATTATATTTAATTACGGCCCTTGTTACCTTAAATGATAAGGTAACAAATATTATAGATTTGGTAAGCATTGCCACTTCCCCACAACTTTTATTACTATCACCTTGTATGTTTGCAGCCGTTAGATTGAAATCTAATGCTTGTTATTTACTGATGTTTGTTACCTTACTATGTAAGGTAACAAAACCTTTAATTTATCCTCTTTTTCTTGTTTTTTTAAATTTTATTTAATAAGAGCATTTTATATATGATGTTTTCCTATTTAGGCTTTGATGGTGGTGTTTACTTTTTCCAGTACGAGTCGAGAGGGTCTGTCTAAAGCCTACTTTATAGTCAAGAAATTAGCTTCCCTTCACTATTGAAGTTTGCAATTACGAAGGAGCAAAAGAACTGCATTGACTGACTGACTGACTTTACTGACGCAGTGAGGCTGTGAGGTGGTTCCTTTTTTTCTTTTTAATTTAATTTAATTTTTTTAGTTTCTGATTTTTTTTTTTTTAAATGGATGGAATGAATGGATGATGGATGAAGAAGAATTTGTGTACGGAGAATAGTTGGTGGTCAGAAAAGCTCTCTAGTACAGAAAAAAACTCTGATATCAATTGACGTAGAGCGGATGGTAGACAGGATTGACGAAAAACTCTAATATCAATTGACGTAAAGCGACTGCCGCTGCTGCCGCTCATCTTCTTTTCCGTCAATCCTCTTTACTATCCGCACTGAGTCTTTTATGGAGCATCACAGAAATATTATCTTCTTTTGCGGGGCCATGGAATTAAAGAAACTTGAAAAGCAAAGGGACATTACGTGCTGCACGGTCTACAGCCTGGAACGGATTGGTTCAGGACTTGGTCAATTTATAGTGCAGGCAGGTGAAGATTTTGCCTACACCTATTAATTGAACGACCTGTTTTCTGGAAATATCATAGAAAAATGAGTGCATTGACTGACCTGGTTTGTGCAAACATCATAGAAAAATTTATGCAATGCTGACCTGCTTTGTGGAAACATCATTTGAAGTATATATTCATTTGGAGACGTCAAATTGGTAAAATGTGATAGTACTAGTTGGTCTTTTCGTATCAGCTAACTGGGTCGAAAGTCCTTTCACCATTAAATATTGATGATGACTAATAACTTTTAGTAGTTTTTAATTCAGAATTTTAAAATACAGAAAAATTTTAAAATCATAAAATTTAAAAAATTTAAAATTTAAAGCGTTAAAACCGCATCATTTATGTATTATTGTTATTATTTATTATAATAATTGTGATTATAATTATTATTAATCAAAATAATTATTAAAAATAATAATAATAAATAAATTTTAATAATATTATTATTAATATAATAATAACGACAATAATAAATAACAATAGTGACGATGATTATTATTATAATATTGTTATATTACTTGTAATAAATAATCAAGAACCTATTTATAAATATTACAAGACTTCAGTAGGGATCAAAATGTAAAAGTGATAAAACTTAATTAATGTAATTTAGGAATTATGAAAATTTAATGGGGGTAAAATAGAGAATTAAAAAGTGACTATTATGGTGAAAAAAATGGGTCATAATTTTCCCAAATCTTTGTGTCCTGTATTGAAATTTAATTTTTTGATTATTGTTCCATTACAGTTTGAACTATATACAAGGTATTGAGAATCAAATTTAGATATTTATTAGAGCTAAAATTGATTATTGTTCATATATAGTTAGAACTTTGTACAAATTGGGAATCAAAATTTGGATACTTGCAGGTTTAAAATATATATATATAGTTTTACATGTCTTTAAAGCCTCCCCATTTATATTATAAGGTTTGTAATTGTAATTTTGCCTATTTATTTGAAAATGTTTACATTTTGGCATTCTTAGTTAAGAGATTGTCTTTTCGTGTACGTGAAGTGTCTTTATTCTGTCCCTTCTTGAAATGACTTTTGATAACTTAATTTTATAAAAGTCCAGGCCTGATTAATGCTCTCCAGCAATTGATTTATCATCTTGAAAAGGGGATGGAAGTCCCTGTATAATAGAGGGGTTTGGCTGTTAATTGGGGCAGCCAAACCAATTGCATTAATGGCAGCAATTGGTTTAATCGATTGCTGTCATTAATGTTTTATTTAATTAAAAAAATATTTATATAAATATATAAAATTATATAAATTTGTTTTAAAAAGATGATGATGATGATGATGATGATGATGATGATGATGATGATGATGATGATGATGATGATGATGATGATGATGATGATGATGATGATGATGATGATGATAAGAAAAAAAAGTAAGTAAAATTGGGAAAAAAAAACTTTTTTAAATAATAAAATTTTTCTTTTTTTTGTTGTTTCATGTTTATGTTTAAACTAGATGTTTGATATTTTATGTTTATTGTTGCATGTTTTCAGTGCACCGTTTTATGTTCCTCGTTTCATGTTTCATGTTTGTATTTTTTAAATACCTCGAAAAATTTCTTTTTTGCCCCCTTTCATATTTGCATTAATGTTTCATATGTCCAGTCCACTGTTTCATGTCTGATGTTTTATATTCACTGTTACGGAGGTCCACATATTTGATGTTCATTGTTGCATGTTCTTAGTACCCTGTTTCATGTTTCTCGTTTCATGTTTCATGTTTGTATTTTCCAAATACCCCGGAAAATTTCTTTTTTGCCCCCGTTTCATGTTTGCGTTAATGTTTCATGTGTCCACTCCACTGTTTCATGTCTGATGTTCTATATTCACTGTTACGGAGATCCACATATTTGATGTTCATTGTTGCATGTTCTCAGTGCCCCATTTCATGTTCCTCGTTCCATGTTTCATGTTTGTATTTTCCAAATACCCCGAAAAATTTTTTTTTTGCCCCGTTTCATGTTTGCGTTAATGTTTCATGTGTCCAGTCCACTGTTTCATGTCTGATGTTCTATATTCACTGTTACGGAGGTCCACATATTTGATGTTCATTGTTGCATGTTCTCAGTGCCCCGTTTCATGTTCCTCGTTCCATATTTCATATTTGTATTTTCCAAATACCCTGAAAAATTTCTTTTTTGCCCCCGTTTCATGTTTGCGTTAATGTTTCATGTGTCGAATCTACTGTTTCATGTCTGATGTTTTATTATCATTGTTACGGCGGTCCACAGATTTGATGTTCATTGTTGCATGTTCTCAGTGCCCCGTTTCATGTTCTTCGTTCCATGTTTCATGTTTGTATTTTCCAAATACCCCGAAAAATTTCTTTTTTGCCCCTCGTTTCATGTTTGCGTTAATGTTTCATGTGTCCAGTCCACTGTTTCATGTCTGATGTTTTATATTCACTGTTACGGAGGTCCACATATTTGATGTTCATTGTTGCATGTTCTCTGTGCCCCGTTTCATGTTCCTCGTTCCATGTTTCATGTTTGTATTTTCCAAATACCCCGACATTTCAACAATTCTAGTAGTTAATTTATTGTTGCATTTATAATGCATTAACTGTTTTTCATTTAATGCCCGCACCCCTTCATAGCCACTCCCCACTCCCCATGTTTTGTGCAAAGTATATCTTGTTTGTTGGCTTTTAAAATGCTACCTTCCCACCATAACTCACCTTAAACAAATAAATTATTTTTCTCTTCCATTGTAACTGCTGGAGCAACTGGAAGGTGGTGAACAAATTTGTGTTATTCCTCAAGTAAGTGTTTTTAGTAAATTTTTTTCTTTCCGGAAAATGTTGGTTTTGTTTTATATTTGTGTAATGGAAAGTTGATGTTGATGTTGATGGGGGTTTTCATGACATTTTCGAAAAAACTAGACTCTTTGTGTGGTGTTGGATGATTGCATATTAATACACCCATAATCATTGTATGTGATTTTTACATATATTTTTCATAGTATTAATTTACAGGGTTAAGAGATGAGTATTGCATCTGATGTTGTTGAGTTACATCCTTCAAATGCACTCGGAGCTCAGTTTGATTAAGTAGAAGATGCAGATGCATGGTACATGAACTACTCAAGAATGGTTGGTTTTAGTGTTAGAAAAAATGAGCTTCGACGTGCGAAGTGTGGCCGCACTACGATCCATCGGTGGGTTATAATTTCGAAGGATATAGGGCAGAGAAATACTTGGCCAATGATAATAGAGTGCGGAACCACGGCCAATAACCCGTACTGGTTGTAAAGCATCGTTTCGGGTGAATTACAACAATTCCAGCGCGAAGTACAGGGTGACAGAATTCAGAATGGAACACAATCATCCATTGGCTTGTACAAACGAAGTTCATCTCCTTCGTTCCCATCGGAATGTTAGTAAAGGAGATGTCGCACAAGCCAAGGCATTGATGCATGTTGGTGTTAAGACTTGCCAAGTTGTGGATTACATGGGTGATCAAGTTGGGGGATCACAAAATCGATTAGATGCAGATAGACGTGCTGAATTTGGTGATAGTGATTCCGCAGCAACTATAGCATATTTCATGGCAAAATCTGACAATGATCATGGGCTCTATCATGAGTACACATTAGACGATGATAATAGGTTAAGGAACTTGTTTTGGACCGACTATATGGCACGGTATGATTATGAATGCTTCGGTGATGTTTTGGCATTTGATGCGACATACAAAACTAATGCATATCACAAACCACTTGTCACCCTTGTTGGCACCAACCATTATCGTCGGACCACCGTTTTTGGATTTGCCCTACTCGCAGACGAGACAGTTGAATCATACACATGGCTACTCCAAACTTTTTTGTTGGCCATGGGCTACCGAAAGCCGAAGTCCGTGATTACTGATGGAGACAAGGCAATGGCGAAGGCAATTAAAATCATTTTTGTTGGACGTACTCATCGTCTTTGTTGCTGGCATTTAGAAAGGAATGTACAAGCAAATATTAAGAATGAATACTTCACTACCAAATTTCGTGATCTTATGTTAACACCCATGAGTCCATCTGAATTTGACCAACGATGGTTTGCTTTGCTTGATGAGTTGAACTTGCGCGATAATGTTTAGGTGAAAAAAATGTATACAAAACGACATAAATGGGCTAAAGCCTATCTTAAAGGAACTTTTTTCGCTGGAATAGGAAGCACTCAACGGTGTGAGAGTATGAATTCTTATCTCAACCGTTTTCTCAAATACAGGTTAAAATTATATGAATTCATCCAACAAATTGATCGTGCACTGCGTAGCATTCGTGCCAAGGAAACAGAAGACGAGTTCAAATGTAAATATGGTACTCTGGTGTTGACCACACACTTGCGCAGCATCGAAAAATATGCCATAGAAATTTTTACCTAAAGGGTTTTCCATTGGCTTCGGGAAGAAATTCGGCAAGAAGTAACATTAATTAAGTGTGATGGCTTGAATTGCGCTGATACACAGTACTATACACTCACACAGTTTGGGAATGTGGACTTAAGTGGACAGTGTTGTTCAGTCAACAAGAAAATAAGTTGGCTTGCTCCTGCCAGCTGATGGACTCTGTTGGAATCCCGTGTCGACACATGCTCCATGTTATGAAAGTGGAACAGTTTGTTAAAATTCCTGATAATATGGTTCTCCATCGATGGATAAAAGAGGCGAAGGATTATACATCATGCGCCTTAGCACTCCCACAAGTTGCCGGTGAGATTTCTGATGTTGCTAGATTTAGTGCTTTATCTACCGCAAGTAACAAAATGTGCTTCTATGCCGCAAAAAGTGAGCAATCGTATAAAGAGGCTTTAGCTGACATTAACCAATTGACACTGAAATTTCAACAACTCTTTGGGGGAGAAAGAGTTGGTAGCCGAAGGCCAGCATACGTTCTGCAAATAAATTCAACGGTACTAGATCCATTACTACTGACGACAAGAGGTGCTGCACGAAGCCGACAAAAAGGTCCCAAACACGACAGGAAGTGTAGCATTTGTGGGGGGCATGGTCATACCGCACCAAAGTGTCCAAATAACCTCAATGCCATCAGGTATGTCACATTTACGATTCTGACAAGCGATAGTTTATAATTACTGGCAACCAAATCTCCATTCATTCATGATACGAGTATTATTTGCAGGAGTTGTCAAGCCAATCTTAATACGGACGATGGCTGCGGTTGTAGTAATTTTCCTCGCTCAAGTCAACAACTTTCATTAAACATTAGTGAAGCTTCAAAAGAACTTGAAAGCCAAAATGAGTGTGGAAGTAGCCGAAGTCCGTTACTAGAATCCAATGATTATTGTTGGAATAATTCAACGAGGTCACCGTCAATATGAGGGGATACATTTACATTTCTTTCATTTCCTAACACCACAGGTTTTTTGAATGATGAATGTAAGATTGGCTTTAGTACAGAAAACACATAAATTAAATCCGTCCATGCCCCGGAAAACATGCACTGCACAGTTAAACAGCTTATAACATGAAGTCATACTGTAATGGTGGCAAAATGTTCTTATGCTAATAATATAAAGTTCCTGGTTCGGGGATTAAATACCCCATATAGATAATATGTTTCTCCCACTTATGCGAAATTAGTGCACTCAACGCTGCCCATACGAATAACATGCTTCAAATATTAATAATCTGCATAAAATTATGTAAATTTTCTCCATCTACCATCCTAAACACTCATAAGAACAAGTTATAACGTTCAGCTATAGCATATTACAAAAAGCATTCCTGCGAACAATTTTCATGCATAACTTCAAAGCTACTGCGATGGTGGTGATGGTGGTGCAAACGGGCAGGGAACACCAAGGTGCTCAAAGAGTTTTCGTTGTCCATCAAGGAGCTGCTGTTGCTGCTGCAAAAGACGGTCCTGCACCTCGACAATTTGCAGGTGGCTGGTTGTCTGCTGGGCGGAGAGCATCCTTATTTCATGAGAGCATCCTTATTTCATTCATGACCTACTGCAGAGAAACCTGTTCGGAACCAGTAGTCTCAGTAGGAGGGACAGCAGAGAACGAACCGGGCGTAGATGTTTGTGCCGTGGAACGTCTCCGCTGACCCCGAAGAGGTAAAGAGAAATCTGGCAACTGATCTGCGGGTATTATAGAGTTATGCGGACGATCATCACTGGGCGCAAGCAATGTTGTCTAGTCCTGTTTAACCTTTACCCATTCCTCATTTCGCCACTCATAACCTAAACTGTTAACGAGTTCATCTCCTATTGGTTTGGTAGGATCAAAAGTGGGTTCATCTATGGGCACCCAAAGAACTTAAGTATCCTGGTAATAAAGTTACCGTATGGAAGGGAACGGTTACCTGCACTCGGAATGCTGAGCATGTGACGGACAACGATAACCCTAAATTAACAGGACGACCCCTAAGAATACAATCCAACAATGCTACATCCATATGAGATATTTCATCAGCATGTCCCGACCTAGGCGTGACAATAGCCTGCAGAATGCGAAGCAAAACTCGACTCTGTAGACATAAGCATTGCGCTCGGAGATGAAGTGTGCAAACCTCATTGGACAAATCTATACGTCTGCAAATGTTCCTAACCGCTTCAACATGAGAATAATCATCAACATAAGGTGGTTTCCTGGCGGAGTAAATCTCTAGACCATTCTCAGGAGTTCCTAGGATTTCATTCAGAGTACCAGGTCCAAACTCTATAGTGATTCCACCAACATGAGTAATGACACGATTTCGTTTCTCCTGAGAAGTATCCATATTACAGTAAAACACCTTCACCAAATTTGGATACACATTCTCCTCAATGACAACAGCATTAATCCAACCAACCCTCTCCAGTAATTGTACCAAACTTCTGTTACTAATCATAATATATCGAATACAAGTCAATTCAACATAGAATGAAGAAGGTACCAGACGAGACATGAACTTGAGGAAGAACTGTTTGGACAGTTGCTTGGTTGGAAAATGCCTTGACTCGAAATCAGATTGCTGAACATTTCTTTTTTCACTTCGTAGCTGTTTTGGTTTCGGCACAATTGCTTCCCTTTTCGCCTCACCGGTTCTTACTCTCGAACTTGACATAACTGAACAACAATGGTGAGAGTAAGGGAAGTTAGAAGTTAACAAGACTGAATCGATGAAATGAGGGAGAATGAGTGTGTGAAGTGATGTTTGCGTGCAGTGTGAACAATGACTTACTGGAACACACCCAAATCGACGTCAGAGCGTTGGAGAGAAAACCTAGGTTCGGAGGCCCAGATTAGGGATTTTTCGCAATTTCCGTGAAAACCTTGTTTGAATGACGTATTTGTGATGTCCAATTGGAGAAATAAAATCCCGATTCAACTCTATCGTTGTCGATACGCAAGAAATCCACTGATTTCCCTATCTTCGTGACGGTTGGATACGAAAAATAAAAAATGGATGACCGATTGCCGAAAATGGATGGCTACTGCAGTAGTTATTCGAATTATTCGGCAAGCCGTTTAATTCTATACGGTTTACCGGTTCAATCCAGTAAGCTGATCAAATTAACCGGTCCGCCGGTTAATTTTAAGCGGCTAACCGTTTATATCCAATAAGCACAACATAATAACCGGTTAACCGTTTTATTTAAGTGGCAGACCATTTCGATCCAGTAAGCTGAACTGCATTACTGGCTAGCCGGTAATTTTGAAGCGGCTAACTGTTTACATCCAGTAAGCACAACATGATAATCGGTTAGCCGTTTTATTAAAGCGGCAGACCGGATCGATCCAGTAGCTGCAATCCAAACAACTGGCCAGCCGGTTATTTGGAAGCGGCTTACCGTTTTGATCCAGTAAGCAGAACAGAATAACCGATTAGCCGTTTTATTGAAGCAGCAAGCCGGTTCGAGCCAGTAAGCGGCACAACATAATAACCGATTAACCGTTCTAATAAAGCGCCAGACTGGATCAACTCAGATTTTGGCTGCTAATATTTCTTTAAGTACAAAATGCCAAGCAAAACGAGAGCGACCGACCGCTAACCTCAATTGAGTGATTTTAAAGCACATGGCGTAGTAGTTGGCAGGAAAAAAGATGTACACATAAACACAGAGATGTACAGGGGACGGATGCCGGAACAATTCATGATCATGCAATGAAACGTTACAATCGATGAAATCCATCAAACCAAAAAAAAGGTAAACCCCATAATTTGAATGTCACATGCTGCATTGTCACATAATAATTAGTCCGTAAAAAGTTCCACAAAAGAACATTCACTAAAATGTGTTCGTTGTTTCATGACTGAAGGTTATGTATTCTACAACACAAATTTACATCAGTAAATTTCCCAACAAGTTGACATCATGCATCCAGTCCAACAAATTATCGAATATCCCACATATCTCATTCATTCATGTTTATGCCCGTACTCGTTTGGGATTTCTTCTCCGGCTTTTTCCTTCACCTCTGGTGGACAATTCAAATGTTTTAACCTTCTACGTATAGGCTATACGCGTGGCCTGTGCAACATGTTTGTCAAATGCAATATTTGCTTGAGAAAGTAATCGGGGTCGTGCATAATTGAAAGCTGAGTCTATGAGTTGAACAGCCAGTCTTCCACGAACATCTTGAGAATCATGCTACGAGAGAAAAAGTAGCATAATAAGTTATGTTGCTTAATGAAAACACAAGTTCAACATGTAATTACAGAAAAAAAAGTAACATTTACCATATATGACTTAGTGGGAATCAGACCTGGAGTCTCCATGAATTTGAGGACATAAATTCCACAATCAAACCCATTTGCTTGTTTCGGAACTCCCTAACCAGGCTGGATAGGAAACCAAATGAACCGTGTTGATGGCTTGGCATTTGGAGGCATTTTAGAATGAAATATGAAATCAAACGAATGTAACTGCCAAGTTGAAAACAAAAGAACAATTTTGGTCAATTGATACATATAACGAATTCAACCGTTTAATGTGCACCCAAGTAACATACAATGTGTTCCACTTGTTACTCCCGTTTCCGATTGCTTCGACCATCAGGAAGAGGATCCCAAATCTCACCAAATCCTTCTCGCACATTCACGATGAACATGAACCAATGAAAGGTACCGTCATTCATTGGAATATAAATCTACAGGGAGAACATTTAAGTATCTGTCCGATAAAAGCGATTTACCAACAACTAAACAATCAAACCATTAAAACTTAAAAGACTCACCTTTTGACACCTTTGAAAGTCGG
This sequence comes from Murraya paniculata, assembly GCA_030449075.1. NCBI lineage: Eukaryota > Viridiplantae > Streptophyta > Magnoliopsida > Sapindales > Rutaceae > Murraya > Murraya paniculata. Next base: position 829,068 of record JAEVFN010000093.1, on the reverse strand, counting down.
GCATAAAAGGTTTTCCGACACTAGCTGCTTGTGCAAACCCATCCACGTCAGCTTTAACGGTAAGCGCTGATTGCTACTCAAAATAGTAAGTAAACAGGTGATCCCGTCTCGATAAGCAAACTAGATAAACAACTTCAATTAACATAGAAATAACAGCACTAGAAACTTACTGCATATACTGTCGGTAAATACCAGTTAATTAGTTCATCCTCGCGTTTAGTCCGTTCACAAAGTGTGAGGTGATATGCTATCATGGTAATAATCTAAAACAGTCGTCGATTAAGGAAAATTTATTGTTAATCAATAACAGTACAACAAACAGATTTTATGTAAAGTCAGTGGGAATACACCACATACGTCTCCATTCAGAGCTGTGTTAGGCAAAAGGCTCATGAAACTATGCCTGGAGATAAATTGATCATGAGTCGACACAATTATTTCACTGAAATCACAAACATTTAGTTTTGTGTTAGGTTTTCAAGACATATGCAAAGGGGAATAACAAATACAAATCCATATAAACCACAAGTACCTTCCGTTACCATCTCTATCAAATGCATATTGAATGAGCTTCAGTTGGTCAAGAGAAAGAGGGTTGTTTACATGAAAATGACCAGCTTTAAACTTAACCTTCGCTCCCCGAGACACTTTATCGCAAGGAGAAAGTTGGTACCGTCCAGGCCTCATGTTCCTTGTTGGTCTAGTTGCCGGTACACTCATGCTAGTGGAGGTCTGGAACTCTTGCTTAGTGTCAATTGGTTTGGGCAAATCCTATAAAAGTACAACGTCAACATTAATTCATTATCATTGAAAGCAAAATGCAACAAAAGATCGCATAGACCAACCTCTCGTTCGTCTCGAGGTTGCGGTGCTGGCTTGGGACCATGACCCCCATTATATTCAAATGAAGCAAGCGGAGTTTTGCCACCTTCTGCAGTAGTCCCAACACAACCCAACATGCCATCCAAGGCTCGTAATTGTGCTTTCACTCGACGATCAATAGAGCCATCATCACTCACCAAAATGGTTTTCCCTTCAGCTTTTGACATTGTTTTTCCATCTACAGGTGTAGGGTTTTGAATTTGCAGACTTGAAGGTGGATTAGGAGCGCATGGTTGTTTGGTTGATCGTTCATGAAACTTTGATGCCAATTCACCCAATAATTTTTCAACGTTTTCCATTCTTCGTTCCAGGCCTTGGAATGACTCTTTGTTTTGGTCGCAAAATGACCCAAACCTTTCCATTAGTTGTTGAAGAGCATCATTATTAACATTGTTCCAGCCAGAATGCTCTGCCTATTCAGGCTGACGAACCCAATCAAGGTCGCGCATTGAAACCTGAAATTATCCATAAAATAATAATTAGTCCACAATATGGTTAATCGATTTCATCAAAAAGTATGCACGCATTCTATACCTTGTTGCTTTTGATGCCCCCAAGCCTTCTTTGCCATTTCAAGAATCGTCGAATCTCATCATTATTCCATACGCTGATAGGACAGACTGTTCTATTGATAGAAGGTCGGTCATATACAACACAGGAAAAGTAGAACAGCTGTGTGTCAATGGCAAAGAACTATGTCATAAACTGAAATAAACAAAACACAACAAACAAGAAACAACAAAATATCTTACATTAAACGAACCTTTAAGAAAAGAACACAACCGCTAATGGAGCTCACTTTATTTTCTTTGAACTTTTGCACACCTTCCCATAAAAAGGTAAAGCACCAACTAGCCCAGTTTTTTCCTCTTATAGAATTTGTATCTTTCAGTACACGAAGATATAATGGATTAATGTATATTGCACTTGTCGGGCATAAAATGGTTCCCAACGCAAATAGACAAAACAGTATCTTAAATTCATCATCATAACTGCAACTATTCATTAGCCTTTTTTTCACCTCCGCTATATGAATTCCTCTGGGTCTACTGTTGTACATTGCTCGCAAATCACCTATCTCAACAGCTTCATCATTTAAGTCCACATTCCTGCCTCCATCTCTAACTCCCATTGTAGCTGCAAACGTTGTTGGGCTTAAATTGTATTCTTTCCCATGTAGACTTATACTTTGCCTAACTACATCACATTGTTCAATTAATGCTGCACATAACTCTTGTCTTAACCGCCCACATTTCAGGTGAAGTAGACTTCCAAAACCGATTTCTTTTACTGCTGCTTGTTGATCACTTGAAAAAGTTGAAACCAACTCTGCGAACGAGGCGACACGACATCGAGATACAAGGTTCTCACCTTCAGCCTTGTCCTCATCAGATTCTTCAATACTTTTACCCTCACTGCTATTTTCACCGATATTAGAGGTACATATGTCATTCATGTTATTAAGCATCCATTGATGCCTCTCCTCATGGTTCAATTTCTTCCAACTTTGTGCAATATCAGCTCTAACCTGCAACAATGTAATACATATATGTTCAGAGCCATCTTATTTTAAGTCACATACAATCACATATTCAGCAGGTTATATCTACATTACATACCATTTTATCCACCTTTTCTACTCCTAATTGCCTTAGTCGTTTTGCTTCCGCCTTACTGTCATCAATATTTAAAGTTATATTAATAAAATAAATTATACCTTCGAACATAATGGGTACATAAATGCATATAATTTATACTTACTAATAGTAAATCCATGCATTTTTTTGCACTCCTTGCTTTTCTTGCCGTATTGATTTTCCTTTCGAAATTTTCCTCTGATTTTCCATGTCGCAGTATAAAAGCTATAAGAAAGCAGTTCACGATAAACAATTACTGCCTATCGCACCAAAACATAGTTGAGAATAAAATATGCATCAACCGATGAACAATTACTGCCTATTGCACCTAGACATAGCTGAGAATATAATACGCATCACCCAATGAACAATTACTGTGTATCGAACCAAACCATAGCTCACTGGTGCCATACGCATCAACCGATGAACAATTACTGAATATCGCACCATAATATAGCTCACTGGTGCCATACATATCAACCGATGAACAATTACTACATATCGCACCATAATATAGCTCACTGGTACCATATGCATCAACCGATACACAACTAAACAAAGACACACGTGATGTCTGTTGCACTAAACGAATGCATATACCAACATATCAAATAAAACTAGGACACTCCAGCGGCCAACACTCATTTTTATTCATTCTCGAATTATTATAAAAATTTGATTAACACAGCCACAGCTTTTTCTCAAACAAAAACAAATGGCAACCTACAATCTTAAAATGATAAAATAAATAGTTCTTTTTGGCATTTCATCCAATATTGTATGTGCATTGTACTTTTACACAATATCATTACCAAATCGTTTTCCCCAAATACAATCAATTACAAATTTACTAACTTTAACAACTACAAGGCTAAGTTTGAAGCTGAGTTACCTTGCTGAAAAGAGTGAAAGTGATCGATTGGAACACGATCGACACTGACTGCAACATTCACCGTGAGCGTGAGTTGGAAGAAACGGCAAGTGCAAGAGCAATAACAACGGCAACAACGACAGCGACAGCGTGAGGGTGAGGGTCAGCCGCGGCGTTTGCAGGAGTGGGAGAGTGAGCAACAGTGAGAGCAACACAATGTGGGGATCGAAAAGGAGAAAAATGCCGGTTTTGCCGGGGGTAAACTGGAGGGAAACGAAGTGAGGGAGAGAGGGAGAATTTGTTTTCTTCTCTTACAACTTCAACCGGTTGCCCTTTTTTTTCATGTTTCTTTTTTTTTTTTTTTTGAAAGCCCAAGCGTTTTTTTTTTTTTTTAAACCCCAGTCGTTGGATGCATGCAAACAAACATCCAACGGCTCTATTTGGGCTTCTGCACGATACAGGGCATAAAATGCCCTGCATCGTAGCCGCGGCCTCTTGAAAAGCTTAGACTGTTGGTTCCAATCTTACCACAGCGTTAACATGGCCCCTTTTTTGTCTTTTCCTAATCCACCATTAAGATCTAAGCTAAAATTAGCTCAATGGCTAAGACGTGTTTGTTGGGTTATTAACATTATATTACCTTGTGCTTGATACAAAATTAGAATAGCAAAAAAGTTCAAAATTTTAACATATAAGTTCATAATATTTTAAATAATTTACATTTAGGCACCGATAGAATGAATTATTCTTATATTTAAATTAATAATGAATTACTCTTATATTTAAATTAATACTCTTTCTTATTAATTAATTAATTTTATATATAGTATAACTATCTATTAATTACAAACCATATTTTATCATAAATGTGAATATGAAGAGATTCAAAAAAAAATAAATGTGAATATGAATTTAATCTCTTGTTCTTAATATGCAGTTAATATTTTTTTTTTCATAATACTTTTTCAAATTCTTTAACAAAAATTTAGAAACAAAGTTATTTTATAGAGTAATGATACAGCCACAAACTCTTGTACAAACTAAATTGGTACAAACTAATGTGGCATTAATTCATTGGTTGAAAGAAAATATAAAATAATAAAAACAAATCATATGGACCAAGTGATATTTAATTCAACTAATTAAATCATGCCACATCAGTTTGTACAAAATAAATTTGTACAAGAGTTTGTGGCTGTATCATTACTCTTGCTAGAGATATGGAACTGAGACTAGTGGGCACTCTTGCTAGAGATATGGAACTGAGACTAGTGGGCATGTAAACAATTTAATCAATTTTCTATATATTATTTTAATTAATTTATTTAATAAAAATATAAAATTGGTTTTATTAAGAGTATATTTGACATTTAGGTAGGTGTATAGAGTAAACTTTCTTTTCAAAACTTTGATAATACTGTGTGAATTAATAATTAAAAAGATAGCCCTACCCTTTTATTTAAGTTCAAAAAATTAAATAAGTAGAACGAATGAGTCAAAATTTAGTACCATCTCATTTTTCTTTAATTTTATATTAAAACGTGAATTGCGTTATAATTAACCCAAAAAAGGCCGAAAAGTGGAATATTTACTACTGTAGTAATATAGATGGCCGCTTTCTTCCATAAATGATATTTCAACAGCTTGATTGCCTATAAAAAACGTTTGACGGCCTCCACTCGAGGCCCCACATAAAAATTTGTGAATGAAAAATATTTTTCATTTTTGTGCATTAAAACCCTTCCTTTTCACATGAAGTTGAAACATTCATCCGTACATTGTGAATAGCCTTACTTATCCCCAGCCTCAAACTCAAAACCTGCTAAATTCCGTTTCCATTAGCTGCCGTTCCATTTTGTTATGGTGCTTCAGCTTGTTTTTGCTTAATTCTCATAGCTGTTTCGCCCAAAGATAATTCATATTTTAATGTGTTCATGGGAAATAACGCATGCGTATATTAATTCATCACTTGGAAGCAACCAACTATTTATATATGGAACTCGGAGGCAATGAGAGAAGGATTTCAGTAGCTCTTGTTGTGTTATTATCATCTTGTTTTTCTTCAGATTTCAGCACTGCTACTGCTACAGATACAATCACATCTTCTCAGTTCATCAGAGATCCTGAAGCCATTATCTCTAGTGGCAGTAAATTCAAGCTTGGGTTTTTTAGCCCTGATGGTAATTCTACCAATCGCTACATTGGAATTTCGTACAATAAAGGAGGATCTGCAAATAAAACTGTCGTATGGGTTGCTAACAGAAACAAGCCTCTCAATGATTCATCCGGGATTTTCACAATTTCGGAGGATGGCAATCTTGTTGTTCTGAATGGGCAGAAAGAGATTCACTGGTCATCAAACGTTTCAAGTTTAGTAAACAACGGTAATAAAAGAGCTCAGCTTCTTGATTCCGGAAATCTTGTCTTGCATGACAACATCAACCAAGTTAGCATATGGGATAGTTTCCGAGAACCTACTGATACATTCTATTCGGGGATGACAGTTAGCACAGATCTAAGAACAGGTGAGAAAGTGCAGTTGACATCATGGGAAAGCCTTTCTGATCCATCCATTGGAAGCTTCTCAGCTGGCCTTGACTCCTCTGCTATTCCTGAAGTGTTAATCTGGATTAATGGTACCCGCCCGCACTGGAGGAGTGGTCCATGGAATGGTCGCTACTTCATTGGGATTTCGGATATGACTTCTGTTTATCTTGATGGATTTAATCTTGGCGAGGATCACCAGAAAGGAACCCGTTATCTCACTTCCGCCTTTGCAGAAAATGATGTGTTTTTTACCTTGACTCCACAGGGGAATCTGGAAGAAAGGGCTTGGATCAACGGCAAGGATCATTTGAAGATTTATTTTTTCTACCCGACAAACGAGTGTGATGTTTATGACAGATGTGGGGCTTTCGGAAGCTGTAATTCACAGAAAAAGCCAATTTGTGGCTGTTTGCGAGGGTTTGAGCCAAGGAATGCAGAGGAATGGAACAGAGGAAATTGGACTGGTGGGTGTGTCAGAAGGAAGCCACTGCTTTGTGAAAGGACGAACAAAACTAGTGATGATGCTGGGAAACAAGATGGGTTTTTTCAGCTAGAGACTATGAAGGTGCCTTACTTTGCTGAGCGATCCTCGGCCAATGAAGATAAATGCAAGGACCAGTGCTTGAACAATTGTTCCTGCAAAGCATATGCTTATGAGATTGGCGTTGGTTGTATGATATGGACTCACACTTTAATCGACATTCGGAAATTACCCTCTGGTGGGACAAATCTTTATATTCGTGTGGCACATGAAGAACTTGGTAAGTTGAATTCTGTCTTACCATGATCCCTTCAATAGTATTGAAGTTAATATTATGTTGGAAGTTAGAAATTCATATATTTATGATCTATTGAAGGAGGAACTGATCATGACTGTAATGGATATATTATCTGCAGATCGAAAAGACATGAAACTGGTCATCATACTATCAGTGATCGCAGGAATAATTGCCATTGCAATTTGTACATTTTTCGCATGGAGATGGTCAACTAAACGCAAGGGTAAATGCTCATGATTCTTAGTCAGTTGTTGAGCTTGCTGATTTGCTCATTTCCAATTTATATATTCGTCTCATGCTATGTGATTTTAAAGCAGCAAAGAAGGAAAATTCCAAGGTGCAACGACTTGATTGGGGAGAAGCATATGCAAATTTTTCTACTGAAAATGTGAACCCAGCTAGACTAGAGAATTTACCAGTGTTCACCTTTGAGGAGCTGGCTAATGCAACTAACAACTTCCAGTTAGCGAATAAACTTGGGCAGGGTGGTTTCGGTCCAGTTTACAAGGTAATGATTAAGAAAAGTAAAGGAAAGTATACAACATACTTGACTATAAGAATGTTTTGAGGTATTTTTTAAAATATTAGAACTAAATTTATATGTAAGTTAAAATATAGGAACCAAACGAGTATTCACCCAGTTTATTACCATTAACTCATGCATTCATTGTGACTCAAATCCAGGACCTTAGCATTAAAGACTGCGCCTTACCACTAAAGTAATTAAGCACGGCTTCATTACAACATAACTAGCTGTTCAATAAAATACATAAGTTAGTGACTTGAGTTTATGTTAATTCCACAGGGAAAATTGCAAGATGGACAAGAAATAGCAGTGAAAAGACTATCCAAAGCATCCGGACAAGGGCAGCAAGAGTTTATGAATGAGGTTATGGTAATTTCTAATCTACAGCATCGAAACCTTGTTAGGCTCCTGGGATGTTGTGTTGAAAGAGAAGAAAAGATGCTGATTTATGAATACATGCCCAATAAAAGTTTGGATTCATTTCTATTCGGTTAGTACATGCTAAGCTCGTTTTTATTAATTTGTAATTTAGAGTATAATTCATATGTTGAGTTTCCGTTTCGGTCATTTAGATCCACAAAGACAAAGTCTTCTGGACTGGCCAAAACGCTTCAACATCATTAGAGGAATTAGCCGAGGTCTCCTTTACCTTCACCGGGATTCTAGGTTGCGGATCATACATAGAGATCTAAAGGCAAGTAACATCTTACTAGATGATGACCTGAATCCTAAAATTTCAGATTTTGGCCTGGCAAGGATTTTCGGAGGTAATCAAGATCAAGCCGCCACTAAGAGGCTAGTGGGGACATAGTAAGTTGTTACGTTTCCTCTATGTATACATTTATATGCTTAAATCCTGGTTTCGTGTCATGTTAACTTCATCTCACAAATGAAATGCAGTGGGTACATGTCACCGGAATATGCAATGGAAGGAAGATTTTCTGAAAAATCAGATGTCTTCAGTTTTGGAGTACTGTTATTAGAGATTGTTAGTGGGAGAAAGAACACAAGTTTTTACCATGAGGAGTTTGAGTTGACTCTTCTAGGCTATGTAAGTCCACCAAACTCACATCTCATTGGCTACCTTTTAATAGTATTTGTCCTAATTTTTTTTTCGGTTTTTTTCTCTGTTTTCACTTTCAGGCCTGGAAATTGCGGAATGACAACCATGTAATTGATTTGGTGGATCCACTTATATCCGAATCTGGCTTCAACATGGAGATCATAAGGTGCATAAATGTGGGATTGCTTTGTGTGCAAGAATTGGTAAAGGACAGGCCAAACATGTCAACCGTTGTATCAATGCTTAATAGTGAAATTAAGGATGTCCCAGCTCCCAAACAACCAGCATTTACAGTTAGGCGGGGTGCCTATGATTCAGAGTCGTCTTCTAACCAGAGCCAACAAATATGTTCTATCAACCGTGTTACTGTTACACTCATCGAAGGCCGATAGGCAATGTGTTGTAACTTTGAAGCTATATCTATTATAAAAAAAATTTATATTTATAAAATAAAAATTAATAAATATGTTTTTAAATTATAATTTTGTCAAAAATAATAAAGATATTATAAGTTTTTCGTTATATAAGTAGTGGATCAACACATTTGCACTCTCTTTTATCTGGGTAGCTAATTTTTATTTGGGAGAAAAAATGCCAATAAACTCTCTTAATCTAAAGAACTGGTCACGAAGACCCTCTTGTATTTAGAAATAAACACATAGACTGTGTTTTGTGATACACGAACTCTTTTTTATTTTTAGAAATGATCATACAAACACTATTTTGAATACAAACCTTTTGTGTTAGAAAATGATCGCAAACTTGTGTAGACCAACAATTAAGATTTGTTGAAAATAAGAGTCTATGTTTCTGAAAAGGGATCTATATAACCATTACTAAAAGCATGGGTCTATGTAACTATTTCATCAAACACTCAGGGTATCAATCTACTTTTTCTTTTTTGTTTGTAGAAAAAGACATTTTTTAACAAGAAGCTTTAGTCTTTCTGATTATTTTTTCAAGAGATTTCAAAACCATGGCAACGTCATAGTTGATGATTACTATATCTGTGCTGTACATTTGTAAAAACTAAAAAATATTATGTTTGCAATATGTATTTGAGAAAGAAATTTTAGGTCTAAAGCATGATAATTTTGCATTAAATGAGTGTATAGTAGATTGGGTGTCTGGGCACCCAGTGTAAATGTGCAATACTATATATATATATATATATATTTTTTTTTTTTAATTCAAAATTTGAAAGTGTAGAAAAATATGAGAAAATGTATAAATTATACGGTTTATGCCCTTTAAGTTTTAAACCTTTAAAATTTCACGTTTTAAAATTTTCCCAAATTTTTTTCGTATTTTAAGATATCGGACTAAAAAACTACTATATATATATATATATATATATATATATAGATTTTGGTACAAAAGAAAAGCCATACCCGCAAGGAAGTCAACAGCAAAATTCACTTCCCTATACACATGATGCACTGAAACCAACCAATCCCTACTTAGCAAATCCTTGATGCCCCAAATTCAAGAAGACATAGCATTCGGGTGAGTAGTGGGAGCAGCTAAAAACTGGGTAATGCCCAGGTTATCAACTTCTACCAACAAGAAGCGTATGCCATGATTCCAAGCCATTTGTAACCCTTTATAAAGACCACACAGTTCAGCTTCTATTATAGAACAACTTCGCAAATTCATGCTGAAACCACATCCCCATTCTCCACATGAATTCCTCACTAATCCACCAGCACTAGCCAAACCCGATCGTTTCCAAGCCCCGTCAGTATTTAGCTTGACATACGGCCACGTTGGCGGTTGCCAATGAATCCATTTCTTAGTCTTAGTGGCATGCTGCTTATTCAAAGTATCATGGGCCAGCATGATCTCCTCAGTGCGACTGTGAACATCCAATATCACATTACCAGTGCTGCATGATTTATTGGCATGAACAAACTGATTACGCCAATACCATAATCTCCATACAGTGACCCCAAAAAACACTGACCAGTCGTCAGAAATTGTAGTTCCAAAACTATTTTTCAAGTTAGAAATTACCCATGATTGAAGATCCAGCATGAAAAAGGTGGTATGTAGATGGCTAGGGATTAAAGCTAGCCAAATACGTTTAGAGTCAATGCAATCTCGTACTGCATGTAAGGCATCCTCCACTTGAAAGCCGCATCTCATGCAAGCACAATCATCTATCGTATGTCTTCGAAAACGTTCCACAACCTGTTATGCATCAACAGCCAAAGGAAGCAACGAGTACTTTGGGGTCCCTTCCAACGGCAGATCCAACTCCAAAAGGAATTATTCTCATTTGGCAATGGCTTAAACAAATAAAGATAAGCAGCCTTAATAGTAAAGGAACCAGATTTCGACGGTCCCCAATAACGGCAATCCTCCTCACCACGATCACAAGGGGGCATGGTTCCTGCAATTTTGAAAAGAATATGATACGTTAAGAGGGAAGCAAACAGGTCCCAATTCCAAGAACCATTTTGGTCCACAAAACTAGCCACACTCATTATTAGCCAAGCTATCCGGGACTGGGGCAATAGCATAATTCGGAAGGCAGTGGCCTTCTACCATCCAGCAATCTTTCCAGAATCTAGCCGTCTTGCCATTACCAAGAGCCTACCTGGAGGACTTCATTCCATATGTTTCCCACTGCTTTCCATAAAGGAGAACCATATTTATCTTGCGTGCCCAACCTTTACGGGGTGTCTTAAGATTTTTCATTTTGATGATATAGTCAGGAAGGTTAGGGATTGGATCTCGAGTTGGGCCAATCGATTGCTATTCTTTAGTGGAAACCTAGTGCTTATTTGACATGTATTGTTGTTATATGCCACTTCATTCTTTAGTGGAAACCTAGTGCTTATTTGACATGTATTGTTGTTATATGCCACTTCATTTGTTTCATGCTCTTCATCCTCTTATGGTTGTGGTTTAACGCTTAGAGAGACTATTCACTCAGTTCTTATGGGTGATTCTAAGACGAGACGATGGATTCATTGGTACAGATGGCTGACAGTGTATTATCCAGTTGAGGAGGGTGGCCTTACTATCTGGTCTTTTGATGATATAGCTACGGCTTTTCCACTCAAGCTTTGGTGGTATTTTCGAGAGCAGATTCATTATGGGCTTCTTATATGAAGTATAAGTATTACAAAGCTACATATCCGAGTCTATTTCAGTTTTGTTATCTTGCTTCTCCTCTTTGGAGACACCTCTGTTCTATTCGGTGTGTTGTTGGGCCTCATGTACGTTGGTTGATTGGTTGTGGGCAGTGTAGTTTTTTATATGATTGTTGCTTGGGCTCTTGTCCTTTGGTCGTTTATAATCTTACTGTGGCTTCTATGGTGCCAATTTTCTTTTATTGGCTAGGTACAATCTGGATAGGGGTAAGCTCCAGGATATCTTGCCTTTTTCTATTATTGAGCAAATTTTATTGGTTTCTATTTCTAGTAGGAAGCCAGACTTAATTCGATGGGATCTTACCTCAGATGGTATTTTTCATTTACAGACGGCTTAGGAGCTTGTGCGTCGTTTTAAGCCGAGGGATGAGGTTTTTTTTGTTATATGGCAATGGCATATCCCATCTTGAGTATTCTTTTTTCTCTGGCAATTGTTGCATGGGCTTTTGGCTACTGATGATGCATTGTGCTCGAGGGGCTTTTGTATGATCTCTCAGTGTGTTAGTGGTCAGACTGCTGAGACTTCTTGGTACTTATTTATTGGATACCCGTGGGTACACCAAGTTTGGGCTCATTTTCTATAGATTTTGGGTACAAGAGATGTTGCCTTTTTGACCCCCTGTGCTTTGCTTCTTCATTGGCGATGGTGTCCCCCTTCTCGAAGTCATCTTCGGGTCCTCCTACCTTGCTTTATTTTGTGGCAAGTTTGGAAGGCCCGTAATGCTTTCAAGTTTGATTTGTAGTCTTTCTCTATTGATGCGGTTATCTATCAGGTAGTATCAGATCTCAGGCTTGCTAGTTCAGCTTTTGATTTTAAGCCTTCCCAGCTGAGGGGATTTTTAGGTTCTTGGATTGCGGAGGATTTGCGAGTTATAGCTCCACCCAAGAGGTCGATTCGATTAGTTTCCTAGATGAGGCCGTCTCCTGGGTTATGAAGCTGACTGTGGATGGTTGCCCTAGGGGCAATCTTGGGATGGTTGCTTCAGGCGGTATTCTTCGAGATCATCAGGGTGCGATTTTGGTTGGTTTTAGATCTTTTCTTGGTCGTCAGCCAATTCTTTATGCTGAGCTTATGGTTGTTTGTGGGGGTTAGAGTTTGCTACTCAGCTTGGTTACTTTGTGCTTGAGGTAGAGTCGGACTTGGCCACAGCCGTTTTCGTGGATTCATTCCGGGGGTCTTGTTCGCTAGGATTATGCTTATCCGTTGCGTCGGATGGGCACCTTGACATCTTCGTCTCCTATTTTGGTTAGGCATGTGCTTTGTGAGGCTACTTCTGCTGCTGATTTTTTGGGCTATTAGGCCTACACTCATCGAGTTAGTAGACATTTCTTGTGTTCTCAAGATCTTTCTATAGGCTTATCTGATATTTTTCATTTAGATGCACAGGCTCTTCCCCATGTTATATGCTAGCATTGATGGCTTTCCTTATTATTTCATTCTTCTCTTTTTATTGATGTGTATTTTCATTTACTTTGAGAGGTTTTGGCTTGTGTCCATCCCTTATGTATTTGTTCCATTACTGATTTATATTACAGGTAACAGTCTCGCTTAACCCCCTTCACCTGGTGGTTTTTTATTAAAAAAAAAGGAGTAAGCAATAATAAAATATCCAACACTTTTATTTTATTTTTATATTAAACACCGATTTCTTCTCTCTTTTTTTTTTTTTAAAGGATATTATCATTTAACCAACTAATGTTTTGTGATATATTACTTTGTTATCAAAATTTTATGACAATTATTTTTCCACTTAATATTTCATTTTTTATCATTTTAACATCAAACATTAACTATAAATAAATTATTGATGTCAATGGGGTATTTTAGAAATTTCACAAGGTATAATACTTACAATTTTATTAATTAGTTATTTTAGATATAAAATAATCAACTAATAAAAGAATTATTTCTTTGTTTATAATTAGTTTTTTTTATTTTTTTCAGTTTAACGAATTAAATTACACTTACATAGTTTAGGGTTAACACAGAATTTATAATTTTAATTAAAAATTCTGTCAACTTTAACGGTTTTATGGTAAAATGATAAAAATGGAAGCATTAAGTGAAAAAAATAAGTATCAGAAAATTTTAGTGGCATTGTGATATGTAAGAAAATATAGGTAGTAAAATGATAATATCAAAAAAAAATTTAGCGTAACGACAAATGGAAATTACAAATTGTCCACGTGGCCATCGTTTAGTGGAGGCATCAGTCGCTAACTGTGTACACAAGTTACAGCAAATACTAGCCGATTTTCCCAAGAGCCCGGTTTCGAGTTGCCCCGCCATCACAATACACATCCGATTCGAGCTGAAAACGTAAACAAAAAAATGGCTCCAGCACAGAAAGGCAAATCGAAGGCCAAATCGGCCGGGTCGACTCAGTCCACAATTAAAACCAACGACGAGAAATTGCCTTCGTGTATTCGCTTAGTTCCTCCTTCTTCTGTCTCCATCGCCATCCACGCCAAGCCCGGCTCCAAGTCCTGCTCCATCACAGGTTCCTTTTTCATTGATTCATTCAATCTTTCTTTTTTTTCTAATTTGTTTAATTTAAAATTTTTCCTAGTTTAATTGTTATTATTTTTGGGCGTTTTGGTAAATTTAGATGTAAGCGATGAGGCAGTAGGGGTGCAAATAGACGCGCCGGCGAAGGACGGTGAAGCCAACGCGGCTCTACTTGAATACGTGAGCTGGGTTAGTTTAAATTTTTTATTTTTATTTTTATTTCCTTCTTTGAATTTGTTTTAACGGAAATTTATATGCTGTGCTAGCAATGTCTGTGATGAGACATTGGAATTTTCTAATAATGCTTCGTATATAATTATGAATAATATGTACTAGAATTTATTATTTAATTATATATATTTTTTCCAAAAATTTAGAGAAAAGTTAGTGTATTAATGCTGGCTTAGCGTACCACTGGGACATGATTGATGCTCTTTTGCTCTTAGCAGCTAATTCATGTTTCAGTTGGGAAACTTGTTAGGACTCTTCTGCTATATTTTGTTAATTTTCTGAAATTGCAATTTCTTCATCCTTCTAGGAAAATTGCAAGTGTCGCAGTTGTCCAACGCATGCTAAATGAAAATTTCGAACGGCTTGTTCTCTCTGGGGAATATATCTATATATTTTTGGTGATTTATATTTTTATTTAATAGGTAAATTTTCTATTATCGATAGGAAGTTTTCAAATTTTGGATTGATGAACAGAAACAAGGATCCTAGGTAGGTGTCATGGCATGGATAGAAATTTACTACGTAGTGTAAAAATAGTGATTCAAGTTGCAGTATCTCCAGGTTGGTACTAGTCTGTAGAGGTCTTGGTTCAAATCCTACTTATAATCGGGGTAAGATGGGATTTTGTTTACATTTATGTAGTAATAAGCTCTATTTAAAAGGAATAAAGAATTTAAAAAGAAAAAAATGAGTAGTAGCCATCGCTATTATATCTTATCCAGGTTTTTCAGTTGATTAGGAAGTGCAAAACCATTTTTTTTTCCTTCGTTTCCTTATATTCAATCTTATGATTCTTTCCATTTATTCTTTGTAGTGGAGGAAACTATGGGAAGTTCATGGTATGATTATTATTTATAAATTACAGGTCTTAGGGGTTAAAAGGAGGCAAGTGTCCATAGGTTCTGGGTCTAAATCACGAGACAAAATTGTAATTGTGGAGGAGGTAACGCCGGAGAATGTTCTTAATTCCTTGGAAAAAGCCTCAAGTTCCTAATCTAGATGTGGAAATGAGAGATGTCATTTCTATATTCTTGACTTCCAAATGAAATGGCTGTATATATTCCAAGCGAAGCTGAATCCAGGATTCATTCAAACAGCGGTTGCTCTGAGGATCAGTAGACTTCGACATGGGGTATTGCTCTACATTATTACCTACAAATAGTTATCGATACTCATTAGAGTTGAAACTACGACAGCTGCAAGATAGTTTTGTTTTGTGAACTATCATCATAACTGAATGCTGTTCAAACAATATATACCTTAGTTTTGTATATTTGTTCCTATACATCCTGTGATCTCTCATCTTGATTTTTCATTTCTTAGATTTACCTGTCTGTGTTTATTTGCTATATATTCCATGTATGAATTGTAATCACCGGATTGTGAATGTAGCTAAGTTTGATCATTCCCAGAAGGCTTGTACTTTGGTTTCCGGGAAAGTGTTGTCTGAAAATTTTTCACTTAACAGTTGTAGGCAAATATTATACATGTAGAGTCATGAATAAGTATTTTTATTCTCTTAGGCTATTGTTATCTTGGAATTTAATCATAGACACATTATATATGTCGAGTCATGAATAAGTATTTTTGTTGTCTTAGGCTATTATTATCTTGAAGTTAATCTCACTATTTTTCTCATAGAGTATTTTGAATTGATAGCTTTTGTTACACTTGGCAGAGAGCTGCATCCCATTTCAGTTAATATTAAAATCTGACTGGTGGGCTCTGTTTTTGATAAATATTAGTAAGAGATGTGCACTACTAGTATATTGAATGAAACTGTTGCCATCCAGAAATTTAGTAGCATTACTATATTTTTGTGTCGGTGAGGTAAATAACCTAAAGCTTAAAGAAACTAATACCTCTTTGGTTGAATGGAAACTGGAAAGTCTTTTAACACTATGCTGAATTGCAAGAGGTTGCATATACGACTGTCTTTGGTGGCTTTGTTCTGTAATAATGGAGTATCTATGTTTGTTCTTGTTTTATATATGTACAGATATTGTTCGAAATTCCTATGTAAAACAAGTTTTAAGTTGGGTAACACAATCTGGTCCTGTAACCTTCATGGTCAGTTTTATGGTCAGGTCGTGGATTGCCTGTAATGATTTGCAGCAATAGTTTATTTATCAATAAATGTGTCAGTTATTGGCTCGCAGGCATTTTTGGATAATCAATTAATAAAACAGGACTGTCTGTTTCATTAACAACATGAAGTAAATATCTTGTAAATTATCTTGTTTTGGCAGCTTGTAATCCTGATCAGGATTAGTTCAAAATCTAAAAATAAAATATAAGAAAGTTTTCAAAATCTTTGAATTTGGCTGTTGAGTTGTTGAAAACTCTATATCCATCGGTGAGGTCATTTAAGTATTTTAAAGTGGATGATCAAGCCTATAATTACCCGGAAGCATTGCTGACACATAAAATTACCAAGACCATTTCAAGTTTTCAACATCTGTTGACCCTTTGTCAAAATAAATCAGCTTATCTGAAACTAAAATCTGCAGCAAAAACTTCCAGGATTGCACTAAAGATCTGGGAATTTCCCAGCTATCTGTTAAAGGCATTAGAGAAGAAGACTTTTGTAGATGTGTAGAGGACTGTTAGTGGAATAATCTGGACTTAGATGAATGGAGTCAGTCTTTAGAATTTAGATTTTACTTTGTTATGTCAAAGGATTAAGCATGGATATTTTTTTTCTTGCAATTTAAATTCATTGCAGCTTAAATTAGAGTGTCCTTCAACCATTTCGAGCAATCAATCTTAATTAACAAGATAACAGAGAGTGATTCCAAACCTAATTTGCCTAGATGGTACTAAAAAAACTAGTAGGATTGGGACGAATTGCGATTTCCACAGTTCCTTCCAGCATAAGTAAAACCTTCTTCATCCAAGGACGGAGCGATGGCTCATCAAGATTGCAGCACGGTGCCTTTGATCATCCTCTCCAATTGTTTTTTATTAACCTCTTCATCTTCTACCAGTTGGCCAAGGTTACCATTCTTGAAACACTGGTAAACCCATTCTTCGAGAATAACTTGATCCTGTGGAAGATTCTGATCCAAGCATCTTCTACAACAGATGATCTCCAGCAACACAACTCCAAAGCTGTATACATCTGCTTTTGCAGTAACGGGCAGATTCCGGTGCCATTCAGGTGCAGCATAGCCCCTCATTCCTCTAATTCCTGTAAATGTTCTAGTCTGTTCTGGCTTCATCAATTTTGCCAATCCAAAGTCTGAAATTTTAGCATACCTGTTTTCATCCATGAGTATGTTTTGAGGCTTTATGTCACAATGGATGATCTGAGTCTCGCATTCATCATGTAGGTACAGGATTCCTCTTGCTATATTACAAGCAATTCCCATTCTTTCAACCCAATTAGGTTGTTTTTCAGGAGTGAAGAGTATATCAGCAAGAGAACCGTTGCTCATGTACTCGTAGACCAAGGTCTTATTTGATACATCAAAGGAATAGCCAAGCAGACGAACAAGATTCCGGTGGTGAGTCCTCCCGATTACTTACATCTCGGTCTGAAACTCTTTTTCGCCTTTAGCTAACATCTGCTGTAATCTCTTGACGGCCACAAATTTGCCATTTATCATAGTCCCTTTATAAACTGTCCCAGATGATCCTCTGCCAATTTCTTCCTTAAAACCATCTGTCATCTTCTCAAGTTCTGAATAACTAAACGATAAAAGAGCAAGATCCTCACAATATCTGGCACTGCCACTGCCTGGAATTATTCTGTATGACCAGACACGGTATCTATAGATGAAAATTCCAAAAGTCGCCACAATAGGAATGATGACAGCAACAAATAAACAAGAAACGATAATGATGTCTTTCCGTTGTGCTTTTTTGCCTTCTTTAGAGAAAGGTTTTCCAGAACTAGACGATGTAGTAGGATCCACTTTGATGAAAGCAATGTCTGAATCACTCAGTTTCCTTCTTCCAAATCTCAAAGGAAATCTTTGCATTTTGCATTCCTCATCTTCGTAAAGAGCAGCTTCACAATTACAATCCTTCAAACACGCTTCC
Source organism: Murraya paniculata (assembly GCA_030449075.1). Classification (NCBI taxonomy): domain Eukaryota; kingdom Viridiplantae; phylum Streptophyta; class Magnoliopsida; order Sapindales; family Rutaceae; genus Murraya; species Murraya paniculata. Next base: position 810,821 of record JAEVFN010000093.1, on the reverse strand, counting down.
TGGCAGTTCTGTTCAGTTGTCTTTGACAGAACAGAGTATGAAACATCTCCCATACAGTGTTCTTCAATTCTTCAATAGCTTTGTTGCTGCAACTTTCTGCTGTGTAATTCCTTGCACAGCCAGAACTCCAATTGCCTTGGATAATGGGAACAAATCCTGGAACACATTTGCAATCTGGTGTTTGATCGTTTAGAATACAAAAGCTGTTAAACCCGCAAAGACCATGAGGGTCACATTTTTCATTTGTTGACTCCCACACAACTTACCACGTACTATTTGCCTCCTCAAATTGCACGAATACAATCTGAATATCCCATCCGAATCAATTTTCATCAAATACATCATCCCCTCTGTCGGATTTTCTCCTTCTGTCAAATTTCTAATATTGAAGCCAGTTGTATTCAGCAAAAAGAGATGGCCATTCTCATCAAGAGTTAGGCTCACATTATTACCTTTTCGACAATAAGAATATGGAGCTGTGGCTGATGTATTTTTTGGATACTGTATCAGTTTCCATCATTCTGCATCATAAGCCGGTATTTCCCTGTCGAAGGATCAGTTTTGGAAATCCCTGGAAACAACTCCATCCCCGCCAAAGGTCATTGAGTTGGCAAAAGGGTATCAGACGCATGGTCAAGAGTTTGCCAGATTACTTTCCCATCAGAATTGTAAAGCTGCCAGAATCAAGCATGGAAGCAGAAGATGCAGACTGAGAATCGTCTGCGATTATGGAATCTTGGCCTTGTTCTGTTGAACGCAAGACAATTCTCCCCTCAGAATTGAACAGCAAGGTAGCATTGCTGGAGACTGGAGGATTATCTCTGTTGGCAGTCCACACTACGGTTTTCTCCAGAATCCCAGCTAGAAAAACTCAAACGTAATAGCTGCCGCCGTTGCTTTGCTGACAAAATCCGAAGGCGTAAAGGCCGGAAGGTGACCGCCACGATGAGTTTCCATTGGGTGAAAGAGAAGAGCCTATGCTTATACTTGAGTGTACTTGTTGAGCTGTGGCTGTAAAACTTGAAGACAGAATAGTGAATGTGAGAAAATGCATGAAAAGAACATGAAATCTAAGCATGTTTGAGAAAGAATCTTTTCCCTTTTTCTTTCCTTCAGCAACTTTCACAGTTTCATGAGCTTTGAATTCACGTTTAAATATATGAACCTAGCTGGATCCATATCCACCAAGTCAAATCTCCCCAAACGCCGACTGCTCTTGTGAATTTCACTTGCGTGTACTGACATGGAGAAAGTCTATGAAATTATTTGGAATTTGGATTTCCATATAAAATAATGTAGTTGAAGGGTATTTATCGTTTGAGACCTTGTTGTTCGTTAAAAGAATTTCAGAAACCATAAATTGAAAAACTACCCAGCTTAAGTCCGCCATAAAACTTAGTTGCATTTTGAGTCTCATAGTTTCGCTTAGGGATGGCAATTTCCGGGTCCGGGTCCGGGTTTGGCCTTTCCGGATCCGGACCCGGATCGAATTTTTTATACCGGACCCGCATTTGAGCCCGGTTTTTTTTAATCCGGGTCCGGGCCGGGTTCAACCCGAAAAAATCCGAGTACCCGGATTCTGGGTTTTGAACCCGATTGCTAAATTAAAACAAAATTTTGAAAAAAAAAATTACCCTAAAGAAAATCAAATATAAATCACATGACATATTTAGATTTTAAAATAAATACAATACAAATATAGAATCTAAAATTCAAAGTTTCAAAGTAATAAACATCCACAAATATAAATCCATAACATAAATCTACAATATTCAAATCTTCTATTTATATTAAATTTTTTATAAAAATTTAATATTAAAATAAAAAATCCGGATCCTAGTTTCAGATTTACGTGTTCACCTAAACCCGGATCCGAACCCGGAAATATGCGGGTTTTAAAAATTAAATCCAGATTTGGATAAAAATGAATCCGGTACGGGTTGAACCCAAAATTGGGAATGATTACTAGAGTTCCCATTCCTATAGAAGGAGGTGGGAATTAGAATTTTATTCCCTAACATGACCATATTACTCCCATCTAAATTATAAAATTTTTATTTTATCATTTCTTATATTATTTATTTATTTATTATTATTATTTTATTACTGATTAGTAAACGCACCATTAAAGTAACACTTAATTTCCACATATGGTACGTCTTCCAAAGGACTTGAAAACTTCACAAGACCAGCCGACCAGTATTATACATTTGTGTGTCGAAATCAATCAACTTTCTCAAAAGTCTTCTAAAACCCAATTCAAAGCTGCTTGAATAATCAACATACAAAAGGCCAGTTTTATATATTTCGTGTCAAAGTCAAGCTAATTTTATCAAAAGTCCTCTGAAAACTCAATTCAAAGCTCCTTCAAGAATTAATATATAAAGGACTCAGTTATATATATTTTCTAAAATTAAGCTAATGTTAAACAACTTTTAGTTTCTACCAAATTATCTTATCTCACCATATAAGAGGTTTTGACTGTGTCACCGACCCCGTCAACACGGTTTCAAGATTTAATTTGTGCTGCCATATATCTTCAACTCTAACCATTTATTTTATTTTCAACACTGTATGAAGTTTAATTCATAGAATCAGACCAGTGCATAAAAGTCAGTTGTTGAGATTAACAAGTTTGAGCACACTTTTGTGAGTACAAAAAAGATCATTGCGTAAATTTAATAAGCAGTACCTGGCATTTTGGGGTGTTGTGCCTGCCCCACACTAGTTTTTCTCTATACAGGGCTTAATTGTTACCGTTCCCTTTTAATTTCTAGCAAATTAAGAATTTCACCATTATGTTGCTCCCAACTATTTCAGTTCAAGCCCTTTTGAAAATGATGTAAGCAAGAAAATATTTATTCATGAATGCAACTCTAACTATCCATATATAACTTGCCTACACAGTACCTAGAAAAGAAGTAGGATTGGAAGGAATTGGGATAACTTTCCTACAGTTCCTTCCAGCATCAGTAAAACCTTCTTTATTGAAGGGCGGAGCGATGAATGATCAAGAATGCACCAGCATCCAACGTTGATCATTCTCTTCAATTGTTTTTTATCAAGTTCTTCATCTTCCACTAGTTATCTTTTTTTCTCCCTTAACTATCGAATTTAAGTGTCGTTTATTTTCTTTTTCTTATTTTAGTTAGGAGAATTTTATTATATTATAATATTTCGGGGTTTCCTATTTTGGTAAATTTTTATATTTAGGGTTACTATAAAGAAACCCAAAAACCCTAGTTTTGTTATTTTGACTTATTCAATAATGTTCTAATTATTCAGAAACTTCGTATTTCTTTATCTTTTCAATCTCAATGTTTTCATTTCGTCAATTGGTACTAGAGCAAGTTTTTGCTTGTCATCATGGTAAGACGTGAACAAAAGAACGGTCATCTTGATGGCGTTGATCATGGAGCGCATCACTAACTATGGATGCTATTACTGAGATGGCAAAAGAAGCAGTTAGGGCAGTCTGTCAATTGGATGCGTTAGAGCGAGCAATCAATGAATTAAAGGGACTTGTTCTTCAAATCAAAGAGAGGGGTTAAGGGCAATCCCAAGGTTGGCACAACTTGTTCTTCAAATCGGAGAGAGGGCTTAAGGGCAATCTAAGGCTGGCACAACTAAATTGGTTAAGGAAAAGAAAACCCTAGCGACCAAGCACTCCTGCCCCTAAAAGTAGACACCGAACACTGCTAGGTTGTCGAGGATACGACTGAAGAGGAGGCGAGCGCCCTCTAAGACCACCCAAAGAGCTGAATGTGAAGAAGAACCACAAGTAACCAGACTTGGGAGGCAACAGATAGCCCAGCTAATAGCGAAATTTGCTATACAAGTGCGTGATGCTTTAACGAGTGATTCGGATGATGAAGATTCTGTGGGTAATGATAGGAGAGGACATAGAGAAAAGTTAGATTATAAAACTATTGTGGATCTTGTAGAATTTCATGGAGGCTTGCGTATTGAGGAACTTTTGGATTGATTGAATGAGATTGAGACTTTCTTTGAGTATATGAATGTTATTAAGGAGAAATGGGCAAATTTGGTTTGTTTAAATTAAAGGAAGAAGGAAGCAACATCCGTGTGATGGCAATATTCATAATAGAAGGAGAGTTATAGGAAAGCCAATCATCAGATTGTGGGCTAGGATAAAAAGAATGTTGGAGGAATATTATTTTCCTCTAGATTACAAATAGCAGTTGTATTTGAAGTATCAGAATTACATGTAAGCAAATGACACTATAGATGAGTATACAGAGGAGTTTCACTGTTTGTGTGCTAGATAATATTGATGAGCCAAAATTTAAAACAATTGCGAAGAAAATTGATGGATTAAAGATGGAATTTATTATGAATTTTATATGGATTCAGTTTGTACAAAAGTTGAAAGAAAGAAGTAAGCAACATTCTACATCCAAGTCACAGTGACAGTTTTTTGGATTCCAAAATAATTAGAATAAGGGATTGTAACACCGTGTTGGAGTTGAAAATAAGTAGAGAACATGGGCTTGAAGTAATAGTCATTGACTGCAATAGGGGAGGCAGCAGCAGTAGTACAAACAATAGTTCCAAAATAATTCATACTCAAAACCTGTACTTGGTAAGTGTTTGAAGTGTGGAAAATTAGAGGATAAATCAAATGATTGTCACGGTAAAGATTTGAATCTAGTAGAGGCTGGAGTTAATGAGGCTGAGCTTATTTATTTATTGATGAAGAGCTAGATGATGAAGAAGCAGTGGAGTTGACAGCAAATGAAGGAAATATGCTAAGTTGCACTATACAAAAAATTTTATTAGTACCAAAGTTCGAAGAAGATAACCAATGCCATGATATTTTCAAAACTCATGGTACCATTAATGATAAGGTGTGCAACATCATAATTGATAGTAGTAGAAAAAATATAGTTTTAAAGGCATTGGTTGATATAATGGGACTTCCAACAAAGAAACATCCAGCACCATAAAAGATAGAGTGGATACAAAAAAGGGCAGAAATGCAAGTTAATGAGATTCGTCATGTTTCTTTTTTTATTATAGTGTGTGATATGGTGGATATGGATACTAGCCATCCTTTTTTAGGTAAACCTTCGCAGTTTAGTGTTAATGTGTGTGAATTTTGGCAGACTAGTAAGAAATTTTGTTTAGTACCATTAACAATTAAGAAGAAGAATTCTAAAGCAGAGGAAAGGAATTTTCTAACCATTGTCAAAGGTCATCTAGAGGACAATTGTGATAGTTGTGAGAAGTTGAAGAAAAAGAAAGAATTTGAGATGAAGACTGTACATATTTGGGATTAGTATATCTATCATCAGAACGCAAGTGATTTTCTAATTCAAGATAGATATCTATTTAAGGTTAATCAATTATGTGTCCTCATATTTTTTTGAGAGAACGGATTATCCGTGAGTTACATAAAGGTGGATTAAGTGGTCTTCTTGTTGAGATAACACCAAGACACTTGTTAAAGAGCGATATAATTGGCCATAATTGAATAGAAATGTGCATAAGATTATGCAGAGGTGTTAGATTTGCCAAAGGGTAAGGAACAATCACAAAATATTGGATTATACACACCATTACCTAGTCTAGAGAATATCTGGTTAGACCTTAGATTTTGTGTTAGGATTGTAGTGTACAACAACTACTTGATATTCTACACATGTGATTGTAGACAGATTTTCCAAGACTCGCATTTCATTGTTTGTAAGAAGACTAAAGATGATTCTACCGTGGTGAATTTATTCTTTCAAGAAGTGATGTGTTTGCATATTGTTCCAAAGACCATTACTTCTGACAGGGATGTGACGTTCATTGGTAAGTTTTGACATCATCTGTGGGATAAATTCAATACTAGCAGTGCCTTCCATCCTCAGATAGATGAGCAAACGGAGGTGGTCAACCAAACTTTGGGCAACACTATATTTGCGGTGACCAGTAATAGAATTGGGAAACTGTATTGCCACAGATTAAGTTTGTTTATAACAATATGGTGAATCGATCTATTAGCAAAGAACCTTTTGAGATTGTCTATACTTACTCCCAAGGACATATTTATGATCTGATTGTATTGCCAGCAATTGCTGGAGGAAGTGAAGCAATGGATAATGTGGTATCCACCCATACTTAGCAATGGACAATGGACTTAGAAGCCACTAATGCTAAGTATAAGGCTGATGCAAACAAGCACTAATGTAGGAAAGTCTTTTCAAGAGTGAGATTTGGTGATGGCGTATTTGTAGCGTAACCATTTTCCTAGAATTTGCACTAAATTGGAGAAACAGAAATATGGTCCATTTCATGTAGTGAGAAAGATTAACGATAATGCTGTTGTGCTGTAGTTGCTGGATAATTAGAGTATCTCTCACACTTTCAACATGGTTCATCTATTCGAGTACCATCCGAATGGCTAAGGGTTGTATTAGAATAACTCAAAGGCGAGTTTTTTTCCAAGTGAGGGTGGCTGTGATTATTTTTTAATTTAAGACATTTCCTATTTTTTTCTATTGCTTTTAAGATTTTTATCTTTTCTTTTCTAGATATCTACTTTAGCTATTGTTTGTTTTGTTTTCCCCGCTAATTAGAAAAATTTTGATTATATAATAATATTTTAAGTTTGCATATTTTGATAAATACACATATTTAGGGTTAATATAAAAGATTTAAAAATTTTGTTATTCAGACTTTGTGTTTCTCTATCTTTTCAATCTCAGTGTTTCCATTTCGTCAGAACCATTTCTCATATGGTTATAGACCAAGATCTTGTTCGATACTTCAAAGGAATAACCAAGCCAACGAACAAGATTCCGGTGATGAGTCCTCCTGATTACTTTCATCTTGGTGTGAAACTCTGTTTCCCCTTCAATTAACTTCTTTTGTAATCTCTTGACAGCCACCAATTTGTGACTGGTCATAGTCCTTTTATGAACTGTCCCAGACAATGCTCTGCCAATTTCTTCCTTAAAACTCTATAACAAATATCATCTATTGTATAGCATTTCACCGTAGCATTTTTTTTTTTTTAATGTTACCAAATGTCATTCTATAGTAACACTTATTAAAAAATGCTACTTCAATAGTGTTGCTTTTTTTTTTGGTTATATTTATTTTTATTATATTTTACATTCAATTCATAGCATATTGTTAGTGCTGCATTTTATTTTTAATACCGTAGCACTTTGAAAATGCTACAAACTAATGTTACATTTAATAATATTTGTATAGTAGCATATTCATAAGTGCTACATATATTATTTAATAGGATAGCATTTTAGAAATGCTGGATAAACAATTTTAATTTAGTGGCAATATAAAAAAGCAGCCAAAAAAGAGGGGAAAATTTTAAAAAAAAAAGGAAGCGGGGAAAAATTTGTCAACCGCCAAACGAAAAAAGTAGAAGCATTCAAAAAATAATTTTAATTATTTTTGCCTATAATCTCTAATTTCCCGTGTGAAATCTAAAATTATCAAAACTCTCAGTCTTTTTCTCTCCTTTGAAACACAAAATTAATACTTATCTCCTGTAATTTGTAATTTCTTTTGAAATTATTTAACCCATGTAGGCCCCCTTAACTTGCTGAGCAATTGCATGCCCAAATAGCGTGAGTTTGGTAGAAGAAATTGATGTGTCTTGATTTCCCCAAACATGGCTTGAATGTGGTGGAGGTAATTTATGGGTTTTGGTTTTACATCTGTTAATTTTTGTTATGGATACTGAGGATGATGTGAAGTTGCTTACATAAAATGGTGTGATTTTGAACAGATTAAAGAGTGATGAGGAGGCTGCATACTTTGGAATGAGATAAGTAAGTCCATTAGGTTGACAATATTTCCTTTCCTGGAGAAAGCGATTGAAGATATTAACAATTATTATGACAGTTGATGCTGTGTTAAAGTTGAGAAATTTATGAAGTATCAATTTTATCTTTGACGTTTTGCTCCTATTCTTGATGACATTACAAGCGTTTTGTGCAATTTAGGACTTGTTAACATTTCAATCTGCGATTTTTTTCCCATTAGGCAATTATATGGTGTGCAATTAGATCGTTAATTTTTATTAATCTAAATAAGGTGCTCTTATTTGTTTTCAATTTATCATTTATCTGTTAAAATGTTTCAGTGCCATGAAATTAACTTTCTGTGTTGAATTATTGTGAAACTTGTTACTTTAAATAATTATTGAAAACTTTTTTTCCTATTTAACTAAAATACGTTTATGATATATTGTTTAGATTTAGGCATAAATGGTAGAGAAAACTTCATGTAATTTCTCCATTATGATTTCAGAGAAAGGTGTATGAAAGTCAATTAATTCGCTTTGCAAATTTTTCTGGCTGGAGAGAGAGCCAAGCCTTCAAGAAACGAATTCAGGTTGGTAGTATGACTACCTGGCTTCCTAGCCCAAGTGAATGCCGCTTTGTGATAAGGCAAGAGTTAAGTTGCACAATAAATGCTGGGGTGGTCACTTGAAAGAAATAGGATGCGAAATCCACTACACGTAGCTAACCTTTTTATTTGTTACTGAGATTTATTATATTTTAGGCTTGAACAAAAGTACATTTGGTTGATTTTTTGTGTTGTTTTGATATCCAAATAGTTCCTCTAAGTTGAAGAAGACCCAAGTAACTTGCACCTCTGGCTTGCATGGCCAATTGCATAATGACTTCCAGCCTCGAGACTAATAGGTTAGAATTTGCAATGTCATTTGTTTTGTTCATTTATGAAGTTTGATCTATTAGTTTTTTGTTTATTTGGTGTTTATTAGTTGGTTTTGTTGGATGTTATTATGAATTTGCCCAAGTTACGTGGCTTGTAATCTATTCTCTATTTCATCTTAATAACCTATGAGTTTAGATAGTTAACACAAATTTTGTTTAATTTGAAAAACAAAATATTTATCGCAATAATATTAGTCTTGATAACCCTTTTCTTCTTGTTTATTCTAAATGAGAAATAATGAGTACTAGATCCAATTTACTTTTCTATGGTGTCTTTCCGCAAATCTGCATTCTTTTTCATACTATAGCTTGTGTTTTTCATGTGGCTGAATATTTTCCCATTTTAGATTTTATCCCATAGTTCACAACTTTGAATTGCCAAATTCCAGACTTCAATTTTTTTTTTCAATTTAATCCACCGTGAAGGTGGGGGCTTAAGCGACTTTAGTTTATCCTTTAGTTGCATATTTGAATTTTCACCACTCAAAACTATGATGGTCCATATAAGTTTGAAAGAAAGTTTATGAGACCAAATATTTACAATTATCTACTCATTATGATGAAAATTCTTAAATTAAAAAATTCATGATAGCTTTATTTTACTGAACACTATATTCACACAGATTTAATCAATTCGTTTGTTCCTTTTTTGTGATTGTACTCATGTTTTTAATAAATACTGCTTGTAAAGGAGGTTTGTGCGCAATTTAAAGATGAAGCAATATTTTTGGTTTACCTCTCGAAAGATGGCACTCTTTGGTTTATAGTTGAGTATAATTTTATTTGTAATTGATATTTATCTTCAAATTATGAAATTCATACATTCGTACATGGACACAATATTGATATAATATATTGTGTATTTTGTTCATGTGGATTATAAGTTCTATATGAGAAAATTTATCTAAAAATAATATTGTATTTCTCTGGCATTTGTTCGAAACTATTTAGTAATTTATTTATACTTATCATATAATTTGTAGCATCTTCAAAATGCTACAAATCATTTAAAATTGTAGCTTTTTTATTATGCTGTGATAGACAATTTGGTAGCATTTGTAAAATGCTATGGGACTTTAATATGCAGCGTTTTTCCTTCGCCACAAGAGACAATTTGGTAACATTTTTCAAGTGCTGCATAATGTAAAAGGATAGCAGTCCAAAACTGCTATTAAAGGGGTATGCTTTTAGTAACATGGGCTATACCATAGCACTTACAAAAATGCTACCATTTACTTTTAGTAGCACTTTTCATTTGGTCAGAATGAAAAGATTTTCTTAGCTAAATCATTCAATGAATTGTAGCAAGAACCACCTTCTTTCAGAGACAGCTCCACCTTCTCCTTCAAAAGTATTGCCTTTTTCCTCATCTCTTTGCCTTCTGTATCCACCATGAGTCTTTTTATAGCTTTCTCAATCTTCCCTCTCTTGAACTCCTCCAATTCCAGGCCTACATTCCAAACATCACACACATATCTCATGTTTAGGTTTTGATCCCCGAAAAATGGCGTGCATAGCATTGGAATGCCCTCGCAAATGCTTTCGAGAGTAGAATTCCAACCACAATGGCTCCAAAACCCACCCACAGCATCGTTTGCTAGCACTTCCTTTTGCGGTGCCCATTCCACAATGCAACCCCTTTCTCCAACGCTATCTTGAAAACTAATTGGTAATAGTTCGAAGCAGTTCGAGCCACGAACCAAACCGGGCCTAACCACCCACAAGAAAGGTTGCTCACAGTTGGCCAGCCCCCAAGCCGTTTCAAGCAGCTCTTTCTCATCCATGCTAGCTATGCTGCCGAAACTTACATAAATGACAGACTTTGGAGCTTGCTTGTTTAGCCAAGAAATGCAATTAGTATCTTCCTTTAGTAATGAACTAGAAATGGTTGGCACAAATTTGTGAAAAGGACCTATGGTGAAAGCTGAAGCTGAGAATAGTTCTTGAACTTTTGTTAGTGCTTCTTGTTCAAGAAAATCAACTGTGTTAACAATGAGAGCCGAACACTTTTTCACTGAATCTGCCATAGCAGCTCTTAACTCTAACATATCATCGGTTGTAAATTTTTTCATTGAAGCAGCTAGCTCCTTAAGCATGAGGAACAGGAGATCGCTCACTCGGTCCAGTGACATAGACTCTGTTGCGCAATTGGCATATCAGCAATAGCAATATCAGCTAATTTAGGTAAGTTATTATCAGAGAGTTTTGAGGACAAGCCTGATTGGCCTAACTGCCTCTGTTTCCATTAAACTCATTTCACAAATTTAAGGGCAAAAACATTTAAGTAAATGTACCTAGATTTCATTATCAAGTTAGCCGTTCATACGAAATATTCAAACTTTACCTAGGAAGGAGATGTAACCTTGCTCATGAAGACGAGGAAAGACAGCGAAGGCCAATATTGTGGCAGCAGGGCTAGTACGAACACAGATTCCCGGAAGCTTTAAATGATCAGCAACACTTTGAGAAAAGTACATAGTGCTGTCATAAACGATACACGAGATCCGATCATGTGGCTCCTCTGCTTTCAACATTTCTTGAATGCATTCAGTCAACGGTCCTTCACAATTTTTGTTAAGAGCCGAAACGATGCCAAAAAGATCCCCAACTGAGACTTGGCTTTCAGGTAAGTTATCTGATATGGGTATGAATGTGAATTCAGGATGATTCGATGAGTTGGGAGAGTTGAATTGTGGGTGAATGATGGTGATTGAAAAGCCTTTTGAGTGAAGGATGGTGGCAAGCTGAAGCATAGGATTTATGTGGCCTTGAAATGGAATCAACACAAACACCAAACGGCGGGCCTTTTGTTGTTCTCGTTTCTCCATTTTTTTTTTCCGTTGATGCGCCTGCAAAATGAATATGAGGACTTAAATGGCTAATGGGATTCAGTGCCGTGAAAAATACACAGGACTACAGGAGAAGGTTGCGTTTTTGAATTTTGTAACAATTTGCCAATTAGCTTTCAGAGATACTATTGCACAAATTAATTTGACTTTATAACATGGCGGCTGCAGATAAAGTGAGTTTATATTCAAGATTACAAATTTCTAATTAGTTATGAGTCATTAATCAAGTTATCCGTTTCATGTAGAAGCAAAGAATTTCCTGTTTTACTCCATTTTTCCTTCTCTTTGTCAAACCATTAGAAAAGTCTTTACTCCATTTTTCCTTCTCTATGTCAAATCATTAGAAAAGTCATTCCTTCAGAAAAAGAAAAGTTGATATAACACAACCTAATATCTCCTAAATTGAGTACCATCTCTTAAGAGGTTTCATTAGCCACTGTTCTAAAAGGCTCCTTTGTTTTAGCTTTTTCGCAGTTTAGCCGCCAAAAAACTTCCCCAAAACTGTTTAATTAAAAATAAACTATGAAAATAATCATAAATAACTTTTATTTAACAGTTAGTGGTGATTTACCAATAACCCATCAACTTTTTCTTAATACCTAGTGCTTCCATCCTAATTTCTACAGCACCACAATATCCTTCTAGCTCAGTCACATACACTCTCTTGTTTATAGCGACTTAGCTCCATAAAACTTAGCGTTCTCTCCCCTTCAAGAGATTAGTTGTGGCTTCTTTCACATAGGAATCATCACTAATAACCACTAGAGATTGAAAAACTAATAATTTTTGCACCCATTTTCCAAATGAGCTAGGTATATGAGGCAAAAGCACAGTATTGTTGCAGACCACATATTCATCTTTAAATGATTTGCAATTTGTTCAACGAGTCAATGGCATCCAAATAAAAAATTGCCAAAAGGAGCTACAAGTTTGATTTGTACTACAAATACTCATTTTGAAAGCAGCAAATCAACATGGTAACCCCACCACTGTGGCCACAAATTAAAGCATCACTGTTCTCTTTATCATAGTGGAGTTGCATTGCAATGCACAAATATTCTGAATTTCTGTCCTCTTTTAGAAAAAAAGACAATAAATCGAGAGCCAATTGACTAATCACAGTTGGCTAATACGTGCCTGATTGACCTTTCTAAAGTAAGCACCATTACATGTTATGAAGTGGAGCATTAGGTAGTACAACTTCCAAGTGTCAATTACTGTATATCATCACTTGCATAAAAAAGTATCCCATATTCTCCTAGTATTACGTATCTTCCTTTGTGTTGCTTTCCATCTTTGCTTGCCGCGGCAAAAGACATAGAAAGAAAAGATGATGATGGGTCATATAACATTTTTCTGGGGCACGGGCACAAGTACTGAGATTATATTCCAGGAAAAAGCTTCAGTTGCTACATATTAGCTTTGATCTTTGTGTTTATGATCTTATTGACAGTGGAGTATGCGAAATTGATCAAGTCTGGCATAAGCAATGTTGCTTCAGGGATTTTGCAGACTCTCACGTATGCCTTCAGGGTTGGACTGGCCTGTTTGGTGATGCTTGCCGTCATGTCGTTTAACACTGGTGTGTTGCTTGCTGCAGTTGCTGGATATTCAGCTGGTCTCTTGATTTTTGGGAGTCAGGTTTTAGGAATAATTTAAAGATTGAACCTTATCAGGATTTATCAGATCGTCCTCCTCTGAATTGCTAAATACATATCAAGTTTGTAATATCAAGATTCTGGTGTGTATGCATTGGCTAAATTTTGAACCACAATGAAGTGGTCCTTGTGTCTAATGTTGAATATTGTAACACAAGTTCCTATGTTTGCAAGGAATTTATTTGTTATTTTTGAACAAAGACTCTCTCTCTCCCTCACTCCTGTAAATGAACAAAAGATATCTAGCTATAGGTATATATGTACAATACTTAGTTGAATGTAAAATCTTCGCTATTTAGACACGACAGATTGCATTTCTTGTACCAATCACAATGTGTATATATATAATCTGCATCCTGGAATATAAATTGCAGTCGAATTTGACACATATGTTTGGCATTCATATAAAGAGCTTCGGACATTACCATCCTAAATTTAACATGAGCACAAAAATATTAATCTAAATGGGTATATATTATATTATACAAGCTCATAAATTTCCTTTTCCGAATTAATTATTATCGATTTTGCCGCTATCGAAGAAGCGGGGATGGGGATTATGGCCATTGCCCCTATGGCTCATGGTTGAAAAAGTAGGCCCAAATGCAAACCCATTGACAGGAAGTTTGGGCCTGAACGGAAAAAAAGCCCATTTGTGCTTCAGGCTTGAAATGTTTATATCAGAAATATATATATATATATATATCCAAGCGAATTAATTTTGTGGGTATTTTTTTTTTTTTTCGGATTGGTTCAGAAATTTTTGAATCAACCATGACTGAAAATTGAACCAAAGTAAACTAAATCGGTCGATTTGATTTTTCGACTTTTTTTAGTTTGCTTGAGCTTCTGTCCATTCTTTTTAGAACTCAAACCAAACCAAACAAAACAAAAAACGATCAATTTTTAAAAATTAATTATTTCAAAACTTATTATTTTATAGTTCTGTCCCAAAACACGACTTTCTTCATTGTTAATATAGATATATATATATATATATATATATATAGGGATTTCTGATTTTAATAAAGTCAGGGATAAGGTAAAAGAAAAAAAAAAACAGACTCCAATACACTATTTTTTTATTTTTTAGCTTATATAAAGTCAGAGATCCCTGATTAGAAAACTATCCATATATATATATATATATATATATATATATATATATATATATATATAATTTGTGAAGTTTCATTTTCACCAAATTCAGGTGAGAGGCTCCTCATTTTTCTATTTGAAAAAAAAAATTCTTATTTTTAATCTTTTAAAATTATTGTACGTATAGTTAATTTGACATTCTAACTAGTATTTTTTAAATATAGATCTTTCAAATATTACTTTTAACCCCCAACAACAAAATTTTCTACCTGCATTATCGCATAAGGACGTTTATTTTGTAGCATTAAATTTGTACATCAATGAAAAAAAATTGTACGCCATTAAAGGACAATTATAATCCAATTTTTCTCACAATTTTTATTGGATCCTCAAATAATTTTTCATTGAGAAAAAGAGACTATATCTTTTTCTAAAATACTCAGCTAAATCCCAACTATTTGAAAAACGGAGAATTTTTTTATATTTTAAAAATAGATCTTGGTTTACTTAGTAAATTCTACATTCCATTTAAATAGAAACATTAATGTGCTACAATATCTACCTATCTATTTTTGTTTAAAATTCCAATTACCGTTGTGCAGTACAGAAAATTACAATTAACAATGTATGATTAGTCTCTTAGTAATTGCCGAAACAATGTCTAATAGAATAAATGCGAACACAACCAACTATAATCGCCTATAAAATAAGGATTTAGATTCTCTCCTGGTCCTCCTAGACTTTCAAAGATCGATTAACATGTGTCATTAATGAAATTAAATGGTTGAGATTAAATCTTACATTATAATCTTATTTTTTAACTGATGATAACTCGAAAAAATTTCTTTAATTATTGCAATTTTCTCTACCTTCACAAAATTAGAATTTTAATCGGTCTCTTCACTGGCATTTACACACTTACGGTATAGATTGAAACGATTCTAGAACACGAAGAGAATTACATAGCCATGTTTGAGAAGTTGGTATGTTGGAGATTGCTCTCACTGTATTCGACGAAATGGCTGGACGAAGTTGACTTTGAATGTTGAGAAGACCAAAATTTTTAAGTTAATTAAAATTTCCCCTATTATGTCACAAGTTTGACTCCACCAACTTTGCCTCGAGCTCTCGCAAGCTCCACTAAAAACTCTATATAATAAGCTCCCGAAAATAGCCTTGTATAGTCTATTACCTCGATGACCATCAAAGTTATCAAGGACTTAAGTGAAATAAAATTCATCATTTAATAGACAATTATTGAAACATAGTATTAAGAATCAAGTTGAAATTTTAATATTATTGAAAAAAATTGAGAAAAAATTTATAATTAGAGTGCCATATTTGTAATTTTAAGGATATCTATTAACAATTTTCTTTTTGCTAGACCGTGCATTCATGAGTCCATGAGTGTTTATCTCTACAAAATCAAAATCAGGTGGTCAGCTAAAAGAATATATTAAAATCCACTCGGTCAAGTCCATGGTGCGTTAAAATGTATGTACATGCCTATAAAAGTTAGATCACATTTAGTTTTCAAAATATATATGCACACTTTTTAATCATATGTCCTATTTCATTTTCGAACTCAATCAGGTTTAAATTGGGGTAACTTAATCCGTTCATATATTCGTCATAGTTAGTTTTGTAGTTAGGAAACTTGCAAGATATATTAGGTCGTGGAGATATTCTAGAGAATATCAGAGGTTCCACATCAGTTATATAATAAGCAAATGATATTATGTCACGTGTTCATTTATTTTAAAAAACCAACTTGCAAGTAATAATTACATTAAATTTAATTACATATGTTTCACATTCAATTGTTGGTTGTATTACATCTGATATCTTTCTCTAGATTGTGGATGGCCCGACCTGAAATGATTTTTAGCAATAATTTATTTGCCAATTCACGTGTAAGTTTTATACTAACTAGCATTTTTGTATAATTAATTAACCAAACAGGGCAGCATTATTTGTTCCATTTACAACATAAGGTAAATCCACTTGTAATTTGTTTTGGCAGCTTATAGTCCTATCTATTCAAGAAATAATACATGGTCCAGGTAAGTTCAAAAAACAGAAAATTAAAAATGAAAATAAGAAAATTCAAACATTTCAAAATCTTTGAATTTGACGTTGTACATGAGTAGTTGAAAACTTTAAGCTTGTAACTATCCTGGGAACAAGGCTGGCACATTAAATTTTAGTCGCGTGTAAGACCATTTCAACGTCTCTTAGCTCTTTGAAAAAATAAATCAGCCGAAACAAATCTGACAGCAAAATTTACTGCAAGAACTTCCAGGATTGCACAAAACCGCTGGAATTTTCTCAGCTCTCCGTTGAAGGCACTGGGGACAGAGCTTTTATAGATACGTAGTGGGATAGAAGAAAACTAGCCAGATGAATGGAATCAGTTTTTAGATTTTACTTTGTCATGTCAAAGGTTTAAGTATGATCTTTTTCCTGCAATTGAATTTTATTGCAGCTTAAATAAGAGTATGTCCTTCAATCATTTCGAACAATCAATCCTATTCAACAAGATATAACAAGAAAACAAGAAAGCAATTTTTCATGATTGTACCTCTAGCTAACTTTGCCTAGATGGCACTAAGAAAAGAAGTAGGATTGGGAGGAATTGGGATTTCCACAGTTCCTTCCAGCATAAGTAAAACCTTCTTCATCGATGGGCGGAGTGATGGCTCATCAAGAATGCACCAGAGTGCAATTTTGATCATCCTCTCCAATTGTCTTTGATCAACCTCTTCACCTTCTACTAGTTGGCTAAGGTTACCATCCTTGAAACACTGGTAAACCCATTCTTCGAGAATAACTTGATCCTCCGGAAGATTCTGATCCAAGCATCTTCGAAGACAGATGATCTCCAGCAACACAACTCCAAAGCTGTAAACATCTGCTTTCACCGTAATCAGTAGATTCCGGTGCCATTCTGGTGCAACATATCCCCTTGTCCCTCTGATTCCTGTAAAAGTTCTAGTCTGGTCTGGCTTCATCAACTTTGCCAATCCAAAGTCTGAAATTTTAGCACACCTATTCTCATCCATGAGTATGTTTTGAGGCTTTATGTCGCAATGGATGATCAGTGTCTCGCATTCATCATGTAGATACAGGATTCCTCTAGCAATATCGCGAGCAATTCCCATTCTTTCAACCCAATTTGGTTGTTTTTCTGCATTGAAGAGTATATCAGCAAGAGAACCGTTGCTCATGTACTCGTAAACCAATATCTTTTTCGATACTTCAAGGGAATAACCAAGTAGACGGACAAGATTCCGGTGATGAGTCCTCCCGATAACTTTCATCTCCGTCTGAAACTCTCTTTCCCCTTCAGCTAACACCTTCTCTAATCTCTTTACAGCTACAAACTGGCCGATGAACATTTCCCCTTTATAAACTGTACCAGATGATCCTCTACCGACTTCTTCCTTGAACCCATCTGTTATCTTCTCAAGTTCTGCATAACTAAATGATAAGGGAGCAATATCTTCACAATATCTGGCACTGCCATTACCTGGAATTCTTCTGTATGGCCACACGCGGTATTTGTAAATGAAAATTCCAAAGGTTACCGCCAAACTAAGAACGACAACAGCAACAAATAAACAAATGATGATGATGTCTTTCCAGAGTTCTTTCTTATTGCCTTCTCTAGAGAAAGTTGCTTGAGGAGATGGTGAGGTAGCATCATCTACTTTTACGAAAGCAATGTCTGAATCACGCAGTTTCCTTTTACCAAATCTCAAAGGAAGCCTTTGCATTTTGCATTCCTTATATTTATACAGCGCGGCTTCACAATGACAGTCCTCCAAACACGCTTGTTTGCACTTCTCTTTGGTTGTTTCCGACAGAACATAGTACGAAACATCTTCCCAGATAGTGTTCTCCAGTTCTTCAATAGCTTTGTTTCCACAACTTTCTGCTGTGTAATTCCGTTCGCAGCCA
Organism: Murraya paniculata; assembly: GCA_030449075.1. NCBI lineage: Eukaryota > Viridiplantae > Streptophyta > Magnoliopsida > Sapindales > Rutaceae > Murraya > Murraya paniculata. Next base: position 792,539 of record JAEVFN010000093.1, on the reverse strand, counting down.
GAAGTCCAATTGCCTGGGCTAACTGGAACAAATCCTGGAAGACATTTGCAAGCAGGTGTCTGATCGTTCAAAACACAGAAGCTGTTAAACCCGCAAAGACCAATAGGCTCACATTTTTCATTTGTCGATGACCACACATCTGACCACGTACTATTTTGCTTCCTCAAATTGTAAGAATACAACCTGAATATGCCATCCGAATCAATTTTCATCAAATACATCATCCCTTGTGTCGGATTTTCTCCTTCTGTCAAATTTTTAATGTTGAAGCCAGTTGCATTCAGCAGGAAAAGATGGCCGTTTTCATCGAGATTTAGGCTCACATTATCACCGTTTTTACATGTATCAGATGCCCGATAAGCATACGGCTCTGTGTCCGGAGTATTTACCGGATACTGTACCAGATTGCCGTCATGTTGCATCTTAAGCCGGAATTTCCCTGTCGAAGGGTCAGTTTCCGAAATCCCAGAAAACAACTCTGTCCCTGCTGAAAGACGTTGAGTTGGCAAAAGGGTATCAGTCGGATGCTCAAAAGTTTGCCAGATTATTTTCCCATCAGAATTGTAAAGCACAAAGCTGCCAGAATCAAGCATGGATGCAGAAGATGCAGACGGAGAATCGTCGGCGATTATGGAATCTTGGCCTTGTTCTCCTGAACGCAGGACAATTCTCCCCTCAGAATTGAACATCAAGGTAGCATTGCTGGAGACTGGAGGATTGTCTCTATTGGCAGTCCACACTACAGTTTTCTCCGGGATCCCGGCTAGAAAAACTCCAACGTAATAGCTGCTGCCATTTCTTTGCTGATAAAATCCGAACGCGTAGAGGCCCGACGGTGACCGCCATGATGAGTTCCCGGTGGGTGAAAGAGAAGAGCCTAGACTTATATTTGAGTGCTTTTTTTGAGCTGCGGCTGTAAAACATCCCGATGATAAAATAAAGAGTATGATTGAATGCATGAAATGAATATGAACTCTCTGCATCCTTTTTTTTTTTTTTGGGGATTTTTGTGTGGAGATTCGGGATGAAATGGCACGATGAGGAGATTGAGATTCATTTTAATATAAATTTATAAACCGAAGTCAATCAAGTCCAGTCTCGTTCCTGAACTGGAACATTCAACAGTACTGTCCCAACGTGGCGTGTGCGCTTCACTCGCCAGACTTTTCCGTGGCGAGGACAGTCAGGAGGAAAAAGTTCAAAATACATACTGTGTTAAAGTAGTCAAATAAAGTGATGCTGGTGTAGGAATTTTCATTATACTCCTTTACAATTTAATTTAAAAACTAAGAAAAATAGTGGTTATTTTATGGTTAAAATGGAAATTTTATGAAAAAATTGATGTAATGGAAGTAATTTAGTATTATGAAAATTGTAGAGAGATTTGTGGTAAAAATTAAAAAATTGTAGAGAAAAGTTTTGTTCGAAAAAAGAAAAAATTGATTTGATAGTAGGTCTAAACAAAACTGCTTGAAAGTCACTCTATCAAATCTTTAAAAAAATAATAAAAAAATTGATTTGTAAATCCCTTGGTCAATGTGATAATTATTTTCCATATAATTTAATGATAAGTCAAACATCACATTTATTAGAAGGATTTTTTTAAGTTACAACCGGCGTAATTTACAGCCGTAAAATTTTTGCGTGAACAGTAACATCACGTGGTTACTGTTTACGCGAAAATTTTACAGCTGTAAATTACGCCGGCTGTAACTTAGCAGCTCCCTTATTAGAATTGTATTTCAATTTTGTATGCGTAGCAGTTAGCACTATAATTTTAAAAAACAAAGAATCATATTCATCTTAATTTTTGGGCTAGTTGCCGAGTAGCAGTAACTCATGCCCTCAAGCATTTTGAGGGAATAAGTTCGGTCCCATGGAGCTCAATTCCATCTCCTATCCTCAAATTATGGATTAGGAGCTGAGTTAGGGTTCGGCAAAATTTTACAGTTTAGATTGTAGTATATTTATAGAATTAGAATAAATCATTTCCATCTCCTATCCTAAAAATATGGATTAGGAGCTGAGTTACTGTTGGCAAAATTTTAGATTGTATTATAAGTGAAGTATCTAGACTCCAATAAAGTTTAGATTGTAATAAATCTGTAAAATTATAGTAAATCAAAAACAAAAAATACATCTTAATTGAAAATCAAATAGACTAGCTATAGTTGTTCAGTAATCCTTATAAGGAAATGCTTAATTTCTTTAACATTTATTATTTATGCATCGCCTTTTGAATTTTTCAAAAATATATATGGTATTTCTTTATCATTCATTATTCATGCACCACCTTTTGAATTTTTCAAAAATATATATGGTATTTCTTTATCATTCATTATTCATGCACCACCTTTTGAATTTTTCAAAAATATATATGATATCTCTATCAGAAGTTATTTCGAAATGCCATAATACTTGCAGATTGATTGGCTTTATTAAATCATCGAAAGTCTACCGAAAATTCAATTCATGGCCGCAATTGTTCTGCTTTAACGCGGAAAAATAATATCTGTTATGTGTTTCATAATAATTGGTTATAGAGCTTGTGGAAAGAGGATCGTCAGTTAGTCTCTTATAGAAATTTAAATCAACGTATATTACTTACTCCCTACTATTTTTATAATATTTAAAAATTTTGACCAAAAAATTTAAAAGAAAAGAGCAGTAATGGGTCATTTGCTTGACACTTTATCTTAAAAATATAAAATAGTACTTATTATAAGAAAAAATAATTAAAATATAATAAAAAGTACAAGAAAAATATTTTATTATTAATTTTTTTAACCACAATATTTTTTATTTTTAGTATTTAAATTATTGAGTATTCTAAAGCTAGTGGCGGCTCAAGCCCCGTTAAAGAAAATAAATTCTAAAAATTAAAGAGAAAATTACTTGAATTTCAAATTTGTCCTATTAAATCAATAAGAACAAACGATTTTATTACTAAATTGCCCACTGTGCTATTTACTGTTAAGTACAACATAAGAAAGTAAAAAAAAAAAAAAATCTATTTTACTCTGCGTCCGTTTCATATATATAATTACTTAAGCGCATTTTTTCCATCTTGCATCAATTATCAACAATTTTTTTCCACTGAAATTGGGGATTTTTAATAAATATTTTATCCTTTTTCCACCGAATTTTGTTGAAAAATAAACCAAAAGTAAATTGTTATCAGCGCTACGTCTGAGCTTGACTAATCAAATCTCTATATACAATTATTATTATTATTATTATTATTATTATTATTTTGCAATTTTCATGGTGAAAATTAAAATTTTGAAAGAGAAAGTTCTGCATTTTTGAGAGAGAGAGAGAAATGTTTGAAAGAGAAAGCTTTATTTCTAATATTTCTTTAACTTCTATAATTTATTGTAATTTTTTTAAGCCTTTTTTATTTGCACATTTGAATCAATTTTTGTTTGACTGCTAAGATAATAATCACACAAATCAGGCAAGTTTGTTCAACGGATCATAAATAATATTTCAATTTCATGTTTTTGATTAATGGGTTTATAAATAACTGTAATGAGTTTATTTATAATTTTATTATTAACATAAGAAATCAGTTTTAAAAGGTTAGTTTTGGTATCTAGGTGAGTGTGGAGTATAAATTTTACTTTTAATTTTTAACAGTGGGTACAATAAATAAATAGTTTTAAAAAATACTTTAGTGGATTTAAATAGCCCAAGCCTAATCCCAACCCATTAGATAATAAATAAAATCTCCATTTCTAAACCAAACAAGCATTCCACAAACAGGCCCTCATTGTCACTATCAAACTATGTCTTTTCTTTCGTATGTCACTAGATATTTTTATTTTTGTTTTTTAATTACATGAGATTATTGCTCAGATTACAATTGATATTTACAGTCAGACAATTATTGAGATTAATTTACAACTCTTATATAGTACAGTCCAGATTTTCAACCCTCTCTAATATTCGAGAGACTAATTTTCAACCCTCAGATTACAACTGATATTTACAATCAAACAATTGCTGGAACTAATTTACAACTCTTATATAATACAGCCTAGATTTTCAACCCTCTCTAATATTCGAGGGACGTCTACTACACTCACATTTCGAAATGGAGAAGACTACCTTCACTCAAATTGAAAAAGAAAATTAAACCTCCACAATACATTGTGAAGGCTCGAACCCAGTGTATCATTGGGTATTAATCTTGAGTAATTTAGTATGAAGACCTCTTGAAGGGACATGGACCTAGTAACCTACCTTTGATCTCATTTACAAATCTTGAAAAGGGCAAAACCATTCCTTTTAGACTATAATCTTGGAAAGGGTAAAACCATTCCTTTTAGACCATAAAGCAAGCTAATCATTCCAGCAAGGAACCATCAATCCGGGTAGCAGGAGAAGTCTGGAAATACAAACAAGTAGGCAGATGGGCATGATTGTAAACTCAGAACGCTATAAAACTTTAACTTTAAGAAATATAAAAATCCATTAACTAATTGAAAAAATAAAAGTCCATGATAACCTATATGGGTGGTTTTACTATTATTTAGTTTAGCCTTACTAAATCTATTAAAATAACTTCTACAAACTCCCACAAAAGTTTAGTTTTCACAATTTGTTGTTATGTAATTTAAGCCTTCAGTAAATTATTTTTCTGAATCCTTCGCTGATGCAAACAATAAAATGTTAAGTGGTATATACTGATTTTAATAGGGTAAAAATTAGTAGTCTCCCATCTGTGGAATGGCAGCAAACACCATTAAAGTTGTAATTAACCACAACATTTAATCAATGCTAACACTAATTAATGACAATCATATGTTTGATTAGGGGTGGGCACTAGATCGGTTCAGTTTCGATGCGAACCCAATTTTTCAGCTCAGATCGATTCTAATTGTAATAGAACCGAAAAATTTAAGTTTGTTTTAGTTTGATTTTTAGTTTTTATTATTTATTTATTTATTTATTTTACTAATTCATAAGTTGCCAAGGATTAAAAATAAATAAAAGATTCAAATTCATCACAAAATCTGATAAATTCGTTCCAAACTCATTATAAAAAACTTGAAAAAAGTTGACAATAAACTGAAAATTAGAATTGAAAGCACACAAACAAAAAAAGTGCAATCGACTTAATCAAATAAAAGAATACATGTAGAAAACAAAGTTATAATGTGTTAGGCTATTACAAAATTAATTAAAAAAAATTCAATTAGAGGAATAAATAGAACGAATCAAAACCCCAAGTCCCAACAAACAATGGCTGCTAAAGGAGCCTAGAAAAAAAGGATCCTAGAAAACTTGTCCCAGTATCTTCAATTAAATGTAGAATCAAAGGTGTTCCAATCTATCAATAGGGAGAAATTGATTCAGAACCTTAAATCTCATATTCATCAACAATCTTGAAGACTAAGAAGTAGAAGAAGATGAAGATGAATAAGTGGGGAGAAATTGAAGATGAAGAAGTGAAAGTGGAAGAAGAAGGGCTGGCGGCGAGGAGCTATGACAATCTTGAAAACTCAAGATTTCTTGACTATTTGATTAGAGTTGGTTAAATTGGTGCAACGGCGAACCAAGTGGCATGACAAAGGAGCAAAGTTGGGCGATGCACCGGCGAATTAGAATTCGGTGTTCGCTTGTTGGAGATTTAGGGTTTGATTTTTTAGTTAAAACTTAGGGACTATTTGTTTTTTTAACTTAATGACTTAATTAATTTAATTGCAATCGGTTAAGTCATTAAGTTCGTTTGTTTTTTCAATTTAATGAAAATTTTCGTTCATTAAATCATTAAGTTATTAAACTAATTTTTTTAGCTTTTTGCTTAATATAAAATGTCTGAATGATATCATTAAAAAATATTTTCCAAAATATCTTTATCTAATTAATTAATTTTCATTCATACCTAAATAAGCTTAATAACTAGCATTACTACCCATCTCTATAACTTATAATAATATAGTGATAGACTGTTATTATTTTATTTTTTTTATTTTCTTCAAATTAGCATTATTCATCTTTAAAATTTTTAATAAATATTTCATATAAAACATCATAAACAACAATAAAATTGATTGATATATATTAATTTAGATTATTAGAGGGTTGTATTCAATTGAGCATGATTATGTTATAAAAATATATTATCTTATTTATATCTTATTTATGTTTTTTGAGATGTTATTAATTGTTGAACATTTATAATTGTAAGGACATATATGTAAAAATACTAGTTTTTAGATTTTTTAAGTTAAGAAACAAACAATTTAATACATATTTGTAGTGATCCAAATCAAAAAAGAACATATCATTCAAATTCAGACATTTAGCTGTATTAAGAATTCAGATTAATTCAAGTCTATTCATATTTTAGATTAAAACACACACACACACACACACACACACACACACACACACACACATATGTATATGTGTGTGTGTGTGTGTGTGTATGTATGTTTAGTGCTGATACGATTCAAACTCCTAAACTTTATTAAAATACAGGAAGCATACTGTTTAATAGTATAATACCATTATATTATTAAACTGTGTGGTTTAATAACTTTCACTATAACTAATCCATCAAGTTAAGGACTATTGTAAAATCATGAACTTGCCTCTTGTGACCCCTCATATAATGTCAAGTGGTCATATTTCGTAATTACAAAAATATTTGGGTTTTTCGGTTTGAATCCAGTTATGACATTTCTAAACGAGAACCAAACCAATTTGTTCAGTTTTTCACAATTTTCTGGAAATAAAAAAATCAAACCGAATTCGAGGAAAATCGAGAATGAAAAGTTTTTTATCCGAATCAGATCTGTCGACCCTTATGATTATAGCTGATTTTTTATACATATAGATATTATTGATGGAATGATTCATAACACTAGTACATAAATGACACATCATTTATCATTAATCTTTGATTGTTTGGTCTTCCTTTAACTTACGTGCAGAAGTATAGCTTCTGAAAATTCAATTCAAAGCTAATATCATTGAACTAGAAATAATATGACCTATTTATGTCAATGTCTGTCACGTGGTTGTTGTGGAGTCCTATTAGTTTGGGATTGTTATTGTGGAGTCCTATTAGTTTGGGATTGTTATTGTTGAGTCCTATTAGTTAGGGTTGTTATGGTCAAAATAAATCTTTTTAGTTTTTATTTACTTGTAGAAGTGGTCCACTAAGTCAGCACTTGTTGCTATTATTTAGTTGTATCTTTATTATTTTCTGTTAAAATCTTTGTATAAATTCAGAGTCCAAAGAGGAATAAAGGACATATTAATTTTCTTCAAAGACCATCTAATTTTGGAGGCCTTGGTCTTCCTCGAACTAGACCAAGCTCAGTTGTTCATTCTTTATATAGTTAACTACTACAATAGGGAAACAAAAGAAAACTCTGCTGGAAGGCTTTGATTCCTTATACCGACCAATTACAAGGTCAGTTACGTTAGCACGTAACAAAATGGTATCAGAGCAAGGTTTGGAGGAATCACGATTGAGAAGCTTAGAAACTGAAGTAAGCTCCCTTGCAGCTGGTCAAGAACGGATGCTCAAAGAAATGCAAGAGATGTTCTCAGCAATGAATGCCCGATTTGATCAGATGTTTAGTAGCCGAGCTCGTGAGCAAGGTGAATGTTCTTATAGTGCAATGCGTAATAGCAGTGGAAAAAGAAATACTAGTGGAGGATGCAGCCAAGAATCTCCCTTCAATGGGTATCTCCCTCGAACAGTCAAGTTGGACTTCCCTCGCTTCAATGGGACATAAGATCCTACAAGTTGGGTTTGCAGGGCTGAGCAATTTTTTGAGCTACATCAAACTCCAGATGATGAGAAGGTGATCTTAGCTTCATTTAATATGGAAGGTGATGCACAACTGTGGTTCCAGTTGATGAAAGAAGAAACTCCTTTTATTTCATGGGAGGCCTTCAAACAAGGATTACATAGCAGATATGGTCCAACTCTATTTCAAGATTTATTTGGAGATCTAACAAAATTACAACAGATAGGTTCGGTAAAAGATTACCAAACTCAATTTTAAAGGTTATTGATAAGGGCAGGAAGATTGTCTCCAGCGCAACAAGTTGGTTGTTTTGTAAGTGGTTTGAAAGACAACATCAGGACTGATTTACAAGCCTGTTGTCCTTCGACACTTTCTGCTGCAATTGGATTGGCAAGATTATATGAGTCTCGCAACCTGAATAATAGGCGCGCAAGCAACAATGAAATTAGACGACCCACATTCAACACAGTCACTGTGCCTAACCAAAACTATAGCCCAATGACAGTGAAAAGGTTGAATCCAGCTGAACTGAAGGAAAGAAGAGATAAGGGGCTCTGTTTCAATTGCGATGAAAAATTTAGCCCAGGTCACAGGTGTAAGAAGTTATTTTTTATTGAAGGACATTGGCCAGATGGCGAAAATAATGTTGCTGCAGACGAGTCAGGGGAGGCAAATGTGGCTGGAGCATTACCGAAAGTCTCTCTTCACGCTATTTATGGGTCGAGGGCCCCTCAAACCATGAAGGTCCAAGGGAAGGTAGGAGAACATGAATGTACCTTTCTTGTTGACTCGGGAAGCACACATAATTTTTTAAGCAATAAAGCTGCAGACAGAATGGGGATCAATTCTACTGGAGAAGAGCAATTTGAAGTGGCTGTTGCAAATAAGGACAAAATTTCCAGTGCGGGGCTTTGTAAAGGTGTATGTATGATTATCTAAAGAGTCTCAATCCTTGCGGATCTTTATATGCTTCCTTTAGAGGGGTGTGATATTGTCCTAGGAGCTCAATGGTTAAGGACATTAGGGCCTATAATTTGGGATTTTTCCAAATTATCTATGCAGTTCAAAATCAATGGGAAAGAAGTAAAGCTCAAGGGTTTGGCACCTCCAGTAGACAAAATTGTAGATGAGCAAGAGATTCAGAAGGCATTAAAAAAAGGGAAAGATGGTGCAATAGTAACAATTTATTCCCTCTCGTTAGTAGCCCCACCAGGTAAATTTTTTTCCAATCCTTCTTTGTCTTCTTCTGACTTGGAAATTGAGCATGTGTTGCAGAATTTCAAAGATATTTTTCAAGAACCCCGTGAGCTACCACCACCTAGATCCCATGACCACATGATTCCATTACAAAATGGGAGTGGTCCCGTGTGTGTAAGGCCATACAGATATCCTCACTTCCAGAAGAATGAGATTGAGAGGCTAGTGGCTGATATGCTAAAGTCAGATTCGTCCCTAGGGATGGCAAAAAAATCCGACCCGAATTTTGGCCCGATTGACCCGTCCCGAATTTTTAGGGCTTTGACCCGAATTTAAGGGTCAAAATTCGGGCTCGGGCTTAACAAAAAAAGGCCCGATCACTTTCGGGTCTGGTTCGGGCCTTAGCCGACCCGACCCACCCGAATGCTTAATAATAATAATAATAAATATGTTTTTATTTGAATTTTGTATTTTTATTTAAATTAGACATATTTTTTTTATTTATGTTTAGTTATTTATATGATTTTATGGTTGAATTATTTATTAAAGTAATTTTATGTTTAATTTTAATATATTAGGGAGTAAGTTTAAATTATTTAAATATTAAAAAATTTTAAAAAATATATATTTGGTCAGGCTCGGACAAAGCCCGAGCTCGACCCGGGCCCGATTAGGGTCGGGCCGACAAATTGCCAAGCCTATTCGTCCCAGCCAAAGTCCATATTCATCTCCAGTATTGCTAGTGAAAAAGCATGATGGGTCTTGGCGTCTTTTTATTGATTACAGAGCCTTGAACCAGATCACAATCAAAGATAAATTTCCGATACCGGTCATTGATGAATTACTTGATGAGCTTCATGGAGCCAAATATTTTACAAAATTGGATTTACGATCAGGATGCCATCAAATCCGGATGCACCCCAATGACATCTCCAAAACAGCATTTCGGACTCATCAAGGGCACTATGAATTTTTGGTAATGCCATTCGGCCTCACCAACGCCCCATCCACATTTTAATCTCTTATGAATGATGTCTTCAAGGAATGTCTCCGTAAGTTTATCCTAGTATTCTTTGATGACATTTTAATTTATAGTAAGACATGGGCAGATCATCTAGAACACTTACATATTGCATTCTCAATCTTGAGGGCCAACAAATTATTTGTAAAGAAGGAAAAATGCTCATTTGGCCAGGAAGAAGTGAAGTACTTGGGGCATATAATTTCCATCAACGGTGTTGCTGTAGATCCAGAGAAGGTTGCTGCAATTTTAAATTGGCCTAAACCTACCACGATTAAGGCTCTACGTGGATTTTTAGGCTTAACAGGGTACTACCGAAAGTTTATTCAAGACTATGGAAAAATTGCTAGGCCGTTAACCGATCTGCTTAAAAAGGGAAAGTTTAAATGGAACTTGAAGGCTGAAGAATCCTTTGAACAGCTCAAGATGGTGATGACACAGGCTCCAGTGTTAGCCTTACCAAATTTTAATGAGCTTTTTATTGTAGAGTGTGATGCTGCAGGATCTGGAATTAGTGGAGTTCTCATACAAAATCAACGGCCAATAGCTTTTTTCAGTCATGCATTACGAGGAAAAAATTTGTTTATTTCTACTTATGAAAAAGAGATGTTGGCTTTGGTGCTTGCAGTGCAAAAATGGAGGCCTTATTTGCTAGGGAGAAAGTTTGTAGTGAGAACAGATCAAAGGAGTTTGAAGCACCTATGGGAACAAAGAATAACTACAACTGCCCAAGAAAAATGGCTTGCAAAATTGATGGGCTATGATTTTACCATAGAATATAAGAAAGGAAAGGATAATGTCATTGCAGATGCATTATCTAGGCGGGAAGAAGATGGTGAAATTAACGCAATTTCAGCCCCAATTCCCCATTGGCTGGAGTCCATCCAAGAAGAAGTACGAAGTAATTCCACTTTGCAGCAATTGGTAAAATTGTGTGAACAAGGAGAAATTGTAGGGCCGTGGAAATATCAAGATGGAGTTCTTTATTTCAAGAATTGAATTTATTTGTTAGGAAACTCATCTCTAGTGACTACAATTTTAAGTGAAATGCATTCAAGCACGCATGAAGGGTACCACAAGACTTTGCAGAGGGTGAGATCAGTATTTTATTGGGTCAGAATGAGAAAAAAAATAAAAGAATTCATCAGGCAGTGTGATACTTGTCAAAGACAAAAGGCCGAAAATGTAGCTCCAGCAGGACTTCTCCAGCCATTGCCAATACCTTCGCAGGTATGGACTGACATCTCTATGGATTTCATTGATGCCCTCCCTAATTCTAAAGGGAAGACAACTATCTTTGTATTTGTTGATAGATTGTCCAAATATAGCCATTTTATTCCAATATCTCATCCTTACACAGCTGCCAGCATTGCCCAAGTATTCTTTGAACAAGTTTTTAAATTATATGGCATGCCAAAAAGTATTGTGTGTGATAGAGACTCAACATTCACAAGCTTGTTTTGGAAGGAATTATTCAGGTTACAGGGAACTAGCTTTAATTTCAGCTCTGCTTATCACCCGCAAACTGACGGCCAAACGGAGGTAGTGAACAAAGTAATTCAAATGTATCTGAGGTGCTTCACTAGCCACAGACCAAAAGAATGGGTGAAATGGATTCCATGGGCAGAATTTTGCTATAACACTAGTATTCATTCATCAACTAAGAAGATCCCATATGAGGTGGTCTATGGCAAACCACCACCGACATTATTGACTTATGTTCCAGGAACTACTCAAGTGGAAGCAATTGATCATATGCTAAAGAGCCGTGATGAAGTAATTAAAGAATTAAGGGAGCAGTTGTCTTGTGCCCAAAATCATATGAAGAAGAAATATGATGCCAAGCATACTGATAAAAGCTTTGAGATTGGAGATTTTGTGTATCTACGCTTGCAGCCTTATCGTCAACTATCGATTTCTTTGAAAAGAAATCTCAAGTTATCACCAAGGTTCTACGGATCGTTTGAAATCATCCAGAAGGTGGGAGCTGTGGCATATAAGTTGAAGTTACCAGAAGGCTCTAAAATACATCCTGTCTTCCATGTATCCTTACTGAAAAAATGAATTGGCTCTCATACATTGGCTAATTGCAGTCTTCCAACAATTCCAGAAGTGGAGGACTCAATTCTGCCAATTCCTCAAGCAATTCTTGACAGGCGTACAAGGAAAAAGAAAGATAAAGTTCTAGTTCATTGGCAAGGATTATCACCTGCTGAAGCTACTTGGGAGAGTGCTGATCACTTGAGGATGAGGTTTCCAGATTTCCATCTTTGAGGTCAAGGATGCTTTCAAGGAGGGAGGAATGTCACGTGGTTGTTGTGGAGTCCTATTAGTTTGGGATTGTTATTGTGGAGTCCTATTAGTTAGGGTTGTTATGGTCAAAATAAATCTTTTTAGTTTTTATTTATTTGTAGAAGTGGTCCACTAAGTCAGCACTTGTTGCTATTATTTAGTTGTATCTTTATTATTTTCTGTTAAAATCTTTGTATAAATTCAGAGTCCAAAGAGGAATAAAGGACAGATTAATTTTCTTCAAAGACCATCTAATTTTGGAGGCCTTGGTCTTCCTTGAACTAGACCAAACTCAGTTGTTCATTCTTTATTTAGTTAACTACTACAATAGGGAAACAAAAGAAAACTCTGCTGGAAGGCTTTGATTCCTTATACCGACCAATTACAAGGTCAGTTACGTTAGCACGTAACAATGTCAAAGTATATAAAACGCATATTCTAACTCTTAATTAGTGTAAGAAATTAAAGCTTTTAGTTGAAAAGCTGTTTTAATTTCATGCACTGTCCCTCTCCACGCGGTTTCTAGATTTTCAACTCTCAATGTTTATTTAATCGAAAATTATATATACCTCGATGGAGATAGGAGTGTTTTTTTTTTCCCTCGTACTTTTTTTTCCCCTCATACTTTATTTGAAAAAGCTGAAACTTTCAAAAGCATGTCCTTTTGTAGTTTATCAAAACTATTTTTCAAAGTATCCTAATTCACAGTTTTAAGATCTATATTCGGTCAAAATCTCTAATAAATGCCCTATTTAATATTAAACTTAGGCAACTGTAGTTTAAAAATTAGAGCATAAATTGTTTAGTAAATATTAGCTGTTGTGACTTAGAAATTAAGTTGATTTGATCAATCATTTACACAATAAAAAACATGTCATATTTTTACTATTTTTTTTAAAATTATTATTTAAAAATCATATTTATTAGATGCTATTAACTTTTATTTCATAATTATAATTATTTATTTATTTTTTTCACCGTAGATATGAAGACCCTACAAACATGTTTATAGCAGCGAAAATATTTACTCCTACTGATAATATAAGGGAGAAATTTACTTCTACTTTACATGTTAATAGAAGGAAGAAATTAAGGAGCTCCTGTGGGCCCAATGACATTATAATCTAGGGATTCATAAAATGGGAAAATGGCTTGAATATATATTATATCTTGGAGCTTTGCTCAATAAGCTTGTTTGTTTGTGTCAGTTTAGGATTTGAAAGAAAAAAAAAAGAAAAGAAACTCAAGGGATCCATTTTATCATTGTGCCGAATGTGAGTTATTCACTCATGTGCGTTGTGCAATCACTGAGGAGGAGTACAATGACGAAGGAAAACTGAAGCATTCTAGTCACAAGCATCTCTTGTTTGTCGGTGAAACCCATATTGATGATGATATAGTTTGTTATGGTTGCCAGAATTATATCCAAGGCACAGGATATGCTTGTGATCCCTGACTATTTCATCCCCACGAATCCTGTGCTGAGTTGCCTAGACATGTTTATCATCCGTTGCGTAACAAATATATGACTGCATGCGGCTTCACTTACGGGTTTGGCAATGCAGATCTAGTTGAGTATGACTTCATTAGGCTTCTTAGATAAATCCATTGTTGGACCCAAACCAGTAAACAATACCAGTTTGGTCTCCCCAAGAACCTCTCTAAGTAATCGATTTCTGATCTTGTTGAAAGAATGTTCAACGACCTTAAAGCAATTGATGATTAAGCAATCAATACAGATGACAAAGAATAAAAGCAAGATTAGAGAAACTGTATCACACAATATACACACACAGATTATAGTGGTTCAGCCAATTGTGACCTACATCCACTCTGAAAAGAGAGGCAAGTTTTCACTGATTTCAGAACTTTACAAGATACAAGAATGAAGACGGGACTTCACCTACATATCGTCTAACAGATCATGATCCTATATATATATATATGTCCACAAGGAATTTTCCAGAAGATGACCTCCAAAGATCAGCTTACGCTTCTTGTTTTTTCTACACCTGAACCAGAACCCAACTGCATCTCTCGGGCATAACAGATTTTAACGGCCTTTTCCCCCTCTGAATGACACTTGTCAAAAACCCATATAACCTGCTGAATCTAAATGCAAATGTGGCTGTCGTTTAGATTAGTAGAGCACGTGATGATTCATATGGATGAGTTAATCCATCCAGTCGACATGTCGTGCATGTTACCCAACTTTCTGAATTCAAACAGCTGACATGTCATTCTTTTCTCACTCACAAGTCTGACATATCATACACATATCCGAAATTCAGATTTGAGCTTTACATCTTCAACATTCTCCACCTTGAACTCAAATCAGTTACTCCTTAGCCTCATCTTTTCACATCACATCTGCAACTTATGGTTTGCAGATTCCAGCTAAGTCCATACAGAACTCAAGCTTTGCAACTGGTACTGCCTTTGTCAGCATATCAGCAACATTGTCATCAGTGTGAATCTTCATCAATTTCACCACCCCTCTTGATACTTCTAGCCTAATAAAGTGAAGTTTGATGTCAATGTGTTTTGTTTTTTCATGATGCACCTGATTCTTGCTTAAGTAAATGGCACTTTGACTGTCACAGTGAACAACCACATGCTTTTGTTCATACCCCAACTCTGTTATCATTCTTTTAAGCCAAATTGCCTCTTTAATTGCTTCTGCAGCTGCAGTGTATTCAGCTTCGATTGTTGACAGGGCAACAACATTTTGTAATGAGGCCTTCCAATTTATGGTACAGTGACTGAGAGTAAACAAATAACCTGTTAGAGACCTTCTCTTATCAAGGTCCCCTGCATAATCAGCATCCACAAAACCTTCAACCTTCACTTCAGCACTCCTTTTTGCCCCATATATCAACCCATAATCAGCAATGCCATTAAGGTATCTTAAAATCCACATAACAACCTTCCAATGTCCTTTGCCTGGATTTGCCATATATATGCTCACCATACTTACTGCATAGGAGATATCTGGCCTGGTTAGAACCATTGCATACATCAAACATCCTACAACACTTGAATATGGAACTGAGCTCATTTTAGCTTTTTCATCTTCAATTCCTGGACATTGTTGGTAAGATAACCTGAAATGAGCTGGAAATGGAGTCTTAACTGGTTTAGAGTTCTCCATTCTGAATTTTTCAAGCACCTTTTTTATGTATTTATGCTGAGTTAACCCTAAGGTACCTTTCTTTCTATCTCTTATCAGTTCTATTCCAAAGATCTTCTTGGCTGCTCCAAGATCCTTCATCTCAAATGAACTCCTCAATTGCTATTTCAACTCATTTACCTTATCCATATCTCTACAGGCTATCAGTATGTCATCAACATATAGCAACAGGTAAATTTTACTGCCATATTCTATGTCTTTATGATATACACAACAATCAAAGGAACATCTTTGAAAACTGTTTTCTGCCATAGACCTGTCAAATCTCATGTACCATTGTCTTGGAGATTGTTTTAATCCGTATAGGGACTTCTTAAGATGACAAACATAATCAGCATTTTCTGGATCTTCATAACCCTCTGGTTGAGCCATTACAATCATCTCATCTAGTTCACCATGCAGAAAAGCAGTCTTGACATTCATTTGCTCTAAATGCATATCATTTACTGCAACCAATGCTAATAAGATCCTCAAGGAAAAATGTCTCACTACTAGAGAGAAAATCTCAATAAAATCAATTCCCTCCCTATGTGTAAAGCATTTAGCTACGAGTCTGGCTTTGAATCTTTGTGGTTCAACACCTGGAATTCCTTCTTTGATCTTATAAATCCACTTGCTGCCAACTACCTTCTTATTTGATGGTCTTTGAACTAGATCCCAAGTTTGGTTTTTCACCAATGATTGCATTTCCTCATCCATTACTGCTGTCCATTTCTCTGAGTTACTACTATTAACAGCTTCTGAGTATGTTTTAGGTTCACCAATTTCAATATCATGTGCTGCTGTTAATGCAAATGCAATCAGATCTGCATATGCATATCTCTTAGGTGGTCTTATATCCCTCTTCTTTCTGTCTCTGACCAACTGATAATCTCTAATTTCATTATCAGCTTCTGATTCTTCTTCTAACTCAGACATATCCCTACCAGATACAGGTTCAGCCCTTGAGTTTGAGTCACACTTTGTCTTTGAGTTTGATAGCTCCACCTCAAAAGAATTCTTTTGATTCTTCTCATCTGACTGTATCTCTGTTGGTTTTAAAGAGACTGAATTTTGAGATATATCAGACTCATTAAACACACATCCCTGCTAATTATAGCTTTTGGTGGCTTCAAATCAGTACACCAAAGCTTATAGCCCTTCACACCATCAGGGTAGCCAAGAAACACACACCTTAAAAGCCCTAGGCTCTAACTTCCCTTTCTTGATATGAGCATAAGCAGGACAACGAAAAATTCTCATGTTTGAATAGTCTGCTGGTTTACCAGACCAGAGCTCATATGGAGTTTTGAACTCAATTGCAGATGAGGGACTCCTGTTTACTATATAGCAGGCAGTAGAAAGAGCTTCTGCCCATAGATTCACTGGTAACTTTGAATGAATGAACATACACCTGACTTTCTCAATTAAAGTCCTATTCATCCTCTCTGCGAGTCCATTTTGCTGTGGAGTGTATTTCACTGTCTTGTGTCTGACAATATCATGTTCAGTGCAGAAATCATCAAATTTCTTGTTACCGAACTCCAATCCATTGTCAGTTCTCAACCTCCTAACCTTCCTGTTTGTTTGTGTTTCAACTAGTGTTTTCCAGGCTTTAAACTGTTCAAACACATTGTCTTTACTTCTCAACACAAATGTCCATACCATCCAAGAGAAGTCATCAATTAGAGACAGAAAATATCTAGCCCCACCTAAAGAAGCTGTTTGTGCTGGTCCCCACAAATCAGCATGGATATAATCTAGAGTCCTTTTTGATACATGAATACCAGTACTGAATTTAACTCTTGAAGACTTGCCTAGGACACATTCTTCACAGAAACTCAAAGGCTTTATTTTATCCTGACCTAGAACTCCCTGCTTTGACAGTTCTATTAAACCCCTTTCACTCATATGACCAAACCTTAGATGCCACAACATTGTCTTGTTTAGATTCTGGCTTGAAACCCCAACTTCTCCTGTAACAGCTGATCCTTGAAGAACATACAGGCCATTGCTCATGTTTCCCTTCATTAACACCATTGACCCATTCATTACTATTAAGGTACCTGATTCAAGCCTAACTAGACACCCCATTTTATCAAGCATGCCTAGGGAAATAAGGTTTCTCTTCAATTCAGGCACATGTTTAACATCTTTTAATTCCCTAATCATGCCATCAAACATTTTCAATCTAATTGTGCCTCTACCAACTACCTTACAGCAAGCATCATTTCTCATTACAACTATTCCTCCATTATAAGGTTCATAGTTCATGAATAGATTTTTATTAGGGCACCTATGAAATGAACAACCAGAATCCAATACCCAATTACCTCTGGTCTAGCCATCAGTGGCAATTAGAACTCCAGCAAAATCATATCCATCAGAATCTTGAATCTCTGATGCAACAGCAGCATCTCCACTCTTCTCTCTTGTATCTCTCTGCTTATTTTTCCTCTCCGAGCAATCTTTCTTGAAATGACCTTCCTTGTGGCATTGGAAGCATTTCAGATTCTTTGGCCTAGATTTGGATCTCTTTTTCTTCCCCTTGCCATTTTCCCTCTTCTCTATTCTCCCTCTTACAATCAAATCTTCTCCCTCTCTAACTTCTTTCTTGGTTACAGCCTTGGAACTCAAGGTTTCCTTAACATCCACCATGGTGAGAGTTTGCCTCCCATACATAAGTGTATCCACAAGATTTTCAAAGGAACTTGGCAGTGAGCAGAGTAGAATCATGGCTTTATCCTCATCTTCAATTTTTACATTGATGTCTTCTAGATCTAAAATGATCTTGTCGAAAGCATCAATGTGATTTGAGATTGATGATCCTTCTTCCATTTTCAAGGTGTACAACTTCTTTTTAGTGGCTAACCTTTTAGCCATCGATTTTTTTGTATATAAATCTTCAAGTTTTTTCCACAACCTTGCTGTTGTCTTCTCACCACCAACTTCTCTGAGTACACCATCCCTTAGACTTAGAATTATTGCACTGTGTAACCTATCCAGCACATCAGATAATTGTTCATCAGTCACCTTTCTTGGTTTCTTGGATGATGAGGATTCATCAAGTGCAACATCTAATCCTTGATGCACCAGCAATGCTCTCATCTTGAGCCTCCATAGGTGAAAGTTATTTTCCCCTGTAAATTTCTCCACTTGGAGCTTAGTTGAAGCCATTCACAGAAATCAAGAACCTAAAGATTAGCTCTGATACCAATTTGTTAGACCCAAACCAGTAAACAATACTAGTTTGGTCTCCCCAAAAACCTCTCTAAGTAATCGACTCCTGATCTTGTTGAAAGAATGTTCAACGACCTTAAAGCAATTAATGATTAAGCAATCAATACAGATGACAAAGAATAGAAGCAAGGTCAAAGAAACTGTATCACACAATATACACACACAGATTATAGTGGTTCGGCCAATTGTGACCTACATCCACTCTGAAAAGAGAGGCAAGTTTTCACTAATTTCAGAATTTACAAGACACAGGAATGAAGACGGGACTTCACATACATATCGTCTAACAGATCATGATCCTATATATATATATATATATATATATATATATATGTCCACGAGGAATTTTCCAGAAGATGACTCCCAAAGATCAGCTTACGCTTCTTGTTTTTTCTGCACCTGAACCAGAACCCAGCTGCATCTCTCGGGCATAATAGATTTTAATGGCCTTTTCCCCCTCTGAATGACACTTGTCGAAAGGCCATATAACCTGCTGAATCTAAATGCAAATGTGGCTGTCGTTTAGATTAGTAGAGCACGTGATGATTCATATGGATGAGTTAATCCATCCAGTCGACATGTCGTGCATGTTACCCAACTTTCTAAATTCAAACAGCTGACATGTCATTCCTTTCTCACTCACAAGTTTGACATATCATACACATATCCAAAATTCAAATTTGAGCTCCACATCCTCAACATCCATCAATCATTGCCTACCCTGACGGGCGAAAATACTAAGAAGATATAAAAAGAATCTCACATTTTAGTCATGAGCATCATTTATTTGTCTTGGAGGTAACCAATGTGAGTTGCAAGTTATGCTACAAAATTATAAACGGTCAAAGATATGGTTGTGGTAATAGTCATGTAGTGAGCTTCTGCAAGACATCCGATACGGCCATTTCATCCAAGCCGTTCTTTGAAACTCTTGGTTGCTGAACAGGAACCTGGAGGTTGGTGTGCTGCATGTTGCTTCGTTGACTCAAAGCCTGAAGACGATTCTCCTTATCATACTCCGTTTCATTATGCAGGACATGAGGGACTCTTGGGTGATGAATATCGAAGTTGACTCAATTGTCAAGTGGTGGTTTCAGTTGAAACTTGTTCAGATAGCAGGGCTTAGAGTTGATTTTGCCTTGAAACATGTGAAAAGAATAGCGGATGCTTGTTATTTTCTAATACCTAAAGAAACTGTCAACAGGGCAACCCTTTTACGAGCTCCAAGAGGAAATAGCTCAGCTTTCTGGAGAGATTGATGAGCGAAAGGCAAAAATCGAGGATCTGAAGAAGCGAGCACAAGACAAGATATGTAGCCATGGTTCTAAACGATCGAGATTTAAAAAAATGCGGTTCAATAAAGCTCTGGTATTAAGGTGGAACAAAGCAGCTGACGGATTGCTTGACAATATCCCGAAATTGTAGTCGTTAGTTTATTATCCATCACTTATTCTGCAATTTTTCATCAATTGAAGATTGACAAATTATTCTTAGTATCTTTGCTCAATTCTCAGCCATATGGGAGAGAGACTGTTGCGATTTACTGACCATTTTAGTCATTGGAAAATATTGTTTTAAAATAGACCCTGTCATAATGAATTGAGGCCGAGGATTTTGAGTTAGTCATTGCAGTAGAGAGTGCTTATCCAATGAGGATTCCGTAATCTATTAAAGTGTAGAATGAACCTTTATAGTGTTGTAAATAGGTTTTATATTGTCGTAAAATCCGGTTAAAAGTCCTTCTGCACTTTAATAAAATGTGAGAACCTTACCTGATAATTTCTAATTTGCTGAATTCAACGTAAAAAGCCGTTTGATTTATAAACACTTTTTATACATTATAATAAGCCATTTTCTTTGCAAATGAACTCTAGTGCCATAGATCCAGTACAGTGGCTGTCATTTACTTCAAGATAATGCAAGTTCTGTGCAACCTACAGCAATTGCTTTCAAACTTCTATTACTGAAGAAAAAGTAGTTTCTTACGGAGATTGGGATCTACAAGTTGTTTACGAAATTCTCCAATGCAGCAACTCTGCAAATCCAAATAATTCACGTATAAATATTTGGCAAGAGACATGAATCCCACTGTTGACATGTTGGAGCACTGAATCAAGCTTAACTTCTCAAGCTTTTAACAGAGGATCATTAGATTTCATCTCATTCCCTCTGATAAGGCTCGAAATCAAGTCCTTGACATTAGAGAGAGCACTTAACTACTTAATAAGTAATATTAATTGATGTGGAACATTTTCCCATTCAATGATCATAAATATGTCTCAAGAGGCTAATGGAATGGTTTTTGAAATAGTTTTATTTAGTTGGCCAAGTGAATTAGATCGACTCCCGTAGGAATTTAAAAAAAGATCAAACACATGTGCTTTGACTGAAAAATATCAAATGCAATCACGGATTTAGCATATGGAGGAAAAAATGGCCAGCGACCAAAAATCATATGTAGACCACATTTTTCTCCACATCCATGATTGACTAGAGTTACGTTTGCTTGCTTAGGTCATTTTGGCCTTAGGGGTTAGGATCTTAGAATCAACGATTTTATTGCATCAAAGAATATTAGACTTTAAATGAACAATAAATAAATAAAAAGGCAACCAAGTGCAACCATATTATTGTCAAATAAAATCCAATCATATGAAAAGATACAAATTCTAAAGGTTTTCTAAAATTAGAAAATATTAAAGAAATTGAGTTCCAAAATGTTATAATTTGGTTGAAATTTGATGAAAAATAATGTGCTAATATAATTCTGATGTCAATAGCTCAAAATCTTGTCCTTGATAAGGATTGTACCTTACATCAGATATTAATACCTAGTTAAACTTAGTTTTTGAGCATTCACAAGCAAGACATGATACAGACACGATTTCATCAAATTTCTCATTAATTTTAAAAAAATCATTTGATAGATCAAATTTGGATGCATCATGAGCATAGTTGAATCATACTTTTAACCCATGTAAGTGAGGTTTGAACCCAAACTTTTAGTACCCCCTAAAAGTTTAAGCAATTGAACCGACGAACACCAACGGTTTGCTCATATATATATATATGAATAAGATGTTAAATAAAATTTGAGACGTGTTAGTCCGATTGACAAAATGTGAAACTAAATCAACCATTTACTTGACTTTAATGCAAAACTAAGCCGAGAATTTACCTTGTGTCAACTACCAAATTTGGTAAGAAGTCGCCTAGCAATTAAAGCAAATAAAAGCAAGTACACAAGAAGTAGAAACCCCTTCGACCTTCATTAGAAAAGCTCATCCAATTGGCAAATGAACTAAAATTCAAAAATAATAAGTTAACAATATATGCATAAAGCTCTAATGGCAGCAAAACCTTCATTATCCTCTTATTCATCTATATGTTCCCCACATCAAAAGCTCAAACACCACAATCCAGCATAACCACAGGTTCCACTCTTTACACAATTCCTCTTCGAATTTCTGGCCTTCTCCTTCTGGTCATTTTTCTTTACGATTTTACCCTAGTGGCAATGGCTTCAGGGCTAGAACATGGCTTGTTGGCAGTAGCCCAGCAAATAACACAATTGTTGGATGGACTGCTCGACGCGAAGACCCTGTGGTCTCATCTGGTACTGCTCTGCAGTTCTTTGTAGATGGCAGCAGAGTCTTGCTTCACAACTCTAATGGCGAAGTCCAGTTGATAGCTGAGCCTACTCAAACACTGTTTGGGCTAGTTTTGATCATCCAACATATACCTTTTTGGTGGGCCAAAAGCTAGCTAAAGATTCCAAGTTATATTCAAGCATACCTTAACCAATCAATCTATTGGAAACTTCAAACTCCGGATGCAATCAGATGGGAATCTGGCATTTCCACTGAGAAGTATCCCAAGAAGGTAAATATGGTTATTGGTCATCTTATACTTCAGGTGCTGGACATAATGTAACATTGAATTTAGACCAAGATGGCACTTAATATCTTGGAAATTCAACTGGGTTTATTGCAACGAATTTAATTGAAGGTAGACTTTCAGCAAATAGGACAACCTTGTATTGAGTTACTCTTGATGTTGATGCATTTTCAGGCTTTATCAGCATCAAATTGGGACTAACGGTAGCTTGAGCTCTAAGATTTTGTAGGTGGCAATCGTTGAAGAAGATCATTGTGCAGTGAAAGGAACTTGCGGATTGAACAGCTATTGCAGCCTTAATGGTATATGCATTGCTTGTTTTTGTCCTCTGGGATTCATTTACATTGATCCGGTAAGGCCTCAAGAGGGCTGCAAGTTAAATTCCACAATAGAAGATTGCCTTGAAGATAAGATTGGCAATAGTTACAGCATTTCTCTCCTAGAAAACACTTACTAGGAACGCGATAAGTATGACATTGTGTTTGGAGGATTGTAAATGCATCGTGGCAATGTTCAGGGACCAACTGTGCTTTAAACACAAGCTTCTTTTGAGATATAGATGAAAAACTAGTACAAGCCCAAACAAAGCTCTGATCAAAGTTAGGGTTAGTGGCTTGTCTACAGGTGGAGATCGGGTTATCAACAAGACAACCAAGAAAATTCGCAAGGAATTTTTAGTTGTTGGTATTGTTCTAATTTCCTTTTCTTTAATAATTTTCTTGTCAACTCTGTATCCTGTGTTGGCTTATCAGATATGGAGCTACAAGATCCTCTCAAGGCAAGTGAGTTCACCTGATGTAGTTGAAGAAATCAATTTGAGGTCATTTAGCTATGAGCAGATCATTTTGGCTCTCGAAAATTTCAAGGAAGAGATTGGTAGGGGGGGTTCGTGGAGGGTTTATAAGGGTTGTATTAATGGTGGGAAAGAAATAGCAGTGAAGAAGCTAATAAAGATAGTAGAAGAAGGTGAAAGTGATGTTGGGTGTATATCATTTGGGGGCCCAAAAGCTCAAAATACAAAAATATTTGTTTGATATACAATTAATATTAAGTTTTCGACTTAGACGAAATTTGTAATGAAATTTGGCTTTAAAAGGCAAGCGCCTACCTAATGGGCATTGCACAAAAGAAGAGAGAAGAAAAGGAAGCTGGCTGTTACAACTTGGGGGTAAAATTTTTTAATCTTTAATTGTATGATCGAAAGGCAAAATTAATTTTGTTTTCTGCTAAATTGAGTGTAAGTTCCTGGCATCGCACTCTCCAATCCTAGTGATCTTGATTTTTATTTTATCATCTCATTGGCTATTATTTGAGATACTCACTTGTTAGAAAAACAGATATTAGACTATTATTGTAAGCCAAGGATATTGAGATTTTTAATATTGTTAGCCTCTAGTATTATCTAGAGAAGAATTTCTGCTGTAATCCCATTAATTTAGTGGAAGATTATATTGGACTACGGTCCTGTGGTTTTTCCCATTTTAGGTTATTCACGTAAAAATCTGTGTCTCTTGTGGTTGGTTTATTTCTTTGGATTCTGTTAGTTTATTTTTCTGTCTATATATTTGTTGTACACATCCTATTTTAATCACACAAAAAGGAAAAAAGTTTCATTTTCACTTAATTTGCAGCTACTTGTGTGAGTCATTTTCCCATCAGAGTGGTATCAGAGCCTCAAGTTTTGTGTTTTTTATCACTTATGTGGTTGAGATGGAGGAGTCCTCGGTGTGCATGATTAAATTAAAGTTATGGAATTATGGTATTTAGAAGTCTGTGATAGAGGATTTGCTGTATATGAAAGACTTATATGAGCCCATTGAAGGCGAAGAAGCTAGATCAGTCGATT
Organism: Murraya paniculata; assembly: GCA_030449075.1. Lineage (NCBI taxonomy): Eukaryota > Viridiplantae > Streptophyta > Magnoliopsida > Sapindales > Rutaceae > Murraya > Murraya paniculata. Next base: position 768,105 of record JAEVFN010000093.1, on the reverse strand, counting down.
TAGATGATACAAAATGGACACAATTAAATCAGAAAGCCGTGGATACTAAATGTGATGTAACTTTTATAGGCATGTACATACATTTTAACGCACCATGGACTTGACCGAGTGGATTTTAATATATTATTTTAGCTGACCACCTGATTTTGATTTTGTAGAGATAAGCACTCATGGACTCATGAATGCACGGTCTAGCAAAAAGAAAATTGTTAATAGATATCCTTAAAATTACAAATATGGCACTCTAATTATAAATTTTTTCTCAATTTTTTTCAATAATGTTAAAATCTGAACTTGATTCTTAATACTATGTTTCAATAGTTGTCTATTAAATGATGAATTTTATTTCACTGAGGTCCTTGATAACTTTGATGGTCATCGAATAGACTATACAAGGCTATTTTCGGGAGCTTATTATATAGAGTTTTTAGTGGAGCTTGCGAGAGCTCGAGGCAAAGTTGGTGGAGCCAAACTTGTGACATAATGGGGGAAATTTTAATTAACTTAAAAATTTTGGTCTTCTCAACATTCAAAGTCAACTTCGTCCAGCCATTTCGTCGAATGTAAGTGAGAGCAATCTCCAACATACCAACTTCTCAAACATGGCTATGTAATTCTCTTGGTGTTCTAGAATCGTTTCAATCTATACCGTAAGTGTGTAAATGCCAGTGAAGAGACCGATTAAAATTCTAATTTTGTGAAGGTAGAGAAAATTGCAGTAATTAAAGAAATTTTTTCGAGTTATCATCAGTTAAAAAATAAGATTATAATGTAAGATTTAATCTGAACCATTTAATTTTATTAATGACACATGTCAATCAATCTTTGAAAGTCTAGGAGGACCAGGAGAGAATCTGAATCCTTATTTTATAGACGATTATAGTTGATTGTGTTCGCATTTATTCTGTTAGACATTGTTAATTGTAATTTTCTGTACTGCACAACGGTAATTGGAATTTTAAACAAAAATAGATAGGTAGATATTGTAGCACATTAATGTTTCTATTTAAATGGAATGTAGAATTTACTAAGGAAACCAAGATCTATTTTTAAAATATAAAAAAATTCTCCGTTTTTTAAATAGTTGGGATTTAGCTGTGTATTTTAGAAAAAGGTATAGCCTCTTTTTCTCAATGAAAAATTATTTGAGGATCCAACAAAAATTGTGAGAAAAATTGGATTATAATTGTCCTTTAATGGCGTACAATTTTTTTTCATTGATGTACAAATTTAATGCTACAAAATAAACGTCCTTATGCGATAATGCAGGTAGAAAATTTTGTTGTGGGGGTTAAAAGTAATATTTGAGAGATCTATATTTAAAAAATACTAGTTAGAATGTCAAATTAACTATACGTACAATAATTTTAAAAGATTAAAAATGAGAATTTTAAAAGATTAATTTTTTGGGTATTTTATTTTTTCGGTTTGGCTCAGAAAATTTTGAATCAACCATGACTGAAAATTGAACCAAAGTAAACTAAATCGGTCGATTTGATTTTTCGATTTTTTTTAGTTTGCTTGAGCTTCTGTCCATTCTTTTTAGAACTCAAACCAAACCAAACTAAAAACGATCAATTTTTAAAAATTAATTATTTCGGAACTTATTATTTTATAGTTCTGTCCCAAAACATGACTTCTTCATTGTTAATATAGACATTCAGCATTCAGTTCCCATTCACTCTATATATATATATATATATTAGTAGTTTTTCAATAAGGGATCTCTGACTTTAATAAAGTCAGGGATAAGGTAAAAGACAAAAAAAAAACACAGACTCCAATGCACTGTTTTTTTGTCTTTTAGTTATCCCTGACTTTATTAAGTCAGGATCCCTGACTAGAAAACTACACATATGTACATATGTACATATATATATAGATTATATTAGATTATGTTCCGGATTATTTGGGATTTCAATATTTACATCATGAGATTTACTATCGGATTTTTCGGGATTTAAAATTATACAACTTTATTATATTTCCTCAAAGCCATTACATATTTTCATATAAATAATGGTAGAGCTTATACTTATCATTCACATTTGAAACAATATCAAAATTTAAAACTTGTTTAACTTCATATATATTATTTTCAAAATGGCATTTCAACCAAAAAATATGGTTAACGGTGTTGAAGGAGGAAAAATATCTAAAGAAGACGATGACGACGAAGAGGAAGATGAAGATTATGAAGGAAATTTGATATTATCGGATTAGCGATTATATATATATATATATATATATGTAAAAAATTTGTGAAGTTTCATTTTCACCAAATTCAGGTGAGAGGCTCCTCATTTTTCTATTTGAAAAAAATATTCTCATTTTTAATCTTTTAAAATTATTGTACGTATAGTTAATTCGACATTCTAACTAGTATTTTTTAAATATAGATCTTTCAAATATTACTTTTAACCCCCCACAACAAAATTTTCTACCTGCATTATCGCATAAGGACGTTTATTTTGTAGCATTAAATTTGTACATCAATGAAAAAAGATTGTACGGCATTAAAGGACAATTATAATCCAATTTTTCTCACAATTTTTATTGGATCCTCAAATAATTTTTCATTGAGAAAAAGAGACTATATCTTTTTCTAAAATACACATCTAAATCCCAACTATTTAAAAAACGGAGAATTTTTTTATATTTTAAAAATAGATCTTGGTTTCCTTAGTAAATTCTACATTCCATTTAAATAGAAACATTAATGTGCTACAATATTTACCTATCTATTTTTGTTTAAAATTCCAATTACCGTTGTGCAGTACAGAAAATTACAATTAACAATGTATGATTAGTCTCTTACTAATTGCCGAAACAATGTCTAACAGAATAAATGCGAACACAACCAACTATAATAGCTTATAAAATAAGGATTCAGATTCTCTCCTGGTCTTCCTAGACTTTCAAAGATCGATTGACATGTGTCATTAATGAAATTAAATGGTTCAGATTAAATCTTACATTGTAATTTTATTTTTTAACTGATGATAACTCGAAAAAATTTCTTTAATTATTGCAATTTTCTCTACCTTCACAAAATTAGAATTTTAATCGGTCTCTTCACTGGCATTTACACACTTACGGTATAGATTGAAACGATTCTAGAACACCAAGAGAATTACATAGCCATGTTTGAGAAGTTGGTATGTTGGAGATTGCTCTCACTGTATTCGACGAAATGGCTGGACGAAGTTGACTTTGAATGTTGAGAAGAGCAAAATTTTTAAGTTAATTAAAATTTCCCCCATTATGTCACAAGTTTGGCTCCACCAACTTTGCCTCGAGCTCTCGCAAGCTCCACTAAAAACTCTATATAATAAGCTCCCGAAAATAGCCTTGTATAGTCTATTACCTCGATGACCATCAAAGTTATCAAGGACCTCAGTGAAATAAAATTCATCATTTAATAGACAATTATTGGAACATAGTATTATGAATCAAGTTGAGATTTTAATATTATTGAAAAAAATTGAGAAAAAATTTATAATTAGAGTGCCATATTTGTAATTTTAAGGATATTTATTAACAATTTTCTTTTTGCTAGACCATGCATTCATGAGTCCATGAGTGTTTATCTCTACAAAATCAAAATCAGGTGGTCAGCTAAAAGAATATATTAAAATCCACTCGGTCAAGTCCATGGTGCGTTAAAATGTATGTACATGCCTATAAAAGTTAGATCACATTTAGTTTTCAAAATATATATGCACACTTTTTAATCATATGTACTTTTTCATTTTCGAACTCAATCAGTTTTAAATTAGGGTAATTTAATCCGATCATATAATCTTCATAGTTAGGAAACTTACAAGATATATTAGGTCGTGGAGAAATTCTAGAGAACATCAGAGGTTCCACATCAGTTATATAATAAGCAAATGATATTATGTCACATGTTCATTTATTTTAAAAAACTAACTTGCAAGTAAGTAATTACATTAAATTTAATTACATATGTTTCACATTCAATTGTTGGTTGTATTACATCTGATATAGCAGTGACTTTCTCTAGATTGTGGATGGCCCGACCTGAAATGATTTTTAGCAATAATTTATTTGCCAATTCACGTGTAAGTTTTATACTAACTAGCATTTTTGTATAATTAATTAACCAAACAGGGCAGCATTATTTGTTCCATTTACAACATAAGGTAAATCCACTTGTAATTTGTTTTGGCAGCTTATAGTCCTATCTATTCAAGAAATAATACATGGTCCAGGTAAGTTCAAAAAACAGAAAATTAAAAATGAAAATAAGAAAATTCAAACATTTCAAAATCTTTGAATTTGACGTTGTACATGAGTAGTTGAAAACTTTAAGCTTGTAACTATCCTGGGAACAAGGCTGGCACATTAAATTTTAGTCGCGTGTAAGACCATTTCAACGTCTCTTAGCTCTTTGAAAAAATAAATCAGCCGAAACAAATCTGACAGCAAAATTTACTGCAAGAACTTCCAGGATTGCACAAAACCGCTGGAATTTTCTCAGCTCTCCGTTGAAGGCACTGGGGACAGAGCTTTTATAGATACGTAGTGGGATAGAAGAAAACTAGCCAGATGAATGGAATCAGTTTTTAGATTTTACTTTGTCATGTCAAAGGTTTAAGTATGATCTTTTTCCTGCAATTGAATTTTATTGCAGCTTAAATAAGAGTATGTCCTTCAATCATTTCGAACAATCAATCCTATTCAACAAGATATAACAAGAAAACAAGAAAGCAATTTTTCATGATTGTACCTCTAGCTAACTTTGCCTAGATGGCACTAAGAAAAGAAGTAGGATTGGGAGGAATTGGGATTTCCACAGTTCCTTCCAGCATAAGTAAAACCTTCTTCATCGATGGGCGGAGTGATGGCTCATCAAGAATGCACCAGAGTGCAATTTTGATCATCCTCTCCAATTGTCTTTGATCAACCTCTTCACCTTCTACTAGTTGGCTAAGGTTACCATCCTTGAAACACTGGTAAACCCATTCTTCGAGAATAACTTGATCCTCCGGAAGATTCTGATCCAAGCATCTTCGAAGACAGATGATCTCCAGCAACACAACTCCAAAGCTGTAAACATCTGCTTTCACCGTAATCGGTAGATTCCGGTGCCATTCTGGTGCAACATATCCCCTTGTCCCTCTGATTCCTGTAAAAGTTCTAGTTTGGTCTGGCTTCATCAACTTTGCCAATCCAAAGTCTGAAATTTTAGCACACCTATTCTCATCCATGAGTATGTTTTGAGGCTTTATGTCGCAATGGATGATCAGTGTCTCGCATTCATCATGTAGATACAGGATTCCTCTAGCAATATCGCGAGCAATCCCCATTCTTTCAACCCAATTTGGTTGTTTTTCTGCATTGAAGAGTATATCAGCAAGAGAACCGTTGCTCATGTACTCGTAAACCAATATCTTTTTCGATACTTCAAGGGAATAACCAAGTAGACGGACAAGATTTCGGTGATGAGTCCTCCCGATAACTTTCATCTCCGTCTGAAATTCTCTTTCCCCTTCAGCTAACACCTTCTCTAATCTCTTTACAGCTACAAACTGGCCGTTGATCATTTCCCCTTTATAAACTGTACCAGATGATCCTCTACCGACTTCTTCCTTGAACCCATCTGTTATCTTCTCAAGTTCTGCATAACTAAATGATAAGGGAGCAATATCTTCACAATATCTGGCACTGCCATTACCTGGAATTCTTCTGTATGGCCACACGCGGTATTTGTAAATGACAATTCCAAAGGTTACCGCCAAACTAAGAACGAGAACAGCAACAAATAAACAAATGATGATGATGTCTTTCCAGAGTTCTTTCTTATTGCCTTCTCTAGAGAATGTTGCTTGAGTAGATGATGAGGTAGCATCATCTACTTTTACGAAAGTAATGTCTGAATCACGCAGGTTCCTTTTACCAAATCTCAAAGGAAGCCTTTGCATTTTGCATTCCTTATCTTTATACACAGCGGCTTCACAATTACAGTCCTCCAAACACGCTTGTTTGCACTTCTCTTTGGTTGTTTCCGACAGAACATAGTACGAAACATCTTCCCACTTAGTGTTCTCCAGTTCTTCAATAGCTTTGTTTCCACAACTTTCTGCTGTGTAATTCCGTTCGCAGCCAGAAGTCCAGTTGCCTGGGCTAACTGGAACAAATCCTGGAAGACATTTGCAAGCAGGTGTCTGATCGTTCAAAACACAGAAGCTGTTAAACCCGCAAAGACCAATAGGGTCACATTTTTCATTTGTCGATGACCACACATCTGACCACGTACTATTTTGCTTCCTCAAATTGTAAGAATACAACCTGAATATGCCATCCGAATCAATTTTCATCAAATACATCATCCCTTGTGTCGGATTTTCTCCTTCTGTCAAATTTTTAATGTTGAAGCCAGTTGCATTCAGCAGGAAAAGATGGCCGTTTTCATCGAGATTTAGGCTCACATTATCACCTTTTCCATTTGTACCAGATGCCCAATAAGAATACGGAGCTGTGTCCGGAGTATTTACCGGATACTGTACCAGATGGCCATCATGTTGCATCTTAAGCCGGAATTTCCCTGTCGAAGGATCAGTTTCCGAAATCCCAGAAAATAACTCTGTCCCCGCTGAAAGACGTTGAGTTGGCAAAAGGGTATCAGTCGGATGCTCAAAAGTTTGCCAGATTATTTTCCCATCAGAATTGTAAAGCACAAAGCTGCCAGAATCAAGCATGGATGCAGAAGATGCAGACGGAGAATCGTCGGCGATTATGGAATCTTGGCCTTGTTCTCCTGGACGCAGGACAATTCTCCCCTCAGAATTGAACATCAAGGTAGCATTGCTGGAGACTGGAGGATTGTCTCTATTGGCAGTCCACACTACAGTTTTCTCCGGGATCCCGGCTAGAAAAACTCCAACGTAATAGCTGCTGCCATTTCTTTGCTGATAAAATCCGAACGCGTAGAGGCCCGATGGTGACCGCCATGATAAGTTCCCGGTGGGTGAAAGAGAAGAGCCTAGACTTATATTTGAGTGCTTTTTTTGAGCTGCGGCGGTAAAACATCCCGATGATAAAATAAAGAGTATGATTGAATGCATGAAATGAATATGAACTCCCTGCATCCTTTTTTTTTTTTTGGGGGATTTTTGTGTGGAGATTCGGGATGAAATGGCACGATGAGGAGATTGAGATTCATTTTAATATAAATTTATAAACCGAAGTCAATCAAGTCCAGTCTCGTTCCTGAACTCGAACATTCAACACTACTGTCCCAACGCGGCGTGTGCGCTTCACTAGCCAGACTTTTCCGTGGCGAGGATGTCAGGAGGAAAAGTTCAAAATAGATACTGTGTTAACGTAGTCAAATAAAGTGATGCTGGTGTTGGAATTTTTATTATACTCCTTTACAATTTAATTTAAAAACTAAGAAAAATAGTGGTTATTTTATGGTTAAAATGAAAATTTTATGAAAAAATTGATGTAATGGAAGTAATTTAGTATTATGAAAATTGTAGAGAGATTTGTGGTAAAAATTAAAAAATTGTAGAGAAAAGTGTTGTTCGAAAAAAGAAAAAATTGATTTGATAGTAGGTCTAAACAAAGCTGCTCCAAAGTCACTCTATCAAATCTTTAGAAAAAAAAATAAAAAAATTGATTTGTAAATCCCTTGGTCAATGTGATAATTATTTTTCATATAATTTAATGACAAGTCAAACATCACATTTATTAGAATTGTATCTCAATTTTGTATGCGTAGCAGTTAGCACTATAATTTTAAAAAACAAAGAATCATATTCATCTTAATTTTTGGGCTAGTTGCCGAGTAGCAGTAACTCATGCCCTCAAGCATTTTGAGGGAATAAGTTCGCTCCCATGGAGCTCAATTCCATCTCCTATCCTAAAATTATGGATTAGGAGCTGAGTTAGGGTTCGACAAAATTTTACAGTTTAGATTGTAGTATATTTATAGAATTAGATTAAATCATTTCCATCTCCTATCCTAAAAATATGGATTAGGAGCTGAGTTACTGTTGGCAAAATTTTGGATTGTATTATAAGTGATGTATCTAGACTCCAATAAAGTTTAGATTGTAATAAATCTGTAAAATTATAGTAAATCAAAAACAAAAAAAAAAATACAGCTTAATTGAAAATCAAATAGAAATGCTATAGTTGTTCAGTAATCCTTATAAAGAAATGCTTAATTTCTTTAACATTTATTATTTATGCATCGCCTTTTGAATTTTAAAAAAATATATATGATATTTCCTTATCATTTTTATTTATGCACCACCTTTTGAATTTTTCAAAAATATATATGATATATTATCAGAAGTTATTTCGAAATGCCATTATATTTGCAGATCGACCGGCTTTATTAAATCATCGAAAATCTACCGAAAATTCAATTCATGGCCGCAATTGTTCTGCTTTAACGTGGAAAAATAATATCTGTTACGTGTTTCATAATAATTGGTTATAGAGTTTGTGGAAGGAGGATTGTCAGTTACTCTCTTGTAGAAATTAACATATACTAGTTACTTCCTACTATTTTCATAATGTTTAAAATTTCTGACCAAAAACTTTAAAAGAAAAGAATAGTGATGGGTCATATGCTTGATACTTTATCTTACAAATATAAAATATATACTTATTATAAGAAAAAATAATTAAAATATAATGAAAAATACAAGAAAAATCTCTTATTATTAATTTTTTTTAACCACAATATTTCTTATTTTTAATATTTAAATTATTGAGTATTATGAAAACTATTGGTAGGTCTATCTCATGGCCAGTGGCGGGTCAAGCCCCGTTAGAAAAAATAAATTCTAAAAATTAAAGAGAAAATTACTCGAATTTCAAATTTGTCCTATTAAATCAATAAGAACAACCACTAGGGTGGGGCTCTTTGAATCACCAAAATACTAAATGGACCCATTTTTTAATAAAAGATTTTCTTACTAAATTGCCCACTGTGCTATTTACTGTTAAGTACAACATAAGAAAGTAAAAAAAAAAAATCTATTTTACTCCGCGTCCGTTTCATATATATAATTACTTAACGCATTTTTTCCATCTTGCATCAATTATCAACAATTTTTTTCCATGGAAATTGGGGATTTTTAATAAATATTTTATCCTTTTTCCACCGAATTTTGTTGAAAAATAAACCAAAAGTAAATTGTTATCAGCGCCACGTCTGAGCTTGACCAATCAAATCTCTAAATACAATGAATTTTCTTATTATTATATTATTATTATTATTTTGCAATTTTCGTGGTGAAAATTAAAATTTTGAAAGAGAAAGTTCTGCATTTTTGAGAGAGAGAGAGAGAAATGTTTGAAAGAGAAAGCTTTATTTCTAATATTTCTTTAACTTCCATAATTTACTGTAATTTTTTTAAGCCTTTTTTATTTGCACATTTGAATCAATTTTTGTTTGACTGCTAAGATAATAATCGCACAAATCAGGCAAGTTTGTTCAACGGATCATAAATAATATTTCAATTTCATGCTTTTGATTAATGGGTTTATAAATAACTGTAATGAGTTTATTTGAAATTTTATTATTAACAGAAGAAAACAGTTTTAAAAGGTTAGTTTTCGTATCTAGGTGAGTGTGGAGTATAAATTTTATTTTTAAATTTTAACAGTGGGTACAATAAGTAAATAAGTTTTTTAAAAAATACTATAGTGGGTTCAAATAATTCCACCCTAATCCCAACCCATTAGATAATAAATAAAATCTCCATTTCTAAACCAAACAAGCATTCCACAAATAGGCCCTCATTGTCACTATCAAACTATGTCTTTTCTTTCGTGTGTCACTGGGTATTAATCTTGAGTAGTTTGGTATGAAGAAGTCCTCTTGAAGGGACATGGACCTAGTAACCTACCTTTGATCTCATTTACAAATCTTGAAAAGGGCAAAACCATTCCTTTTAGACTATAATCTTGGAAAGGGTAAAACCATTCCTTTTAGACTATAATCTTGGAAAGGGTAAAACCATTCCTTTTAGACCATAAAGCAAGCTAATCAAGCTACCAAGGAACTATCAATCCAGGTAGCAGGAGAAGTCTGGAAATACAAACAAGTAGGCAGATGGGCATGATTGTAAACTCATAAAGCTATAAAACTTTAACTTTAAGAAATATAAAAATCCACTACCTAATTGAAAGAATAAAAGTCCACAATAACCCATATGGGTGGTTTTATTATTATTTAATTTAACCTTATTAAATCTATTAAAATAACTTCTACAAACTCAAATCCACAAAAGTTTAGTTTTCACACTTTGTTGTTATGTAATTTAGCCTTTAGTAAATTATTTTTCCGAATCCTTCGCTGATGCAAACAATAAAATGTTAAGTGGTATATACTGATTTTAATAGGGTAAAAACTACTAGTCTCCCATATGTGGAATGGCAGCAAGCACCATTAAAGTTGAAATTAACCACAACATTTAATCAATGCTAACACTAATTAATGACAATCATATGGTCGATTAGGGGTGGGCACTAGATCGGTTCAGTTTCGATGCAAACCCAATTTTTCAGCTCAGATCGGTTCTAATTGTAATAGAACCGAAAAATGTAAGTTTGTTCTAGTTTGATTTTTAGTTTTTTTATTATATTTTTACTTTTTTTTTACTAATTCATAAGTTGCCAAGGATTAAAAATAAATAAAAGATTCAAATTCATCACAAATCTGATAAATTCGTTCCAAAATCATTATAAAAAACTTGAAAAAAGTTGATAATAAACTGAAAATTAGAATTGAAAGCACACAAACAAAAAAAGTGCAATCGACTTAATCAAATAAGAGAATACATATAGAAAACAAAGTTATAATGTGTTAGGCTATTACAAAATTAATTAAAAAAATTCAATTAAAGGAATAAATAGAACGAATCAAAACCCCAAGTCCCAACAAACAATGGCTGCTAAAGGAGCCTAGAAAAAAAAGGATCCTAGAAAAACTAGTCCCAGTATCTTCAATTAAATGTAGAATCAAAGGTTTTCCAATCTATCAATAGGGAGAAATTGATTCAAAACCTTAAATCTCATATTCATCAACAATCTTGAAGACGAAGAAGTAGAAGAAGATGAAGATGAATAAATGGGGAGAAATTGAAGATGAAGAAGGCAAAGTGGAAGAAGAAGGGCTGGGGGCGAGGAGCTATGACAATCTTGAAAACTCAAGATTTCTTGACTAATTGATTAGAGTTGGTTAAATTGGTGCGACGGCGAACCAAGTGGCATGACAAAGGAGCAAAGTTGGGCGATGCACCGGTGAATTAGAATTCGGTGTCGGCTTGTTGGAGATTTAGGGTTTGATTTTTTAGTTAGACTTAGGGACTATTTATTTTTTTGATTTAATGACTTAATTAACTTAATTGCAATCAGTTAAGTCATTGAGTCCGTTTGTTTTTTCAATTTAATGAAATTTTTCGGTCAATAAATCATTAAGTTATTAAACTAATATTTTTAGCTTTTTGCTTCATATAAAAGGTCTGAATGATATTATTAAAAAATATTCTCCAAAATATCTTTATCTAATTAATTAATTTTCATTCATACCTAAACAAGCTTAATAACTAGCATTACTACGCATCTCTATAACTTATAATAATATAGTGATAGATTATTATTATTTTATTTTTTTTATTTTCTTCAAATTAGTATTGTTTATCTTTAAAACTTTTAATAAATATTTCATATAAAACATCATAAACAACAATAAAATTGATTAATATATACTAATTTAGATTATTAGATGGTTGTATTCAATTGAGCATGATTATGTTATAAAAATATATTATCTTATTTATATCTTATTTATGTTTTTTGAGATGTTATTAATTGTTGAACATTTATAATTGTAAGGACATACATGTAAAAATGCTAGTTTTTAGATTTTTTAAGTTAAAAAAAAAACAATTTAATACATATTTGTAGTGATCCAAACCAAAAAAGAACATATCATTCAAATTCAGACATTTAGCTCTATTAAGAATTCAGACTAATTCAAGTCTATTCATATTTCAGATTAAAAAAAACAAAACACACACACACACACACACACATGTATATGTGTGTGTGTGTATGTATGTATGTATGTATGTATGTTTAGTGCTGATATGATCCAAGCTCCTAAACTTTATTAAAATACAGGAAGCATACTGTTTAATAGTATAATACCATTATATTATTAAACTGTGTGGTTTAATAGCTTTCTCAGACTATAACTAATCCATCAAGTTAAGGACTATTGTAAAATCATGAACTTGCCTCTTGTGACCCTCATATAATGTCAAGTGGTCATATTTCGTAATTACAAAAATATTTGGGTTTTTCGGTTTGAATCCAGTTATGACATTTCTAAACGAGAACCAAACCAATTTGTTCAGTTTTTTACAATTTTCTGGAAATAAAAAAATCAATCCGAATTCGAGGAAAATCGAGAATGAAAAGTTTTTTATCCGAATCAGATCTGTCGACCCTTATGATTATAGCTGATTTTTTATACATAGTAGATATTATTGATGGCATGATTCATAACACTAGTACATAAATGACACCTCATTTATCATTAATCTTTGATTGTTTGGTCTTCCTTTAACTTACGTACAGAACGAAGTATAGCTTCTGAAAATTCAATTCAAAGCTAATATCATTGAACTAGAAATAATATGACCTATTTATGTCAATGTCAAAGTATATAAAACGCATATTCTAACTCTTAATTAGTCTAAGAAATTAAAGCTTTTAGTTGAAAAGCTGTTTTAATTTCATGCACTGTCCCTCTCCACGCGGTTTCTAGATTTTCAACTCTCAATGTTTATTTAATCGAAAATTATATATACCTCGATGGAGATAGGAGTGTTTTTTTTTCCCTCGTACTTTTTTTTCCCCTCATACTTTATTTGAAAAAGTTGAAACTTTCAAAAGCATGTCCTTTTGTAGTTTACCAAAACTATTTTTCAAAGTATCCTAATTCACAGTTTTAAGATCTATCTTCGGTCAAAATCTCTAATAAATGCCTTATTTAATATTGAATTGGGTAATTGTAGTTTAAAAATTAGAGCATAAATTGTTTAGTAAATATTAACTGTTGTGACTTAAAAATTAAGTTGATTTGATCAATTATTTATATAATAAAAAAAATATAATATTTTTCTACATTTTTTAAAATTATTATTTAAAAATCATATTTATTAGATGTTATTAATTTTTATTTCATAATTATAATTATTTATTTATCTTTTTCACTGAAGATATGAAGACCCTACAAACATGTTTATAGCAGCGAAAAAATTTACTCCTACTGATAATATAAGGGAGAAATTTACTTCTACTTTACATGTTAATAGAAGGAAGAAATTAAGGAGCTCCTGTGGGCCCAATGACATTATAATCTAGGGATTCATAAAATGGGAAAATGGCTTGAATATATATTATCTCTTGGAGCTTTGCTCAATAAGCATGTTTGTTTGTGTCAGTTTGGGATTTGAAAGAAAAAAAAAAGAAGAGAAACTCAAGGGATCCATTTTATCATTGTGCCGAATGTAAGTTATTCGCTCATGTGCGTTGTGCAATCACTGAGGAGGAGTACAGTGACGAAGGAAAATTGAAGCATTTTAGTCACAAGCATCTCTTGTTTGTCGGTGAAATCCATACTGATGATGATATAGTTTGTTATGGTTGCCAGAATTATATCCAAGGCACAGGATATGCTTGTGATCCCTGAAAATATTCTTTTAAAATAGACCCTGTCATAATGAATTGAGGCCGAGGATTTTGAGTTAGTCATTGCAGTAGATATTTGCTGAAGAGAGTGCTTTTCCAATAAGGATACCGTAATTGCTGAAGAGAGTGCTTTTCCAATAAAGATTCCGTAATCTATTAAAGTGTAGAATGAACCTTTATAATGTTGTAAATAGGTTTTATATTGTGGTAAAACCCGGTTAAAAGTCCTTCTGCACTTTAATAAAATGTGAGAACCTTACCTGATAATTTCTAATTTGCTGAATTCAACGTAAAAAGCCGTTTGATTTATAAGCACTTTTTATACATTATAATAAGCCATTTTTTTTGCAAATGAACTCTAGTGCCATAGTTCTAGTACAGTGGCTGTCATTTACTTCAAGATAATGCAAGTTCTGTGCAATACAGCAACTGCTTTCAAACTTCTATTACTGAAGAAGAAAAAGCAGTTTTGACGAGCATATAATATATACATATCTCACCCTTAATTATATAATTATTAGTTATGATTATTTATTAGTTTTAATTAATTAATTTGTTTTATTGAATAGGAAATTAATTAGAAAATATTGATAAAAAGGACATGAAGAAGTTTAAATTGGAAAGCATTAAAGATTAATTGATTTTGGAAGCAATTATGCATGTGGAAGTGAAGCCAAGGAAACGGAAGCTAGTAAATTAATTCACCCATGCACATGAAGACAAAGAAGATTATGTTCCAAAAAGCTTCCGCATGAGGTTAAAAGAATTAAAGGAAGATTTTGCTTGGCAATTTGGGATGCATGTGCCAGCTACTAAAAGAAGACATCATTAATTAGCCTTTGCCCTTTGACTCCAAGAATGGCTAACTTTCGAAAATTAATAAGGAAAATTAATAACTTATGGTAGGTTGTGAAGCATTAATTAGAATTAGAATCCTATAAGGATTCGGCTAGAAATTACATGGTCATGGGCATTATATAAAGCAAAGATGCGGAAGAGAAGAGGGGAGGAGGCCAGACATAGAGCAAAAGAGAAGCAGCAGCAGCAGTCCAATTTTCCATGGCTGATTTTATTTATTTTGTTGCTCCCAATTCAAGTATGTCTAGCTAATTTTCCTATACTAAGGTTAAGGATGAAACCATATTTAATGAAATAATTATCTTTTTGTTTAATTAAATTCCCTACATATGTTATTTAATGTTTATGGTTCTTATTTCACATGATTAGTTGGATGTTATTAAATCTTTTCATTAATTCTGTCATGCATTATTAATTGTTAGGATTAATATTCAATTAAATCTATGCTTGGATCTATAATGTTTATATATGATTTTCTTTGATTCCGTGTCTTTCATTAAATTGTTTACATAGAGTACTTAGGAAAACTTTGACTCTTTGTCATTCAATATGTTTACATAAGATGCTTAGATAACATATTATTAAGTAGAAAAAGAACCTACATAAGATTAATTTTAATTGGGCTTAATTGTTATATCCATGAGGCGACATAGATTGGTTTCGAATTGTCACTCTAAAATTAGGGATTAATTGATAATTAGATAATTACTAGTTGAATAATGGCGGATTCTAAAACCTTAGTAACCTTTGTCTTATTGAATTCTCCTTTGCTTTAATTGTTTTCTTAGATTAATTAGTTTAATTTATCTTAAACTCAATTTGCTCAACTAGGTTAGGATTAATATTAATTTTAGATTTAAATTAGACTTTTCAATTTAAAGCAATCCCTGTGGATTCGACCTCGTTACCACTACTCTATCTCTAGATTCGTGCGCTTGCGAGTATATTAAAATTTTGCACAACAAGTTTCTTACGGAGATTGGGATCTACAAGTTGTTTACGAAATTCTCCAATGCAGCAACTCTGCAAATCCAAATAATTCACGTATAAACACTTGGCAAGAGACATGAATCCCACTGTTGACATGTTGGAGCACTGAATCAAGATTTCATCTAATTCCCTCTGATAAGGCTCGAAATCAAGTCCTTGAAATAGTTTTTGAAATAGTTTTATTTAGTTGGAGAAGTGAATTAGATCTCAAGGGCGTAGAAATTTGAAAAAAGATCAAACGCATGTGCTTTGACTGAAAAATATCAAATGCAATCACGGATTTAGCATATCGAGGAAAAGATGGCCAGCGACCAAAAATCATATGTAGACCACATTTTTCTCCACATCCATGATTGACTAGAGTTACGTTTGCTTGCTTAGGTCATTTTGGCCTTAGGGGTTAGGATCTTAGAATCAATGATTTTATTGCATCAAAGAATATTAGATTTTAAATGAACAATAAATAAATAAAAAGGCAACCAAGTGCAACGATATTATTGTCAAATAAAATCCAAAGATATGGAAAGATACAAATTCTAAAGGTTTTCTAAAATTGAAAATATTAAAGAAATTGTTTCTGAATTGTGAGTTCCAAAATGTTATAATTTGGTTGAAATTTGATGAAAAATAATGTGCTGATATAATTCTGATGTCAATAGCTCAAAATCTTGTCCTCGATAAGGATTGTACCTTACATCAGATATTAATACCTAGTTAAACTTAGTTTTTGAGCATTCATAAGCAAGACATGATACAGACACGATTTGATCAAATTTCTCATTAATTTTAAAAAAATCATTTGATAGATCAAATTTGGATACATCATGAGCATAGTTGAATCATACTTTTCACCTTTGTAAGTGAGGTTTGAACCCAGACTTTTAGTGCCCCTAAAAGTTTTAAGCAATTGAACAGACGAACACCGACGGTTTGCTCATAAATATATATGAATAAGATGTTAAATAAAATTTGAGACGTGTTAGTCCGATTGAGAAAATGTGAACCTAAATCAACCATTTACTTTGATTTAATGCAAAACTAAGCCGAGAGTTTACCTTGTGTCAACCACCAAATTTGCTAAGAAGTCGCCTAGCAATTACAGCAAATAAAAGCAAGTACACAAGAAGTAGAAACCCCTTTGACCTTCATTAGAAAAGCTCACTCCAATGAACTAAAATTCAAAAATAATACGTTAACAATATATGCATAAAGCTCTAATGGCAGCAAAACCTTCATTATCCTCTTATTCATCTATATGTTCCCCACATCAAAAGCTCAAACACCACAATCCAGCATAACCACAGGTTCCACTCTTTACACAAATTCCTCTTCGAATTTCTGGCCTTCTCCTTCTGGTCATTTTTCTTTCCGATTTTACCCTAGTGGCAATGGCTTCAGGGCTAGAATATGGCTTGTTGGCAGTAGCCCAGCAAATAACACAATTGTTGTATGGACTGCTCGACGTGAAGGCCCTGTGGTCTCATCTGGTACTGCTCTGCAGTTCTCTGTAGATGGCAGCAGAGTCTTGCTTCACAACTCTAATGGCGAAGTCCAGTTGATAGCTGAGCCTACTCAAACACTGTTTGGGCTAGTTTTGATCATCCAACATATACCTTTTTGGTGGGCCAAAAGCTAGCTAAAGATTCCAAGTTATATTCAAGCATACCTTAACCAATCAATCTATTGGAAACTTCAAACTCCGGATGCAATCAGATGGGAATCTGAATGCATTTCCATGAGAAGTATCCCAAGAAGGTAAATATGGTTATTGGTCATCTTATACTTCAGGTGCTGGACATAATGTAACATTGAATTTAGACCAAGATGGCACTTAACATCTTGGAAATTCAACTGGGTTTATTGCAACGAATTTAACTGAAGGTAGACTTTCAGCAAATAGGACAACCTTGTATTGAGCTACTCTTGATGTTGATGCATTTTCAGGCTTTATCAGCATCAAATTGGGACTAACGGTAGCTTGAGCTCCAAGATTTTGTAGGTGGCAATCGTTGAAGAAGATCATTGTGCAGTGAAAGGAACTTGCGGATTGAACAGCTATTGCAGCCTTAATGGTACATGCGTTGCTTGTTTTTGTCCTCCGGGATTCATTTACATTAATCCGGTAAGGCCTCAAGAGGGCTGCAAGTTAAATTCCACAATAGAAGATTGCTTTGAAGATAAGATTGGCAATAGTTACAGCATTTCTCTTCTAGAAAACACTTACTAGGAGCGCGATGAGTATGACATTGTCACTCGGACAAGTGAAGATGCTTGTTCAAAGGCATGTTTGGAGGATTGTAAATGCATCGTGGCAATGTTCAGGGACCAACTGTGCTTTAAACACAAGCTTCTTTTGAGATATAGATGAAAAACTAGTACAAGCCCAAACAAAGCTCTGATCAAAGTTAGGGTTAGTGGCTTGTCTACAGGTGGAGATCGGGTTATCAACAAGACAACCAAGAAAATTCGCAAGGAATTTGTAATTGTTGGTATTGTTCTAATTGCCTTTTCTTTAATAATTTTCTTGTCAACTCTGTATTTTGTGTTGGCTTATAAGATATGGAGCTACAAGATCCTCTCAAGGCAAGTGAGTTCACCTGATGTAGTTGAAGAAATCAATTTGAGGTCATTCAGCTATAAGCAGACCATTTTGGCTCTCGAAAATTTCAAGGAAGAGATTGGTAGGGGAGGTTTGGGGAGGGTTTATAAGGGTTGTATTAATGGTAGGAAAGAAATAGCAGTGAAGAAGCTAATAAAGATAGTAGAAGAAGGTGAAAGTGATGTTGGGTCTATATCATTTGGGGGCCCAAAAGCTCAAAGTACAAAAATATTTGTTTGATATATAATTAACATTAAGTTTTGGACTTAAATGAAATTTATCATAAAATTTGGCTTTAAAAGGTAAGTGCCTACCTAATGGGCATTGCACAAAAGAAGAGAGAAAGAAAGCTGGCTGTTACAATTTGGGGGTAAAGTTTTTTAATCTTTAATTGCATGATTGGAAGGCAAAATTAATTTTGTTTTCTGCTAAATTGAGAGTAAGTTCCTGACATTGCACTCTACAATTCTACTGGTCTTGATTTTTATTTTATCATCTCATTGGTTATTATTTGAGATACTCACTTGTTAGAGAGACATATATTAGGATATTATTGTAAGCTAAAGATATTAAGATTTTTAATGTTGTTAGCCTCTAGTATTATCTAGAGAAGAATTTATGCTGTAATCCCATTAATATAGTGGAAGATTATATCGAACTACGGTCCTATGATTTTTCCTGTTTTGGGTTTTTCATGTAAAAATCTATGTCTCTTGTGGTTGATTTATTTCTTTAGATTTTGTTAGTTTATTTTTCTGTTTATATATTTGTGGCACACATCCTATTTTAATCACACAAAGAGGGAAAGAGTTTTATTTTCACTTAATTTACAACTGCTTGTGTGAGTCCTTTTCCCATCAGAGTGGTATCAGGGCGTCAGGTTTTGTATTTTTTATTACTTGTATAGTTGAGATGGAGAAGTTCTCGACATGCATGATTAAATTAAAGTTATGGAATTATGGTATTTAGAAGTCTATGATAGACAATTTGCTATACATGAAAAACTTATATGAGCCTATTGAAGGCGAAGAAGTTAGACTCGTCGATTTAGATGAAACAAAATAGGCGCAATTAAATCAGAAAACTGTGGGTACTATTAGGTTATGGATTGATTAAAGCATGTACGACCATGTCCCAAAGGAATCCAAAACTTATGTTCTTTGGAGGAAATTGAAAATAATTTATGAGCAGCTGATAGCACAGAATAAAACCAATTTGATAAAAAAACTTGTTAACTTGAAATATAAAGAGGGGCGCAGTATAATAGAACACACTAGTGAGTTTTGGGGCTTGGTTGATCAGTTGACTAATATGAAAATAATTTTAGATGATGAGTTGCAAGTATTGTTGTTACTTAGTTATTTGCCTGGTAGTTGGGAGACATTAGTGGTATCAGTGAATAATTCAACGCCGAATGAAAAATTAACCTTGGATATGGTTACAGATAGACCGCAGAATGAAGAATCTAAAAGAAAGAGTATTGAAGCAGTTCCTTTTGAGTCAGATGCACTTATTTCATAAAAGCAAGAAAGACGGGGGAGAAGAAAAAGTAGAAATTCCCGCCAACAGAACAACGATAACTCCAGAGGAAGATCTAAGTCCCAGAGGAGAAACCTCAAGTGTTTTCATTGTTAGAAAATAGGTCATGTTAAAAGAGAGTGTAGATTGTGGAAAAAAGAATAGGCAAGAGAAAATGGTGATGCTCAGAAAAATAACAAAAAAAACACTGCAGTCATAGTTGATGGTGATATAGGTATTGTTTATGATGAGAGCTCTGTAAATCTTACTTGCCATACTAGTGATTGGGTGATTGATTTGAGTGCTTCATTTCATGTTATTACACATCGTGATTACTTCACATCCTATGTTAATGGTGATTATGGCCATGTTCGAATAGGAAATGAGGGGGCATCCAAAATTGTGGGCATATGAGATATTTGCTTGGAAACCAGCATTGATTGTAAGTTGTTGTTAAAAAATGTCAGACATGTGCTAGATATTCACTTTAATTTAATCTCTACAGGCAAGCTTGATGATGATGGTTATATTAACCAATTTGGTGAAGGAAAATTGAAGCTCACTAAAAGCTCTTTAGTGTTAGCTAAGGAGAAGAAAGTAAACACTCTCTATGTGATAGAAGCCAAGATCAAGAAAGGAGACATGAATGTGGCTGTAAAAGATTCTGACATTGAGATATGACACAAAAGGCTTTGTTACATTGGTGAGAAAGGGTTAGAAACTCTTGTCATAAAATGATTTCTACTCATTTTCGCAGGTATGTCCCTCAAGACTTGTATTCATTGTTTAGCTGGAAAGACACACAGAGTAGCTTTTCAAATTTTTTCTCCATCTAGAAATTCACAAGTACTTTATTTGATTCACATTGATATTTGCATGATGCAAAGTAGATCAATAGGAGGTGCACTTTATTTTGTAACTTTTATTGATAATTGTTCTAGAAAAGTGTGGGCTTTTGCTTTGAAATCTAAAGACTAGGTGCTTGATACATTTAAGTTCTTCCATACTTATGTTGAGAGAGGGACAAAAAGAAAACTAAAATGTGTTAAGGCAAACAATGGTGGTGAGTATAGAGGGCCATTTGGACAGTATTGCAGATCCCATGGAATAAAACTTGAGAAGACTGTACCAAAAATCCCTCAATAGAACGATGTTGCAAAAATGATGAATAGAACAATTGAAGAGATTATGAGTACTACAGTTAACTTAATTAACTTTTTTCCTTCAGCTCCATTAGATGGTGATGTGCCTGAAAGAGTTTGGAATGAGAAAGATGTTTCTTATAAACACTTGAGAGTGTTTGGTTCCAGAGCATATGTTCATATCCCTAAAGATGAAATATCGAAACTTGATGATAAAGCCAAGGAATGCATTTTCTTAAGCTATGTGCGTGAATAATTTTGGTATAGATTATGGGATCCAGTGGCGAAGATTGATAAGAAGTAGAGATGTTATGGTCCTTGAAGATCAAATAGTTGGTGATGTAGAAAAGAGTGACGAGTCTCAGTCATCTCTAAAGATTCCAATTATTCCAACTTCAGTTTCTCCATCTGTATTTCATAATGATTATGAGGAAGCTAAAGAGGATAATAATGATGGTACAGTAAAACCAGTTAACCAAACACCTCTAGAACCACCTGCACCACCAATTGAACTAGAATTGAGAAGATTCACTAAAAAACAGTGACCTTTCACTAGATATCCTCCACATGAGTATGTGATATTTACAGATGGAGGGGAGCCAGAATGTTTTGAAGAAGTTACGTCTCACCAGCGTAAAAGTGAGTATGTTAAAGCAATGGAAGAAGAGATGAAATCCTTGAATGAGAACCATACTTATGACTTAGTAAAGCTTTATAAGGGAAAGAATGCACTGAAGAACAAATGGGTTTACAGGTTAAAGACTGAAAATGACTCACAACAGCAATACAAGGCTAGATTAGTTGTGAAAGGCTTCTGTAAGAAGAAATGTGTTGACTTTGAAGAAATATTTTCTCCTGTGGTGAAGATGTGTTATATCTGATAGTTCTGGGATTGGCAACTAGCTTGAATTTGAAGATTGAACAGCTCAATGTACAGACAGTTTTTTTACACAATGACTTAGATGAGGAAATATACATAGAGCAACCTGAAGGATTCTGTGTCAAAGGCAAAGAAGATCTTATGTGCAAGTTGAAGAAAAGTTTGTATGGGCTGAAATAGGTACCAAGACAGTGGTACAAGAAGTTTGATTTTTTTATAGAGAATCATGGTTTTAGCAAGACTATGTGTGACCATTGTGTTTTTGTGAATAAGTTTGATGATAAAGATTTTATTATTCTTTTGCTTTATGTCGATGACATGTTGATTGTTGGCCAGGATGCTAGTAAGATTGATGATCTGAAGAAAGAGCTTAACAAGTCTTTTGCAATGAAGGATTTGGAACCAGCAAAATAGATTCTTAGTATGAAGATTTTCCGCGATAGAAAATCTAGGAAGTTATGGTTATCTCAAGAAGCATATGTTGAAAGAGTCTTGAAAGATTTAATATGAGCAAGGCAAAATCCGTTTCTTCTCTACTTGTAGGTCATTTTAAGCTTAGTTCTGTGCATTGTCCTATAAGTGAGAAAGGGAAGCAAGAGATGAAAGGAGTTTCTTATGCTTCAGTAGTTAGGAGTTTAATATATGCCATGGTTTGTACAAGACCAGATATTGCTCGTGCAGTTGGTGTAGTCAGCTGGTTTCTCTCCAATCCAGGCAAAGAACACTAGACGGTAGTGAAATAGATTTTTAGATATCTCAGAGGCACTTCCAAGACATGTTTATATTTTGGTGGTGACAAACATGTGTTACAAGTATACACAGATGTAGATATGGCAGGAGATGTTGATTCTAAAAAATCTATATAAGAATATTTACTCACTTTTACGGGGGATAGTAGTCTCATGGTAGTCCAGACTTCAGCAGTGTGTTGCTTTTTCTACCACAAAAGCAAAATATATTGCAATCACTGAAGGTTGCAAAGAAACCTTATGGATGAAGAATTTCTTATAAGAGTTGGATGTGAAGCAAGATAGCTATATTGTGTATTGCGACAGTCAGAGCGCCATTCACTTGGCAAAGAATTCGATTTACCATTCAAAATCCAAGCATATTGATGTGAGGTATCATTGGATACAAGATGTGCTTGAGAAGAAACAATTGTAGCTTGAGAAGATTCACATAACAGAGAATGGGATAGATATGATGACTAAGTCATTGCCCAAAGAGAAGCTGAAAAGTTGTAAGCAGAGAGCGGGCTTAGTGGTGCCTCCCATATGATTTAGAGGGAGAGTTTTGTTGGGTCCATATTATTTGGGGGCCTAAAAGCTCAAAGTCCAAAAATGTTTGCTTGATATGCAATTAATATTAAGTTTTGGATTTGGATGAAATTTGTTATGAAATTTGGCTTTGAAGGGTAAGCAGCTGACCTAATGGGCATCTCACAAAAGACTAGAGAAGAATAGGAAGAACAATGCCAGCGGTTACAATTTGAAGTAAAATTTTTTAATCTTTAATTGCACGATCGGAAGGTGAAATTAACTTCATTTTTTGCTAAATTTTGAGGGTAAGTTTCTGGCATCGCTATCTACAATCCTACTAGTCTTGATTTTTATTTTATCCTCTCATTGGCTATTATTTGAGATACTC
The DNA here is from genome assembly GCA_030449075.1 of Murraya paniculata. Lineage (NCBI taxonomy): Eukaryota > Viridiplantae > Streptophyta > Magnoliopsida > Sapindales > Rutaceae > Murraya > Murraya paniculata. Next base: position 744,725 of record JAEVFN010000093.1, on the reverse strand, counting down.
ACTTGTTAGAGAGATAGATATTAAGCTGTTACCGTAAGCCAATGATATTGAAATTCTTAATGTTGTTAGCCTCCAGCATTATCTAGAGAAGAATTTATACTGTAATCCCATTAATACAGTGGAAGATCATATCAAATTACGATCTCGTGATTTTTTCCACTTTTAGTTTTTACGTAAAAATCTGTGTCTCTTGTGGTTGGTTTATTGCTTTAGATTTTGTTAGTTTATTTTTCTGTCTATTTATTTGTAGTACACATCCTATTTTAATTACACAAAGAGGGAAAGATTTTTGTTTCTACTTAAGTTGTAGCTGTTTGTGTGAGTTCCTTTCTCATCAAGTGAGTTTTCAAAATGAAATGAAGATAATCAGAAGAACCCATCACAAGAACTTGGTGAGGTTTTGCACTGAAGGATCAAACAGGCTTATAATGTACGAGTTCATGAGAAATGGTTCTTTGGGAAATCTTCCTTTCAAGCAATGTCTAAGTTGGAGTGAAAGAAGGATTGCGTTAGAGATTGTGAAAGGGCTCCATTATTTACATGATGAGTGCGAAACCAGAATCGTCCACTGTGACATCAAGCCGCATGACATTCTCATGAATGAATCTTGGAAGGCCAAGATATCAGATTTTGGACTTTCCAAACTGTTGAAGACTGATCAAATGAGAACATACACAATTTTAAGAGGGACAAGAGGCTATATAGCTCCAAAATGGCACATCCACAACAATCCTATTACTGTGAAGGCGGACATGTATAGCTTTGGAGTTATGTTGCTTGAAATTGTTTGTTGTAGAAAGAACATGGATGTAAATTTGAGAGATGATGAAATTGTTCTCATTGATTGGGCTTATCAATGCTATGAAGCTGGTGAGCTCCAATACTTGGGAAGTGATCAAGAAGATGTTAACATGGAGGAATTTAAAATTTTGGTGAAGATTGGACTTTGGTGTGTGGAGTGCAAGTTAAATTTAAGACCAACAGTGAAACAAGTGATTTGGATGATGGAAGGAATTGTTGTTATACCACACTACCCAAGACAATTGTTGAATCATCCTCTAAATTTTTCAACACAATATATTTCTGAGAGCTCTCAGTAATAATAATAAAAAGAAAAATAAGATAACTTTTTTTCAAGGATAGTGATGTAGGACTAGTTTTCAGAGTTTAGAAGTACTTAATCTTATTTCAATTGAATTTCGATTTATTTAGGTTTTGTCTTGTATATGTTATTTTAATTTAATAAGTTCTTTATTTTTATTTAAGGAAGATTAGAAATAATTGTATAATATCATTATTTTAATGTTGACTTTATTGTGGTTGTTGTAGTTTTTATGGCATTTGATCTGTCGTTTGTTCATTTTGGATTCAAATTCTCTACTCATCTAAACTATATAAATTATATAAAATTAATATAAATAATAGAATGAATATCTAAACCATGCATAACTAAATCATAAATGACCCCACGACCGAATAGACCCCTTGACTATAGTCTTATCATAGAGGTTAGTTATTTGCATATTAATTGAGTATCTAGTGTGCAACGATGATATTGAGACAACAATAGTGTAGAAAAATTTCTTAAATTTATTTTATGAAATACATCTCACTAATAAGTGATAACCCCAAATTTGAAAAAAGGAAAAAAAAAACATATTTACCAAATTAGTATTAATTTTCTAGTAAAGAGCAATTGAAATATTTAATAGGATTAATTATATAATTTATCATTTATACAGGTTATAAAATTCAAACTCAAATAGTATCTTAATTAGCGGTCCAAAAAAACAAAACGAATCCATCCAAGCTTTTTCAAATACCATTTTCAGGGGAAAAAAAAAAAAGAAAAACTTTTTCAAACACCGTCAGTCCATCACCTGTCAGTAACGTTCCTCAATGTCCAATAACAAATAGCCACCTCATCAAAACATGCTGACACATCCAACACCCATCGAACCAAGAAAAATCCACGTAATCATAAACAACTGACACGGTGTCGGCAACCGCCACAATTGGCGAACGTCAGAATTTTATTTTGTGAAAATAAGATAATGAGTAAAAACGAATAGGATCCCTAGATTTTAATTTAATCACATTTTAAGGGCATAGTTTCTAATTACCATTCACTCCATCCAATTGTCAGAAACAAAATTATTAATTTGAGGAAAAAACCAACAAAAAGGCCAGTTTATTTTGATTTTTTTAATTTCGATTCAATTTTTTAGAATGAAAAACCTGTTCCCCTTTTTTCCGTTATGTATGAAAAAATGGGTTCAATTGTAATTCAAATTTTAGAATAAAAAAATAATCTTTTGATAATTTCACGTAAGTGAATATGTATCGTGTTATTATTGGCGGGCCATAAAACAAATATAAAATACAAATAACAAAAAAATTAAAAATTAAAAATTAAAAAAATCTAACTAAATTAGAATTGATCAGTCAAGTCAAATTTTAACTATATTCTATATTATTTTATCTTTTTTATTTTTAATTTATATGAAGTTAAAATCTAATCAAACTGAATGGATTAATATGGTCTGAATTGAAAAATGAACTGAAATAATCCGGTGCCCGCTCCAAACTGTTATACACACAAAATCAAATTATCCACGTACTTACGTGTCATTGATTTTAATAAAAAGAATTAGAGAACAAGGTTCCGCATAAACTGCCGTAAACTATCATCATTAGTGATTTTATAATATATTAGGGAGCTGAATGTTATATTTCCAATAAGATAAATTTGAAACGAAATAGATAAGTATAAATATTCGCTGTGCATAACTTGTCGAGCTTTCTCTGGTTTTAGAGAGAAATTGATTTGCTTCGAACACGGAATGTGTTGGTCTCCGATTCATCAAAACGACACTTGTTTCTTTTTTGTCTCTATCTCATTCTCTCTCTTTTAGCAATCAAATTCATTAGGGTTAGGGTTTTTATTTTTTTTTGTCATTTTGTTTGGTTGTTTCATTGTTCTCTTGCTAATGATAATAACATTTTGGTTCGTTTAATTAGCAGAGAAGCCAAAGCAAGCAACAAGGTATGAATAAAAGAAACAGAACTCTACATTTTAATTTTATTTAATTCCTAACTATTATTTTTTATATCGATATATGCAATGCATTATCCTTTGTGGCTATATGTATGTTCTTTTATTTTTTTATTTGATTGTTATATTGAATTCTTTTAGAAGTAAATCTAGGCTCAGTTTCTGTTTTAATGAATTGGGTTCTTTTTAGTTTCTTAATTAATTTGCCTATATAATTAATTTTGGTTTCTTGGGATAAAGTATCAACACCTTCTCTAGCTCTGTTCTGTTGTTCCTTTGGAGTTGCTGAACTTGGGAATTAGGGCCTTGGTGTCTTGATTTGGGTTTTTCGGGTATTTGGATTTTTTTTTTCTCTTTTTTGAATAATGGGATTGTGTTTCATTTGGGTTTTTCGGTATTTGGATTTGAATCTTTTTTTGATTTAATCTCTTTTTTCTTGAATGCACTACTGTCTGTTTTTATATGATAGTTCTCATTACTGTCTGTTTTTATATGATAGTTCTCAAATGATCCTTCATTATAAGGTTTTTATTTAGTGTTCTATATTTAATGGGACCTTGAAGTAGCAGCTATGGTTTCGGTTTTAATTTGGTGTTTGAAGTCTTGCAGTAAATAAGCTACATAATTCAATTTTGGTTCAGCTTTAAAAATTTAGATAAGTTGTTGTAGATAGTGGGGATTCGCTAACATGGAAGGTTCAGAAGATGGTGCCGCAAAATTGGAGCCTCCTGATCCTGATGTACTTGAGACTGATCCAACTTGTCGATACATCCGGGTAATGTTATGCTCTTTTTTACATTGTTAATCGATTTCTTCTGTTTTCCCTGCTTGTTTACTGGGAAAATTGGGGAGGTGAAAGAAAATTGGTGTGTTATTCTTTTTTGTTGTATGCCCCGTTTTGCTTTTTGAAAGAAGGTACGAGCCTGAAGTTTTATGATGTGTCTTTTCTTATGTTTTTCTGTCTATCCTCATCAACAAAACTGAAATATAACCAAATGTGGGTTCTTACAGTACAAAGAAGTGATTGGAAAGGGGGCTTTCAAGACAGCGTATCCTTCATTATTTTATTTTTTTCTTCCTTTTTTGTTTCATTTGGAGATAGTAGTGTTTGTACTTGGTCCTGTGGATACATCTGTCTGTAGAAGCTGTTACGGCGGACTTTTTTTTTTTTTCTCTGATGAGGGAAAAAAAATGTTGAACAAGCAAGTGTATGACTGGACGTAGCTAAATTGCAAATGGAAATAAATTCCGTTTTGGTAATTTGAGCTTATTTTGTTCATGGATCTGTATGCTTTCCTTAATTTTATGAAATTCTAGCTACAAGGCATTTGATGAAGTCAACGGACTTGAAGTAGCATGGTGCCAAGTTCGGATTGACGATGTGTTGCAGTCACCAGAAGACTTAGAGAGGCTTTATTCTGAGGTGCATCTCTTGAAGTCACTGAAGCATAACAATATTATAAGGTTTTACAATTCATGGATTGATGACCAGAACAAGACGGTGAATATTATAACTGAGCTCTTCACCTCGGGTAGCCTCAGACAGTATGTTTACTCTGCTTCTGATGACTCCCTGAAAATTCCCCTTTTTCGGTTTTATAGTGAAATTAGCCCTGTGATTAGTGGCCCTGAACTGTGATTTAGGTACCGGAAGAAACACAAGAAGGTTGACATGAAGGCTGTGAAAAGTTGGGCAAGACAGATTTTGTCAGGTTTAATTTACCTTCACAGTCATGATCCACCAATAATACATAGGGATCTGAAGTGTGACAACATATTTATCAATGGTAACCAAGGAGAAGTGAAAATTGGAGATTTAGGGTTGGCCACTGTCATGGAGCAGGCTAATGCCAAAAGCGTAATTGGTATAATTTATATTTTTCTTCTTTAATATCTTTGATACTTTTTGTCAGATACAAAATCTCCTCTTATATGCAATTATTCCATTATAGATTTGGGGAAAAATTATTCCAACAGCCCAGGCATTATGGGTTTGGTCTATTTCATTCACATTCTAATGGTTTTATTGGAGATTTTTGTTTTATATGCCTACTATATTTAGCCAAATGTCACAGCTTCTGAGTTGGCTCTTCATTCTTGCCAATTGATCCTTGGAGATGGTCTTCACAGGAACCCCAGAGTTCATGGCTCCTGAGTTGTATGATGAGAATTACAACGAGTTGGCTGATATATATTCCTTTGGAATGTGCATGCTAGAGATGGTGACATTTGAATACCCCTATAGTGAATGCAGAAACTCTGCTCAGATTTACAAGAAGGTTTCATCTGTAAGTTATGTGTGAATGATATTTTGCATTTTCTTTTGCTTGTAATGGCTATTGCCTATGTTGGTCAATGACCTTTCTTTTATGACTTTGAAGGGCATCAAACCTGCTGCCCTTTCTAAAGTGAAAGATCCAGAAGTAAAGAGCTTTATTGAGAAGTGTCTAGTCCCTGCATCTCAAAGGCTCTCAGCAAAGGAGCTTCTGAAGGACCCTTTTCTCCAAGAGAATGGAATAACAAAAAATCGTCCACTGCCGCTGCCTGACATTGTTTTGCCCAGAGTGGGAGCCTTTGGAGAGAGGTGTCTAATGTCAGAAGGACCAGCTGGTGTACGTAATAAGCATCCCTCCATGGATTTTGATAGTGACACAGAACTCCCTGTTATCACTTCTCTTGATAACTCTAGTGGTGGGGATTCCTATTCTCCGAGCATTGAGGTTCGAAGGTCAAAGAGAGGGAACTTTTTCTTGTTAAAAGGCGAGGGCAATGATGAATACTCTGTATCATTGATCCTTCGAATAGCAGATCAGTCTGGTTAGTACATTGCTTTTTTAATGCATGTCTGCTCTCAGTTTCTTGTCACTTTTTCTCTAAACTTTGTTTCATTGATCTCTCTATGATTTGATATATTTTCACATAACTTTGTTTGATGTCCTTAAGTGCAGGCCGTCTGAGGAATATTCATTTTCTTTTCTACCTTGATAGTGATACAGCCTTCTCAGTTTCAAGTGAAATGGTTGAGCAGCTGGAGCTGGCTGACCAGAATGTTACATTCATTGCAGAGTTGATTGATTTGTTGTTATTGAACCTGATACCTGGTTGGAAACCATGTGTTCGCATTGACCATCTGATTCCCCAGAAAAGCAGACGACAATCTCCTGGGGATCATAAGGACACTTTGTCAGTAGAACATCTAGACAATTCTTCAGGGTTGTCCCAGAGGTCTTATGAAGCTGACAATCATTCAAGGTCTTCAGATGGCCAGGATTCTACTTCTCTGAAAGAAGGCATTCAAACAACAGAGCTATGGCCCGATTTTGTGAAGCTCGATGAGAAAAGATCTTGTAATGATTTTAGCTGTCAGGGTAAGGCCACAGCAGATGATCGAACTTCTGAGAAATCAAATGTTTCTGCATCCTCCAGCGAGCAGAATGAAAAGAAATACTGCTTTAGTTCAGATATATTCCCAGAGCCTGTGCCTATGGACTTCGACGGACATGCATTTGTTGGTATAACGAGTGAATCTCCTGCCAGAACGGGATTGGTCGAAACCCCCGATGAAAAGAGCAATATCATGGTTGCATGCTCCAATGGTGTGGTGGATACTTCTAGTGGTCTCACTATCTCTTCTCTGTCTGACCAAGAAATAGACGAAGAAATCAGAATGAAGCTGGAAATGATTGACCTGCAGTACCAGGAGGAATTTAAAGCAGTCTCCAAGAGAAGACATGATGCCATCCTAGCGACGAAAAAATCGATGAAGAAAAACATAGGGTCGGTTTATTAGTTCTTTTCTTTTTCTTTTTCTTTTTCTTTTTCTTTTTCTTTTTCCTTTGCTTTTCTTTCCTAGCCTTTTCATCTTCTATTTTTCGATTGTTCGCCTAAATCCTGCTTTTTCTAGTTCTTTACAGCCTAAAGTCCTCCCTGCAAGTGTAAAAAGTGTGTTATAGGAGAGAGAGAGACAATTGTAATAATCAAATCACTTTGTTTCCAGAAATTCTTCTTGAAGTCCAGTCTTTAAATTCGCCTCTCTTTTTTTCCCTTATTTACTCTCAATTTTATAATGTGACTAAGGTAGAAATTAGAATGAAAATAATTAAAAGAGTAATGATATAAAGCCATATTTATTCATTGATTTTTTGACGCATGCCCCATGTTTTAACATACAAATTGTTGTGGGGCAAAGTGATTGATTGTTGCAACATATCATGCGGCTAAATTTCAGTATTTAAATCGCTATAAAGCATGCGAAAATGCAATCATAATAAAAGGTTAAAATCTATTGACGGTAGTGAACAATAAGCACATGGCCTCCCATTTCTAATGCTTCAACATCTAATACCGAGAAAGATTTTCCGAGCAGCACTTAATTTTGCCACAACATCCATTCATCTATTACTTGCATTCGACCGGATGGAGATTTCATTGAACAGAGAACTCTAATTTTCATTATAGCAACGAAGCACTCCTCAATTTTAGCTCTATAATTTCCAGGATTCCTTGAGTTGCTTGCCCTCGCTTTCAAGTCCAATAACAACAAAGGATCAACAATTTCCATTACCTTTTCTGGTAGAGCAATCTTGGCAAAATCATGGAGAGTCAAACCATCATTAAACAGGTCATCGGTTGGCCGTCTTCTTGTAAACATCTCTAGCAACAATATTCCGAAGCTGTACACATCTCCCGTCAAGGACACATCCCCGCCCATACCATACTCTTGGAAAAAAAGGAAAAAAAGAAAAAGAAAAAATGTTTCACATTCTTTGTTAGACATTATTACATTAATATTATTAAAAAGAATAAAGTATCAAATGTGAAAATATGTAATTACCTTGGGCAACATAACCAATTTCTTTTTATCCTTGTTTTCACCAAAATTTCGCTATTGGGTAGTTCTTATCGGATCCAGCTCAAATATGATTCAAATAAATAAATTTATATTTAAGAGAAGTTTGTACTAAGTTTAAGCTTAGGTGTGTTTTTCTGATATTTGAGGTAAGTGGTTTAGCTTAAGTATCCTAGGTGATGAACCAAAATAATATATATGAGTTAATTTAGAGAGTAGCTCAGGTATCTCAGAAAATACTTAGGGTAGCTGGGATAACTTAGGTACATTCATACGTAAAATACCAATCTAGACATTAAATTGAAAATATAGCTAAACAAACATAAATACAAAGAACACACTATGTTTACATGGTTCGGCTTTTGGCCTACATCCATAGGAGCAAATCATTACCAATCCACTATATAAATACGATGTTACATATGATTTTACATCATACAAGATGGATAACATAAGCTAGATAACTATATAGAGATGTTTGGTGTTGATAAAGATAAAGATGGTGAATAAAAATATAGAGAGTGATAACATGATGGAGAAGATGATAAAAGTGGAGAATATCAATGGCCTCCCAAAGATGGAGAAATGGGTGATGATCTAAAAAATGGAGAGAAGACGAGGGTGTGTGTGTGTGAGAGAGAAGAGAAGAGAAGAGGCAAAGAGATGAGAGCATGCGCTAATATGGGTGAATAAGATATTTATATAGTAGAGGCTAGTGGTAAGATGAGTGCATAAAAGTTAGGGTTAGATGTCATCCTTAGATTAAAAAGAGAAAATATTTTTATCGTGTGTTTACATTTCCGGAATGGGAATCAGAATGGAGAAATCGGAATCAATAATCTGTTTACTTGTTAAATTAAAAATAGGAATCGGAATGAGTAATATGGGCCCCACATAGCATTAGGGATTCATTCCCTTGATTGTGATTCCGGTGGGGGGAGATGGGAATTAGAATCCCATTTCCCCCCATGACAAAAATATCCCCAGCAATTTTTTTATTTTTCGAAAATGCCCTTCATTTGAAAATCGTTTTGAATTTATATATGCATTTTAAGTATCCTTATTATTTTTGCTTCAATTTATTACTCGTTTAATGTAATAATAATAATAATAATAATAATAATAATTATTATTATTATTATTATTATTATTATTATTATTACTACTATTATTATATTTATTATTATTGTTGTTGTTGTTGTTGTTGTTGTTGTTATTATTATTAAATAATATCAAGAAAAATAATTAACAAATGGCATTTTTAATAATTAGTGTCATTATTATTATTATTATTATTACTATTATTATTATTTATGTTATTTATATTATTATTATTATTATTATTATTATTATTATTATTATTATTACTACTACTAATATTATTATTATTGTTGTTGCTGTTGTTGTTGTCAAATAATATCAAGAACAATAATTAATAAAGGGTATCTTGGTAAATTATAATAGTTTATTCCGAATCCAGGACAAAGTAAACACATCAATGGAACTGAATCCCATTTTGATTTCGATTCCTACAACTTAAATAAACAACTTATTCTGATTCTCATTTTTCATTCTCATTCCAATCAATTTACATTCCTGCCCATTCCGATTCAAACCCATTCTGATTCCCACTTAGTAAACGCACCATTAGGGTTATGTGTCGTATTTAGGAGAAAAAGATATGAATATTCTTTTTGTACTAGGTTTATTCTTTCCCATAAATATCTTGAAACATCCAACCTTGATTATTGATTTTCAAATCAATCCAATGTAGTAAATTCTTCCAATGGTGTTTTCATACTACTCCAAATATTATGCCTATTTGCTCTTGTAATTGTCCACATGTCATTCGTTTATTAGTCCAAATATCATTCCAAATTCACCCGCCAAACAATATTTATTCTTTGTCAATCTTGTCTTAGGAGTTTTCTCACTTCCATGATTTGGCAACTTTTGCTCACTTGGGTATTGATCCAAGCTTTGGAAAAGCTTCCGAACTAACCACAGTGATATGGCATCCCTCTCCTCCAACTTGGATAAAGCTTAACATGAATGGCTTATTGAAGAATAATCCTGGGTTATCTGCTTGTGGAGAAACTTTTAGAGGTCATCATGGGATTTTCTTGGCGGTTTCGAGTATGTTCATCAGTCATCAATCCGCTTTTTATGCTGAATTTATGGCAATTATCTTTGCTATTTAACAAGCTTCAGTAAGGGATTGGCATAAACTTTTGGATTGAATGTGACTCATTGTCTTCAGAATTTTGGTTACCCTCCTCCATGGCAACTCCTCACTCGTTGGTTTAATTGCCTTCACTTGCTTCGCCCAATGAAATATCATATTTTACATGTTTATCATGCAGGTAACAACAAAGTGGTAGATGCTTTAGCTAATGATGGTCTTGGTTGTTATTCTTTTACTTGGTGGTATTCACCTCCCCATTCAATTTAGAAACTTCTTCTTCTAGATTGTTGGCGTGTTTCTAATTTTCATATTATGTCACTTTTATCACTCTCTTCTATTCTTTTATCTTCTTAATCATACTATCCAAAACTTCTTTCTCAATATACAAAGATTAGGGCCATTGGAATTTTAATTTCAAGTTATAGAGTTGTTCAAATAATTTTAAAGCACAAAGGGGTAAAACAACGAAACCAAAGGGTAGATTAATAAAGATTACAAGGGAAAGACATGAGCATAAAATAGAAAATTGAGTATTTTTTTTTAATTAATTAGGGGAAGCTGACCCAGTTGCACCATGCTGCCTCCATCCATATTTGACAACCATGATTCTCTTGATTCCTAGATTGTTGCTTATCATCTTCTTATCATCATCAAGATGATGATATAGTGCGGTTCTATAAAAGAACACTCTACAACGAACTAACATATTAAAATTATAGAATATGTAGGATGATTAATAAATATGGGATATGGGATATTCAATATCCATTGATTTTGAGAATACTCATAATAAAGAAATAAATTAAACCCATGTTTATTCTAAAAATACTACAAGAATAGAACAAAACCTATAGTTTATTCCAACAAAATAATCAATAACCAAATATAAGTCCTCTTGTGAAAACTAAAAAAGAAAATAATTTATATTAACTATAATTTATCTTAATTTGGCTAGAAAATCTACTCATATTTAAACTAAAATTACAAATTCAAATAAGAATTAAACTATGAAAAGGAAAATGAATTAATATAGTGTTTAATAAGATAATCTTAAACTCTTTGGACTTCAACCTAACTAGAATGGGAAATTTACCAAAATAACCTAAAAACTTTTACAAATTTCGAAATTAACCACACAAATAAATTCCTATCATAACTAGCCAAAACTCACATTTTGATCCCAAACTACCCTCAACATTTCTCCACTCCAAAACATCACTTAACTCCACCCGCAACTTATCATCTTTAACGGCGAACGGCATCCGGCAACTGGCAACCGGCGACGGCAACAGCAACATCAACGGCGACGACGAAGGCTCGATGACTTAATATCCAACCGGATCCACCATAATCTAGAGGAACCGGAAACGAATCTAAGATTTTGAAAAGAGTTCAAACCCTATGTAACAAAATTCAACCTTTTATAATGATTTGCGTGAAATTGATTTGTGTTGTAGATATCTATAGGTTGTTGGAGTGTTATGATGAAGCGAAATTTAATTACAATGATGAGTTACAAGTAGTGCACATCAGGTGTTTGATAAATTTTTTCTTAGAAAATTTATGTTTAGTTTTAATAAAATCAATGTTTGATGAGTATGAAGTGCATTTAGTGATGGATAAAACAATGCAAGGCCGGGTATTGCAAGTGCGGGCAACAGGCACAATGTAGCACGTACCACGCACTCGCGGACTCGCGCGCGAGCGTGCACGCGCGCTGTGCGTGCCACAGGGCCTGTTGCCCGCGCTTCCGCGAGCTGCGCGCTTGCGTCGCGCGTGCTGTGCGTGCGACAGGGGCTGTCGCCCGTACGCGACGCAGGCGTGCATCTCGCGTAAGCGCGCGCGCCCCGTCGCACGACGAGCCCCTGGCTCTTGGTGCGACTGGGTGGCCCATCGCACTAAGAGCCCCTGGCTCTTGGTGCGACGAGCCAACTCAGGCTCGCGCTGGCTGCTCCTGCCTCGCGAGCGCGCGGTGAGTGCGACGGGCGCCTGTCGCCCGCGTGCACGTGCGCTCTTGGTGCGACAGGGGCCCTATTGCACCAAGAGCCAGGATTTTTTTTTTTTTTTTTTTGGTGTTGTTGTTAATGTTGGGGATTTTTAAGATGTAATTATGTCATATAGCAATTTTATTTTGTAACTTGTTTCAGATAAATGGAGAAATTGAAAATTAAGAAGCATAATCCACCCGGACCAATGAAAGAACCAGGGATTCTGAAGGTACCTTATGCCGATCACTTTCCCGGGCATATCATAAGTATGTGTAAATTAGATACAGTGGTCAACGCCATCCGAGAGAAATTAACGAAACGAAAATTGAAACTATTCAAGGAAGACATATTTGGGCATTTCATTGACTGCCGAAGCTTTCCATTCAGCGGCGTAATTGTGCATAATGTGTTGCTTAGGCAAATGGCACATGAAGAAAGTAAGAACAATAATCAGTTATGGTTTCAGATTGGTGAGGAATTGATACGGTTTGTTTCGCAAAATGAATCTTACCGAGTTCGAGTCAAGATTTACGGAGTTAGACTTCAATGCTATGGATGACAATGATGTGCTAAAGATCGCGCTGTTTTACTTTGCAGACAGAGTATTGAATGGAAGAAAAGATCATTGTCAAATCAATTTCTCGTTGCTTAACGATGTAGATGACATAGATCACTTTCGAAGTCGTCCGTGGGGTCGTTTGTCATGGGAAACGATATATGAAAGTCTGGATAATGCATTGAACGGGAAAGCCAAGAAATTTAAGGACGCTTGCACCGAAAAACCGAAGCATAAAATTGAAAAATACAATATTTATGGCTTTACGTCTGGAGTGCAGGTGTGTGGATATTCTCATTGATTTTTTAAATTTTAAATAATGAATTTTTAATGATACGTTTTATGAGTTTATATATTTCGTTGTTGCAGGCATGGATTTTTGAAGCAATTGGCGAACTGCCATCTGAGTGGGTCGTGAAAACTAAAAAGAAGATTCCTCGGATCGTACAGTGGAAACCCATCGCTTCTTCTAAGATTAACTTTGCTGAAGTGTATTCATATCTGAATGACAACTCTCGTCTTGTAAGTAATATATGTGTATTTATGTATATAGCTACTTTTTTTATTACTAAATACTAGATAATTACAGTTATTTAAATTTTGGTATTAATTACAACAGGAAAATATTTTACAAACAATCAAACCAGAGGGAAAGGCGAAAGTCTCAAAATTTTGGAAGAGTGTGGAGGATTACGTGCCATATATTTCAAGTTGGGTCTTAAATGTGGGTATCGTTTAGTGATAATTTACTCACTTTGTGCAGTAATGTGGGTATCGTTTACTCAATTTGAATGTAACTTTGTGCAGCATCAACCTTCAATTAACGCGCCACTGATTACAAGGCTAGAAGAGGAGGATCACGACTTCATGACCCCAACACAGGTGGAGCACAATCCCGTTGAGGATGAGGTTGGTGCTGATGACCGTCATGAATCGGCACACGATTCTGACTACACGCCTGCCTCAGAGGTGACTTATGATTTAAATTTTCATTTTCATAGTAGTCATACATAATTGATTTGAACACTCTCTTATTTTTGTCTTGGTTTGGTGGCAATAGCTGAGGACAAAGTCCCGTTATGACAAACTCATTCAACGGATGGACAACATTGAGCATTCCATTTCTGAACTAAGGTCGGATTTTCAGGCAGAGCGCAAAGAACAACAACAGTATAGAAAAGCAGTGATGAGATTTATGGTCTCGTTCAGTGATAGTTCTTCTAAGCACTCAAATGGTGATTCTCCAATTGGACGCTCGTATACGGTGAGCATATTTAAATGCAACTGTTGCGTTCTCTTTGTTTTAAATGATATATAAGTTTAATCCGTTCATCTTGCCGAATCGCTAGGCCCCGGATGACTATGGATTTCACATAGACGCCGGCAATCAGGATGATTACACCCTCATGTCGTTGTACAGTTTCCACGGAGACGTTAGTGGTGACAGTCTGCAGATCATCACAGAGGTGCCTCCTGGCGTTAGTAAGTTTGAACGTCCATACAGACCGTCATATTTGTTTAGCTGTCCTTACTTAATTCCTCCTTTCAAGAGAGGAAGGAATCTCAGGCATATACCCACACTCCAAATCACAGACTCCGACATTGATGAAAGAACGAGTGTGGATATAAATCCGCTTAGGGGCCTAGAAGATTCACAGCTATTTCAGGAGTTTGATTAGTGGGTTGCTGGCGGAATCACCGTGGATGGCCCTGTCCAACAGTCACAAAAATTCTTCGACATACTCTTGGGCAACGCTTCAATGGGATGGCTTGGTGACGAAGTGAGTATTCTTAAAACCACACCTTCAATTCTTGTACTGTTGTTCATCTTTCTTCTATATTATGTTATGTTATCAAGTGACATGTTTCTATTCTTCTGCATTTTCCAGCATATTCACGCTTATTTTCGCTTGATCAATCAAAAACAACGGCAGTATCCGAATGTCTTACCTCAGCGCGTCACCCATACGGACACTTATTTTTGGGTAACGAGTTTTCAAAACGTAATAATCAAGGATTTATTTTCTTATCTCATTATTTAATGTGGGTATCACAGTTAATAATTTAACCCTCGTGTAATATACCTATTAGGTGTTCCTGAAGCAATTATGGAACAACGGTCAGTGTGATGTCCATTCATTACAATATGGAGGTAACCTTAATAGCTATGTTGATGGACGAGAAGATATCATGTCGAAACCATTCACGGAAGTCGATATGGTGTGTATTGCTGCTCGATGTTTATGTTGCTTAAATTTTGTACATTACGAAGACCATAAATTTATGTTGATGCTGTATATGCAGATATTTATTCCTGTAAATTTGGGCGGTGATCATTGGGTACTGGTTTGAGCGGACCTTCAGGCTAAGAGGGTGCGGATTTATGACTCGTTATTGTCATTTGCCGACGATAAAAGATACTTATATCAATTCAAACCATTGAAAGTCATATTCCCTCAATGGCTTAAGGCTGTTGGAATCTACAACATCCGCCCGGACCTGCAGAGTGCGAACTCTTAGAAAGTTAGAGTAGTCAAGGACGTGCCACAACAAGAGCTTGGAAGTGGCGACTGTGGTGTTTTTTTGTTAATGTTTACGATGTATTTAATGTTTGGGCTCAAACTTAATTTTGATAGTAGCCATGGGCAGTACTTTAGGAAGAAGATTGTTGTAGATATATTTAATGGCGATATTAGATTGTAAGCCATTGTAGACATTCGAATTATAATGTATGAATATAATACATTCGGACACACATATTCGGTGATCTATTTTAATAGTTAATATGTAATTTTACACAAAATAAAATACTTCATTTTATATAATTGTACAACACACCAAAGATAACACTTCTAAAGTCAACTATCGTAAACAATGATGCGACTAGTTTGGATTTGAACCAATGGGATTTTTGCATCTCTTGCGATTATGGCCCGGTTGGTTGCACCGCCCGCATCTCACAGTCCTCCGGTTCGCATTCTCACCAATAGAAGGTATTCTGAGTTCTGGACGACGACTAGCTGGTGGTGCTTCGATCGGTGGGTTAACTTTCATGTCCTGAATTTCCGTTTCCCAATCTTCCATGTCGCCAACCGGCTCTACAGGTTGCGCATATACCATGACTAACGACTCCTTTGAGTAAAAGTTAGAACAAAGACTTATGTAATCCACTCGGACGGTGAGACAAGCAGCAATTGCATGGGTACAGACAAGCTGATCAAGTTTGAATACTCTGCAGGAGCAAATCTTGTTACATAGGTCAACTATCCCTTCCCTAATACCACCACCCAGAACATGGAATCGATGCTAAGATATAGGACGAACGGTCATTTTTTCTGCTAAAATTCTCCTCTCAGCAACTATTTCGTCTGCCTATGTTGTTAGGTGAGTACTCATTGATTCAGCAATAATTTTTCTATCATAAAACCATTGTTGCAATGTTTTTCTAAAGTGATCAACAAGATGAGTAACCGGAAATTTTCGCGGTTCCCTCATAAATGAATTCACACTCTCAGCGATGTTGGTGGTAAGGATGCTGTATCTCCTACCTTCAAACTCAGACCTTGCCCAATTACACGTACCCACATTATTCTCTAAATAATCAGCCGCCCCCGAATAGAGCATCCATAACCCCTCTAGTTGTTTTTTAAAATCTTCGTGTCCATATGTTTTTGCTGCATTAATAAAGGCAGGCTCAAATTGATCCCAAATAGCTTTAGACATTTTGAATTTAGACTTTATGTTACCTTTCATATAGTAAAAACAAATGCCATGGCCAGCAGTGCGAAATACTTTCAGAACGGCTCTCTTAATGGCAGTGCACCGATCAGAGATAAATACTAACTCTGGTCTGTTGCCAATCACTCTATGTAGCTTTGTCATAAACCATTCCTAAGCATCATTGTTTTCCGAATCCATGACCCCAATGGCTAACGGATACAGTTGATTATTTTCATCCATGCATGTTACCACAAACAGTAATTACTGGCCTGATGTACTGCATGAAACCCTTGATGGAAGATCCAAGAGCTAGAAAGTAGTGTAATTTCCATCTAGCTGTAGGTGAGTAACTGTACCCTCATTTGCTTTGGTCAAAACGTGAGAGTATTTGGGAAGTAAGTTGTATAACTCTGCAGGATTCCCTCGTATTATTTCGAGGCCAACTTCTTTGGCCCGATATGCATGCTGGTATGTTAATTGCACACCATATTCCTGCTGCATGTCTGCTTTGATATTATTCGGAGTGTATATCTGTTTATCCTGGATAAATTTATTGGCGATAATATGACCAACAACCCGACTTCTTACTTGTCGAAGACCACCAGGCAACACCTCATTAGAACATGTTTGTACATTATCAACTCTTCTCACTACCCAAGGAACATTCTGCTCATTCGAACCTCTCGTTGCTCGAATACGCCACTTGCATGATTCCGATGAATAGTTGGCCTCAAAGCGTGACGTTGTGGAGCGTGCAATCTTAAAATCAAACTTAACTCATTTTTTTCAGCAAACAGCGTACCCACGCTAATATTAGCAGAATTACAACTTCTAACTAAGTCTGGACCGACCAAGTTTGAAGGCAAAACTGGAGCAAGACTCACGAGGGGATCAACTGTTGCCTTTCTCCTCGAACGGGCCATTGGAGGAATAGATCGGTTGTCTCTGCTATTAGTGGGAATATCATGTTCATGCTCATACTCATCATTGCTAGGAATATCGGAATGACTGATGCTCCGATTATCAATTGGACTATTGGACACAGTAGGCCTCGCACTATTGAACGGTTCTGCAAAAACATAATCAGCTTCTGTGTTGTTGGTGTCATCAACAGGATCATTATTGTTGCGGAAATCATTGTTGTGGAATGGAGAGTACCGTTGCTCTAACGATGTCGTTACTGGTAAAACCTCTTCTTCAACATTGGCAAATGTAATACCGTTCTTATCAACGAAGTTATTGTTTTCATGGAGTGGAGAGTAATGTTGCTGCCCCAATATCGGCTGTGGTATACCTCTTCTTCAATATCGGGGACAGAGTCATTTACTCTAAAAGAAGATTCAGTTTCTACAAATGGCTCAAGATCTTCGACCGGAACTCGAGGAGATGTGGTAACAAATACAGGAATACATCCATAGTTGACCACATCAGAGGCCATATGTAATACAACCTTTACCATTTCATCATTAAATATGTCCATAGGTAGTGAACATGCACGATACATTGTGTTGCTAGACCTCAAAGTTGTCTTCATCGTCATAGTATATTCATTAGGATTTATCTGTAAAACTTCATACACTCTTGCCAAAAACTAATCAAACATACAATCTTTCCGAACCAAAAAAGCTGTATTTTTAGCATTCACGTACTCCATACGGCCATCTGCCAACGTCTCCCACCAACCGTCGTAACACAATTGAAGCACAACCGAATCCATCAAGCCTAAAATCATTAAAAAAATAAAAGAAATAAGATTACAAACTACAAAATATGATAAAGAGAATTGCCGCACATTTTTTATATGTACATGCCCATCGCAATTAAATTTAGATAAATTCTTGGTCCAACTATTTCATACAATACAATTCAAGATTTTAGATTTGATTCATCTCCACGCAAGCTTCGAAACGGTATATTATGCGCTCTAAACAGACACATGTAGCCCAAGTTATGACTTTTAAAAAATATTTGAAATTTGATGAGACAGGCTGTTTTAGTGAGACAAGCAGTGGGACAGGAGCCTGTCTCACCAAAATGCGGAAACGCTTACGTGCGACAGGAAGTGGGACAGGTACCTGTCCCACTTCCTGTCGCACTATGTTTGCTGTATTTCAGTGGGACAGGTGCTTGTCTCACTAGGTGCATGTGTGACAGGCAGTGGGACAGGCCTGTCCCACATGCACTTAGTGAGACAGGCACCTGTCCCACTAAAATGAACTCAGATTTAGTGAGACAAGCAGTGGGACAGGTGCCTGTCGCACATAATCTGAACCTAGATTTAGTGAGACAGGCCTGTCTCACTAAATCTGGGTTCATTTTTTCTTCGAATTTTCGATTTTTTTTTATTTTTTCTCGATTTCTCTACTTAAACTAAGTTTCTCTACTCCAAGTAAGCACTTTTACAAATTATATTGTTTTATGAATGAAAAATAACAACATTTACAACACAACCATATCAATTTCGATTTAAGGTTTGTATTGTGCCAAAATAGAAACTAACCTCAAGAAGCTTCTTAATTATCAATTGATAATTATATCTTCAGCTATACAACACTTTTTTGATGAGATTTGATGATTTGTAGAGAATGTTGGTAGTGTTTTTTTGAGAGTATTGAGAGTATAGAGAGTATAGAGAGTGTGGAGAGTGTGGAGAGTGTATATGTGGCATTGGTTTGTAAATTTGTTTAAATTGTTGAGGACAATTTGGTCCAAAAAACTAACAATTGGCTAGTTATGATAGAAAAAAGTTTTGAGGGCTAAATTCAAAAATTAGAAAAATTTTAAGGTTATTTTTGTAAATTTCCCAACTAGAATTCAGTTTCTTGCTATTCGTCAAATGAAAAGGGAAATTTCTTGGACTCTAAGTGTGACTCAAGATGTCGTAGATTCTTTGATTGTATGGTCTCCCTATATAAAGACTTGTTTGTATTTCATTTGAAGTCTTAATAGTGCGTTTACTAAATAGGAATCGGAATGGGCAGGAATGTGAATGAGAATGAAAAATAAGAATCATAATAAGTTGTTTACTTAAGCTGTAGGAATCGGAATCAGAATATGATTCATTTTCATTGATGTGTTTACTTTATCCTAGATTCGGAATAAACTATTATAATTTACCAAAATACTCTTTATTAATTATTGTTCTTGATATTATTTAACAACAACAACAACAACAACAACAATAATAATAATATAAATAATAATAGTTGTAGTAGTAGTAATAATAATAATAATAATAATAATAATAATAATAATAATAATAATAATAATAATAATAATAATAATAATAATATAATTAATAATAATAATAATGACCCTAATTATTAAAAATGTCCTTTGTTAATTATTGTTCTTGATATTATTTAATAATAATAATAACAACAACAGTAATAATAAATATAAATAATAGTAGTAATAATTAATAATATAAATAAATAATAATAATAATAGTAATAATTAATAATAATAATGACCCTAATTATTAAAAATGTCCTTTGTTAATTATTGTTCTTGATATTATTTAATAATAATAATAACAACAACAGTAATAATAAATATAAATAATAGTAGTAATAATTAATAACATAAATAAATAATAATAATAATAGTAATAATTAATAATAATAATGACACTAATAAATAATAACAGCAACAACAATGACGATAATGATGATGCTAATAATAATAATAAAAATAAAATAATAATTAATAATAATGATGACATTAAACGAGTAATAAATTGAAGTAAAAATAATAAGGATACTTAAAATGCATATATAAATTCAAAATGATTTTCCACACAACCAAGTTCCAACAACGCTAATAAAGACATAAAATTAAAAATTCTTACATAACACATCCTGGCAATGTTGGTTCCCAACATAGCAACACAAGTACAAAAATTTGACATTATAATCTGACTACATCTCATGACGAAACATTTCGATGACATATCATTTCTTAAAAAACACGCGTAATAAATTATGTTTCGTGGCCGATATACTAGTCCCATCATATATTTCTTCATCACCCAAGCCTTCAATTTTGCTCATTTCTTCATATAACTTGACTTACAAATCAGCTATATCCTTATCACATATAGAAAGCACATTAATCAACCCATCAAGCCTAGGTACTGTTATTGCCACCGACTCAGCCATTGGCCCAATATTTGAGCACATTCTGTCAAATGTTTTATCTTTGCTTTTTCTTTTTCCTAGACTTGTTTGTTGAATTACTTGGAGCAGAATCTGCTTGTTGAGGAATAACATTCGAATATGGAGTATTTGAAATATCATGAACGAAATCTTCAATAAAAGGTCCATTAACTGACTCAGCTCTTATATATATTTGTTCAAAGACACATATCTATTTATTTTCTTAAATCAATCATTTCGTTTCCTTGCTTGAGAGAGGGATTATTTATGATATTATAATGATATGGACTCATATCACCATACACCTAAAGCCACAACGAAAATGAGTAGCATGAAGAAAGTTGCTTGAGGTCAAATTTCAAATTGAATTTTCCATTCAGCAAAGTCCAGCAAAATGATACTCAGCCAAGAAGCAGAGCAAAAAGAAACCCCCAGTTTAATCAAAAGCACACAACTTGTGAATATTTCGTTTTGCTAATAACTTATGGTGATCTTCTTCTCTTTTTATGGTTCTAGTTTCTAATTTGATTTGCTTGGCTAGCTTATTCACTTCAAACTTAACCATAGCTTATTCTCATTTTTGTACTTGAAATTCCCTTAGATGGTGAAGATTCACATAAGGAAACCACAAGAAAAAGGCTTCATGAAAGGCTACGAAATAATTTCAAGGTCAGAGTTCAATTTCTTGGTTGAGCTCCTATCATATCCGTAATTAAGGTTATCAACATCAAGTCAGCAACCTAGTTTGATCTCAATTATTGGTCAAATTATATGTTAGGTTTTGTTTAATCATACACACAATACATAATTTTACCTAAAATCATTAATATGCCAATAATTTGTTAATATCTTTTTTTATTAGTAATGTGCCAATTTGAAAGGTGCCAACCAGAACAAAACTCAATTATAAACTTTGGCACATATCTTTTAATTTCCAGCTAGCTAGGAGTCAAAACACAATACATTAGTTAATAACGAATCATTCATTTTTAATTTGTATGCTGCTAGAATTGATATGAAGAGGAAAATAAAATATACTGTACAATAAATGCCCAAGCAACATATCGGCAGTTCTGGAAGCTAAATGCACAACAAACACCATGATATTAATTCATAAAATTTACAATATAAAATTATTTAATGGGCTACACGAATAAGCAGGAAAAATGAGCAGAAGTTAAATGGTCAGAAAAATGAGAACATACTTCGAATACTGATCGGAAATGCTATAAGGTGATGAGCTGTCAAATCGAGATCGCCACACGTGACAGAACCGAGCGGTGATGAGCTGCAGTTAACAATGAATCCGACTGGTGATTGATGCAAGATCGGTAACAAGTGGTGAATTTAAGCAGTGGGCTCTCGTTTGGGGGTGAGAAAAATGAACTCGTCGACTGCTTAGATTATGAATTTTTTTCTTTTTCAACTTATATTTTTCTATGATATGAAGGGTATTTTCGAGAAATAAAAAAATTATTGGGGATATTTTTGTCATGGAGGAATGGGATTTTAATTCCCAACCCCCCACCCGATTCACAAGCAAGTTAATCATTCCTTAATGCTGTGTGGGGCCCATAAATTTAATTCCCATTCTCATCTTTAATTTAATAAGTAAATTGATTATTGATTTCGATTCTTCCATTCTAATTCTCATTCTGGAGATGTAAACACACTATAATTGTACTTTCTATTAGACATTTTAAGAGTTTTGGTTGTTTTTTCTTTCTAATTTATGTATTATTATAAGATATTTACCTCTAAATGAAAAAGTTTAAAACTCCTAAATTTTTTACTATCAAAACTGGTCTTATCAAATATATTCTTTTACCGTAAAATATGAAAATCATCGGTTCTAACACTTTTATTTTTACAATCTGGGCCTGGGCTGAAGTCAATACTCTTCAATATTTAGAGCCAATTGTATAGTTGTTTGTAGCTACAGTTCTTTTCACATTTTAATCTTTAAAATATTTAATAATTATCATAAATAAATAAATATATATATATTTTTTGGGGGCTTTTATGTGTTAAACAAAAAATAGATGATACAGACAAATAACACTACTAACATTATATATCTTGAACAATATTGTACATATGTTACATTTATATTTAAAAAACTGTTAGAAGAACAATTTTATTTAGGATAACTGTAACCAGTTCTCTCCTTACCTATGTGGATGGGACTTAAATTCCAAACCCTTATTTTAAAAATAATAGATTTTACCAATTAAACTAGTTGATACCCATAATGTAAATTTTTTGGATATATAATTTTGTAATTGTTATTTTTGAATTGTAATTTCTAATTATTTAACTTATAAAATCTACAACAATTATACATCCAACTATAGAGAACATACCTGTCAAAACACCAAATATAAGATTTTTTTTTGTTTATAAAACAAATAAATATTTAGACGTATAAAAAAACAAACGCTACCTAAGACTTTATATTATTTTTCCATTTCCATTTCCTATAGAATTTCCCCAAGTTTCTTATAACTAAAACGTCCGCATTTTAAAACCTCTTGAATGAACTGAGAAAAATACAACGAATCTGACTGGATAATCAACAAAGACAAACCAGCCTCTCTTGCGAATCATAAACCAAAGTGTAAGGCTTCCGCCTCAGCCACATTCACATCATTAGAATAAACACCAATGTCAGTCCATAACTAAACCTTCATGACTGCGAATCACAGCCCCATAACTAACCATACCTTGTTGAGCATTGACAGCTGCATCACAATTAAGTTTAAACCAACTCAGGTGAGGCGGTTCCCAAAACATAGGGGAAGCAATTGGGAAAGAAACATCTGCACACATAGAGGACCATCAACGAAAACCATCATACAGCCCTTGAGCACAAGACATGACAGAAAAAAAGGCAAGAAGCAGCCCCAGCATACAAAAATTTATTTCTCTACCCCAAAATCCCCCACTTAAACAAAACAAACAAATGAAGTTCATCTAATGAAAAGACTGAACACACATTATCCCATACATCCTAGAAACAAGAAAGCGACTAGGCCAAACATATCCAAAAAAAGGAGATAAATCCTACACATCAGAAGCATGCTCACAAACAAATAAAGCGTGCAAAACTGACTCACCATGGCTTCCACATAGTATAAACCTTGAGTCAGCAACAACCCTTGTCAACATGAGATTAAACATAGTAGGAAGCAAATCAAAGAGAGCATATGCCAAAGAAAAATTCTGACTTTGAAGGGAACTCTCACTCTCAGTTTCCAAATTGAGGACCACTGATGTTAAATTCAACCATTGTTTCAAATTTCAAATGGAACCAAAGCTAATTTCATGGTCCCATCTCCCCACTGATACTTTAGTTTGCACCTTCTTATATATAATTATCTATTTCTTTCAAACACAGACGAAAACTCTAATTACTGCACCCAGTGTTGCATCTTCTTCAACTTATTCAAGCATCTTCTTCAGCTTATTCCAAGACCATAAGATTGAAATAGTACTAAGAGAACTAGAGGGAAGATGGTACCCTATCTCGTATTTTGGCTAGTTACTAACAATTGGATTCCACCCATTAGAAAATCATGTGCCTTCTGAATCCAATAACGAGAGCCCAAATCAAGCCACCAAGATGGATTAAAAGAGTGAAAGAATTCGAGAAACCGCAATACTTGAGAGTGGTTACATCAACTGGCCCTTCGGACACTAACTGCCTAATTTTCGGTAGATCAATAGCGGCCAATCATCGTCAAAGAAGCATTGTTAATGTTCACTAAAGAGCAGGGGATGACAGGCTAATAAGAGGTCGTTTTTGCAGCGATGTAATACTTTACAAGGGTGTTTTCTATTCAACCGACTATTTGGGTTACGTCATGTATAAAGTTCACTAGTGCTGGGTGTGTTCAAGCAAAGAATTACGGTTTCAGTCATTCGTTGACAATTACTCGTTTCGTCAACGATGCCGATTGTAATACTCCTTATTTCTCCAATTTCAGTATGTCTGGTTTGTATCTTGCTGTGCACCTACAAAGTTTCATTTCTTATAAATAAAACTAAGAGGGTTTTTTTTTTTTTTTTGACTTGATGGTTTAATGTGATTGTGACATACTAAAAACAAAATAAACGACTATTGGTTTACAATTTGCATTGGAAAAGATACAAGTTGGATTAGGGGAATTTTATGAATAATAAAAAATTATAAAAAAAATAGAAAAATTATTTCTAGTCATGTAAGCCATAGAGTTTACAGCCAAAAATGAGTACAAAAATGAAAAGAAAAGTCATTCGATCAATTGACAATTGCGGACAATCAATTCCAATAATTTTTGTGAGTATGTGCAAATTTCTCTATTCGGAAAATAATACGAATATTTGTAAAATAACACTCTGGTTTAAAATACATCTTATTAAAGCCAAACTTGACCCCTAGAATAATGAATTTCTTCACCATTAGCATTCTTTTTTATTTAAGTATGGTATGTTTTCTAAATTGGGAAAAGAAGCAGCGCAGGACCATGCCTCTCTGAACTTAGTACCTTAGTTTCTACCCCTTGGACGCCAAAACACAGAGGAGTACTTCTTTGAAAATAGTGCAACACAAAGAAATCATATCATAATTTAAATAAAGAGAGAGAGCTGTACTAAAGTAAATCGCCTGCCCTAAAAAATCTACTAAACCAATAATATTGAGACGTAGAACTTGCGTGGCATGAAATATGTCTCACGGTAATCATTATTAGTTCTTTTCCTTTTGGTCTTTTTTTTCGATTGTTGCCCCTAAATCCTCCTTTGTCTAGTTCTTTGCAGCCTAAAGTCCTGTATGCAATTGTCAAAGTGGTGTTATAGGAAAGAGAGTCAATGGTATAATCAAATGTCTTTGTTTCCGGAATTTCATCTTGAAGTCAAGACTTAAAAATTTCTTCAATTTTTTGTTTTTCTCATTTGTTCTTTTACGGAAGTGACTATTGTTTAATTACTATCTAATTATAATTCTTGATTTTTCAAAATGTAAGATAGAGAAGAATTAATTAGGATCAGTTGCTTTCAAAAACAATTTTGAGACCTGATTTTCAGAAGTAGTTTTCAAGTTTTGAACCTGTCTCGTAATTGACTTCAGAAAAAAAAAAAGATAATAGAATAGCGTTTTTTTTTTTTTTTTTTTCTCAGATACCACATTTATTTTACAAACAAATTGGCATGTCGGGAAATGATTGATCGGATAAAAAAACAAAATTCGTGCATATAGAGGATGCAAAACATGAACAATCCTAATAAAAGGTTTAAATCGATGGACGATAGTGGACATTAAGCAAGTGGCCTCAATCACAATTCTAATGCATCAAACTCCGTTATTGAGAAAGATTTTCCGAGCAGCACAAAATTTTGTCACAACATCTGTCATTAACATTCGCTCTGATGGAGATTCCATTGGGCAGAGAACTCCAATTCTCTCCATCGCAACCAAGCACTCCTTAATTTTGGCTCTTTCATTTCCAGGATTCCTGGAGTTGCTCACCCTTGCTTCCAAGTCCAACAACAACGAAGGATCAGCAATTACCATTACTTTTTCAGGGAGAGCCATCTTGGCAAATTCATGGAGGGTCAGACCATCATTAAATCTTCTTGTAAACTGGACACGTCCACGCCCATACCATACTCCTGGGGGAAAAAAAAATACATTTTCAGATTCTTAGTGTCAGACATTATAACGTTATTATTAATTAAAAGAACAAAGTATCAAATATAAAAGTCCGTAATAACCTGGGGCAACATAACCAGCAGTTCCTTTTATCCCAATTGAACTTGATGGAGTTTCAAGAATTGTACCAGGTGAACGATCAGAAAGAAATCGTGCAAGCCCAAAATCACCCACATGAGGAACCATGTCGTGATCAGGCAAAACATTGCGTGGCTTTAGATCACCATGAACAATTGGTGGTTGGCAGCGATGGTGAACATATTCGATTGCAGAAGCCACATCAATGACTAAGTTTAGTCTTTGAACGACATTTAAATTTCCCACTTCGAGTTGATCAGTGCTCTGGTGCAACCAATCCTCTAAACTTCCGCGTTCCATGTATTCGTAAACAAGAGCCTTGAAATCAACCCCTTTAAAATCAGTACTTGAACAAACAGTGATGATCTTGATGAGATTCCGATGGCGAATATTTCTCAGTGCTTCACATTCAGCAACAAAACTCCTGGCTAAACCTCTTTGTTTAAGATTCATTACCTTCACTGCTACTGCCTTTCATTTTCACACAGGATTCCTCTATACACAAAGCCATAGCTTCCCTGACCAATCATGTTTGATGGTGAAAACTCATTTGTTGCTTTACTCAACTCAGCATAGGGAACCATTGGAAACTCTTGTTCCATCGGCAAGATACTAGATGTTCCCTGTGTATGTTTCCTTCTTCGAGTATAAACAACGATCAAACATGCTAATAAGATCATCAATATTACCATCACAGGAACCACAATTTTGAGAAAAAAGTGATTCTTGTTTTTCTTAATCCAGCAGAGTGGCAGACTGGCAATGCAATTCATCTAAACCCCCACAAAGCCTTCCATTCCCAGGTAAATAAAATCTTGTTTTGTTGCTGAAAACTCCTTTTCTCGGTACCTCGCCCTCGAAGTAATTGTAAGACAGGTTTAAGTACTCTAAAAATAATAGATTCTCAAGATATTCTGGGATCTAGCCAAAGAAACTGTTGCGAGACAGATCTAGCTCTTTAATGCTTTTCAAGGTTTTCACAGAGAAAGGAAGGCTTCCACTGAATGAATTGCCCTGTATACGAAGATACTCTAAGGTTGTACAAGCATCTAGAGTAACGGGAATCTCATTGGAAAAGCGATTTTCAAATAAATTTAACTCTATGAGATTTTTCAAGTTTCCCACTTCTAAGGGAATAGATCCACTAAGAAGTTTATCGGAGAGATCTAGGAGAATTGAAAGGGTCTGTTGAGACTTGAGAGTGAACTGGAAATCAGCATGTGCAAATATGTGATATGTTGTCCTTTTTATCGAATGGTTTTTGACATGTCGGTTTTGCATGGTTTTATTGCTATATGGCATCTGATCTGTGTCGAGTAAAAGAATAAGTAATGCACGTGATATCACACGTGCATCACTTAAGAAGAATGAGAGTTTTACACGTGGCCTTCAGCTTATTCAATTGGCCGTTATGGCTGTTACATAGCGGGAAAATTCTGGGCATGTTGAAAACAAACCAAGAACCATATGAGCGGCTGCCAGGGGTAGTTTCTAGAGATTTCTATCTTGTACAAAAGCTTTCATGATCTCGATTTGGGGTGTCTGAGTTCAGTAGCATTTTCTCTGTAATCTTGTAGCTTGAACAGAAAGATTAGTGAAAGCTTCTCATTCTTCTTCAAAGTGGATGTAGGCTGATTGTTAGCCGAACCACTATAATCTTTGGTGTCATCTGTTTGATTCTGATTCGTTTGTGAGATTAATTCTTGTTGAAGTTGATTTGATCAGATCTTACTTACGTCAGATTAGTCTCCTTTAGGTTTTGATCTTTTATAGATTAGAAGCTTAAGATTGGATCTTGGGGGTGAATTATTCTGCTCATTGCAGCTTAATTGCCAACAGGGTCGTTATCCCAAGAATTTGTGGGGGCAAGGCACCAGTAAGTTTATTGTTGGAGAGAGTCAATTCCATCAAATTTTGACAATTTCCAAGGGATGAAGGTAGATTGCCTTGCAACTTATTGAATCCTAAGTGAAGGGCATTCAGTATTGTTAGATTGACAAGAGACTCAAGGATGTTGCCGTGTAAGTTATTTCCAGTCAAGTACGGAGCTTGTAGGTTTCTGAGTTCGCCAATGGCAGGAGGAATCGACCCTCTTAATCGGTTATACTCCAAGCCAATTACATTTATACGGACAAGATTTTTTGTTTCAGGAGGGATGGTGCCGGATATCTGGTTGCCTCCCATTGCGATTCCTTTTATTGTTGTGGAGAGGTTTGCTACAGAACGTGGCAGCACTTCTCCAAATCTATTCCCAGCTAGATCAAGCACTTCCAATTTGCTACAGTTTGTGATCAGGGTTATAAAATCGAGATCATTATCAGTTGTCCCTGTTCCTAAATTACTTATATAAAAAGAAAGTGAAGATACAGTTGAAATCAATTTTCACTTGTCCACTGAAATGATTTATAGCAAGGTCAAGTATTTGAAGATTTGAAGCATTGGAGAGTGAGTGTGGGAGAGAACCTGTGAAATTGTTTTGACGGAACAATAAGTTCTTTAAGGTTCGGAAGATTAAAACCTATGTTAACCGGAAGACTTTCTTGGAGTGATCTATTTGATAGTAGATAAACTGACTCGAGGGAAGAGATGTTAACAATGGAAGGTGGAAACGTGCCAGAGAAAGCATTTTCAGCTATGTTTAAATAGTATAAGCTTCTTTTTTTTTTTTTTTTTAATTATATGAGACTATTGCTCAGATTACAACTGATATGTACAATCAAACAATTACTGGGACCAATTTACAATTCTTATATAGCACAGCCCAGATTTTGAACCCTCTCTAATATTCGAGGAACGTCTACTCTACTCACATTGCAAAAGGGAGAAGACTGCCTTCACTCAAATTGAGGAAGGAAATTAAAACTCCACAATGCGTTATGGAGGCTCGAACTCATAACCTCACAATTGTGAGGTTAGAGTTCTGACCACTGGGCTTTAGCTCAGTGGCTAAATGGTATAAGCTTCTTAGTTGAGCAAGACTATCAGAAACTCTCCCGCTTAATCTCTCCAATACCTAATAGCTGTAGAGTTGAAAGATTTCCGATGGAAGATGGGAGTTGTCCTGTTAACTGATTGTCTCTGAAGGTTAATATCTCAAGCTTCAGCCAGTAACGTCCAATATCTGCCGGAATTTCTCCCACAAGGTGGTTTCTACGGACATAAAAATTGATCAAGTTAGATCAACGGGACAAATTGGATGGCATTTTGCCTGAAAATGAATTATTTGCCAGTATTAGAGTTTCGAGCCTGGACAAACGACCAATTTCATCAGGAATTTCACCAGAGAAGTCGTTATCTGCTAGGTTGATGAATCTGAGAAAGCTGAGGATCCCAACATAAGGAGATAAAATACCTCTTATGCTTCGGTAACTCAGATCTAACGCAGTCATTCTGTGATGTTGATGACCACACGTCGCGCCTGTCCATTGGCATAAGTTTATAGAATTGTTCCATGAACTTGTAACTCCAAGTGGATCCTGAAGCTGTGACTTTATGGGAAGCAATGCGACGCGATCTGTCTCCTTTGGGCGAAACAACTATGAAAATTAAGCACAAACAAGATGAAGCAGCATACAAAAGTGGCAAGGCAGCTCATGGAAATTGAATTTAACACGTTTAATTGAGTTTGAGGGTACTTAATGTGCAGATGATAGTGTCCTCACGAAGGTTTTTTAAAGCCGAGGAAATGTTCTGCATAAACAATTGATTAATTTTATGTTTTGCAAATTTGTAAATGGAAACCAAACGGTGCGCCATCCACTAGCTGACGGACCAATTATATTTATAGTGGATATAATTGAATATCACTTCACTTACTCTAGATAAGTGCTCAAAAATCAACTTTAAAGTAAAATTCTTATTGACACCGTCCATTAAAAAAAGGCCATGTGTAAATATTTGTTTTTTGGGTTCCCTAAGACCGGAATTCTCTCATGATCCAAGATTTTCCTAAGCAAAATTTTAAATTAGTGATTGATAATTAATAAATAAAAAATTAAATAAATTAAATATAACTATCATTAAATTACACACAGCTAGAGCTTAAAAAATTCTGGAGAGAGCTCAGAATATATATAAATGTGTTAGGTGCAAGGAAACGTAAGTTCGTGGAAATTTCTACTTGGAAAACAACTCGCGAGTCATCCACCATCTAAGAAACCAATACTATTGAGACGTAGAATTTGCGTGGCATATGCGTCTCACCGTAATCGTTATTGATTTTAATATAATTTCTATGTTTCCTCCTTACGGAGGTTCATTGAAAGAGGCCATATCATTTTCATTTTCATTTTTCATTTTGTTGGTTGGAATATCACATGCATGCTGTATATATACTTACTGGTTAAAATATCATTTTAGATAAAAAAGAAAAAAAATAGAACAATTTTTGGGAGTATATTTTTAAATACATAAAGATGTTCGAAATTTGTACATATTTCAAAACAAATTAATGATGGAGCGGGCCATTAGAAGCATATTGATAAGATAGATAAATAATAGTTATCGTTTTAGTATAGAACTAAGATAACGTGATTAGATTACACTCTAATCAAAGCATGATTAGATCTTATTCTAATTCAAATAACTCAATGAGATTTTAATGACACGTAAATAACTCAGTAAAGTTTTAATAACATGTAAATAACTCAATGAGATTTAAATGTGCGTTAACGAGATTAGATGACACCATATAACACTCAAATCTAGAGAATTATACAAAAGAGATTTTTAATAAATAATCCCAAAGGAAATTTTAAAAGAGGAGTTTTTATTAATAGAAGGTTATAAAAATAATAACAAGATCTCCTTATTTGTAATAGAGTAACTTACATCTCTAAGTTAGCTTAAAAACAAATACTAAATAATAATTATAATAAAAATAAAAGACTAAGATACATGCTATAGTTGACTCTCATTAAAACAGAAAATATTAAAAGATCTAAAATAACAACCTCCATCAATTAATATCCACATACGCTTGCAGCCATGAAGGGCATGAAGCTTTATGGTGATTGGTTGTGGTTACATGAAGAAAATTTGAGTACATTTGAGTACTCTTTTTCAATGAATGAGAAAATTTTCTTCCATAATATTCATGGGGAGACTTGACCCTCAACCTAATAATCAAACAAAAAAGTAGTCACTACAACATTCTGGTTGGCTTCCTCATGTTTTAAATCAATTAAATTCACAAAAGTTTATGATATATTTTTAAGAAGAAAAAGACATTTACACTCCTAAGGTTTAGGAAAATAGTCACAATAACCGCTAAGTTTTCAAAAAGAGATACTAAGACCTCTTTTTAACTATAATACCCTTTAAATTTAGTAATTAGAAAATTGACTTTTAAGTTTCTTAATTAATACAAAATTTAATATAAATAATATAATTCATCTAGTAGACTAATAATATTAAATTATTTTTAATATTTAAAATAATATTAAATTTTAATTAATATATTTATTTTAGTAATATATTTTTATTTATTATAGAGATTTTAAATAAGTCTTTGGGTTAAATAAATTTTACAATTAACAAAATATCTCCCTCTTAATAATATTTAAAATATTTTTATAATACTCAAAATAATTTTGATTTTAAGTTATTTATTTTAATATTATGTTTCTATTTATTATTTAAATTATTTTAATATAACAAATTAGGTCTAATAGATTGTAAAATATAAAAATATTTGTTAAGTATTAGAATTACTTTAAAATGTATATATTAATACATTTATTTTAATGCCATATTTCTATTTATTATAAAATTTTGGGGTGTATTTTTTTTTAGGTTTATAGAGTTAAAGAGTATTATGGTTAAAAAAGGATCTTGGTGTCTTTTATTAAAAACTTGGAGATCTTTATGAACATTTTAGGGATGTATATATATGTCCTTTTTCCTATTTTCAATTACTCAATAATACTTTTTTCATTAATTGTCCTCATTTAAACCATTACATGTAATATCTTACATATCATCAAGTAATAAAAGTGATTGAAAAAATATTTATCGTTTTCTACACCTATGTTATTTTTAAACAATTATTAAATTGAAAGAGTTGCATGAACTTTTAGTGAGTTACTCAACCCGTCTAATTCAATTGCCTTAATAGTTAATTTTCGAAGAAAAAGGAATTCAACTCTCAATTTGAACTTCTGAAATTGATGGAATTAATTTAAGGATACAATAAATCACAAGATGTACTGATAATGGAATGTTAAATGATAGACCCCTTTTTAGTTAATGAATGCAACAACGATCAGCGGTGCTCTTTGAAAAACGATTGAGAAACTCAAAAAATTCTTGGAACTTCACACTAAGATTTATTGATACTTGCTCGCATTTGTATCTGTATATAAATAAAAGTAACTAAGAAATGCTTGACCTTAGAGAAACAAATGGATTTTAATTTTACTGGAGTTTCTGATGATGGTTATGGTTCATCTTCATTTGGTTTTGATGATTTTGAAGATGGGTCGCATAGTCTTGTTGATTTTTCATTTTTTTTTTCAACTGCAACTCCATTGAGAAAGAGAGATAGTGTTCATCAAGCAGAATTATCTAAGAATGTTCTATTTGGCGATCATCAAAATGTAGCAAAATTGATAAAACACTACTGTAGCCCAACAAGATATTGCTAGTTGGAGAGAGAAATTTTTCATTCTCTGCTTGTTTGGCCAAAGCCTTTGGTTCAGCTTCCAACATGATTGCCACTTCTCTTGATTCAAGCATGCAGTACTAACGATTTTGTTTTGTAGTTTCTAATGTGCATGTATTTTTCGAAGCTGGCTGCAGGATTATCAATTAGCTAATTACTAAATTCATGCAGGTTTCTTAATTGAAAATTATGGGTATGAAGCTTGTCAAAATATACTAATTATTAAATTCATGCAGGTTTCTTAATTCAAAATTATGGGTATGAAACTTATCAAGATGTACGAAGCCTAAAGGACAAAGGCTGGCTTTAATAGGCTGGAATCTCGACTCACCCAACTTCATTTAGGTACAGTCCGCATTTACTCTTTTTTTTTTTTAATAGTTGTCAATGGTCATGGTTTTTCTTGTATATGTTAAGATAATCCCATGTTTCATAATGGGGGAATTGATAATATTAATCATAAACTTGGCATGGTGAAATTTACATATAGGGTTTGTCGCAACTTATAAGTACTCAGTCTTTATTAATTTTTAGAAGATAACCAAATCATTTACGTTGTTATTACTTTTGTAACTGTTGGACCTAATTTTTCAGGAATAAAATGATATTTCGTTTAATTTGACTTAAAATTCAGAAATATCTTATTGGAAAAGTAAGGAATAAGTAAGTGAGTTTGGACAAAGACTGATATACAACCGCCAATAAGGACACTTTGAATAGTTCTTAAAAATACAAGGACTAACGGGGTAATTGTTGACTCAAACTTTTGAAACTATGAAAGCATTTATGCTTATTCTCAATTTTACCTTTGTTCTTTGTTTATAGGTGACAGAGAAATTTGTTGAAGGGTTTCTTTGAAAATGCAAGGAGAATGCGGTCCACTAATGGTGAAATTCATGTTGTTCAATAAACCAACGGACTTTGGTGAATGGAAAATTGAAGAATTGGCTGCACAATGTGGGTTGTATGTGGTTGAAAAAACCACATTTTCGTTGCATGATTATCCTGGTTATTAAAACATCCTGGTTATAAAGACAAGTATGGTTTTGGTGGTAACAAGAACTTCAGTTGCCATTACAGTTGCCATTAGAGCTTGACTTACAAGTTTGCAATCCAATCGTCTTTGGGCAAGATTAATATATTCTGACCAGTTATTGTGCTAATGAGTGATTCTATAAATATATATAGTTCAAATCTAATTAGAATACATAAGCACACACATAACATACATTAAAATAAAAATAGAGAATAGCTAGCGAACTCCCCAGGGACTTGGATCCAAGGTAGCAAATGCAAGTAATTCTTCATCAAGTTGTAATATAGCCATTTCATCTTCTAGCAAATAGACCCATGCTTCAATCCCATTCCCCAATCTTGTGTCCATAAAAATGACAACATTCGAGAACTTGGTAATCGTTCCATCCAAACAAAAACCACTCACCCAAATAGGCCTTCCCCATCCAAAATCAATATCATAAAACCCAAAGTTACACCAACTGGTAAACCTAATTCTATTTGCTGCACTAGCACATGCCCCAATTTCATCTTTCATAGCTTGACAAAAGTTAAGAAACCCTCCATCACCTTGTAGGCTCTTCACGAAATCTCCATCAATTTTCCTTATTGCTTCCCTCAGTTGACACACTAAGCCATCCAACTCTGGTTCATCATCGGTGCACAATGCATTAGCCGTCCAAACAATGTTCCCCATAGAATATTCTGAAAATGGTGGCCTGGCTTTTCGACGCAAGTTTACTGAATGGCTTAGTAATGTCGGTTTGTGGGAACTTGATTTTGCTTTGAATGCAGCCATGATGGATTTGCAAAGAACTGCTGACACGGCCTCAACACGTGTTGGATTTTATACCCATGACCTGGTTGCTTTGGCTTTGAGGGTAGCTATTGCTTTTGCATCAAACACAAATCTCCTAGTAACAAATCTGCCAGTCTCATAAAGTGGGATGGCTGCTTGCAGTGGGCAAGCATCATTATTTTGAGGAAATAAATATGAAGCATCATTGTTGGGACATGTTGCTGCTTCAGTATTCTTGCAAGCTGTAGCAGCCCAGTACTTCAGAAATGAACTCAGCGTTATTCCATCACCGAACAAATGTGATAAACATGCGCAATTGACAAGACCACCACATGCAAATGTTGTTACTTGTATCTTAGCAACGCGAATGCCTGTAGTTGTTTGTGAGTGGCAGTTAGTTCAGTTGGTAAAATCTTGAGTGAAAACAGCAAGTCTGGAGTTGATCAGAACCTTGCTTTAATTACTAGAATTCTCTGCTACAATTAAAAAAACAAAAATGTGAATACCTGCAATCGATCCACCATGCTCACTAGCCTCAGATGGAAGGAGTTCGTTTATCCAAGAGAGATCAGATCGGTTGAGAAATTCATTGAGAGGGCTATCGACTCGAGACTCTACAAAATAAATCCCCTTGTAGTTACAATCAAGAGAAAGATTATTGTCG
Source organism: Murraya paniculata (assembly GCA_030449075.1). Classification (NCBI taxonomy): domain Eukaryota; kingdom Viridiplantae; phylum Streptophyta; class Magnoliopsida; order Sapindales; family Rutaceae; genus Murraya; species Murraya paniculata. The sequence goes on along the minus strand of JAEVFN010000093.1, from coordinate 709,310 downwards.
TTCAATTTGCCAGCAAATTGGTAAAAACGAGCTAGGGTTTCTGACAAAGATTGCTTCTTCAATAATTGCAATCTTTTTGAGACCATAGGATGAATATCGGTAGGGGTGGTAAGGTTAATATCTTGGTTTACAGGATAATATAGGACCATTGGAAAATACATGTGATGACGAAATTGATCCAAGAGAGAGAGCTTGTGAGTTTTGAGGTGAAGAGCTGTTGGAGAAGAGGGTTTGATGCATTCCCTGGAAATTATTTTAACATCCATTTTTTTGTAGTCCGCAAAATTTTCTCAAGACATTGATTTCGCAAGCTATCTAGCCGGGGCTATAAGCAAGCCATATCACAACAATGACTGAGGCCAAGATGCAAAAGTTTAATATTATTGCGGGTCTAGAGTAGTATTAGTTCCGACATTTTCCTTGAAAGACATTACTTATTTATGACAATCACTACAATCAAGAATATTGCTTCATGATCAATTTTTGTAAGATTTTTATGCATTTTTTGAAAATTTAAACAATATAGGAAAGCAATCGTGTGATGATCCTGTACTCAATTATTTTACAATAATCATAGGATTTACTTCCTTATTTGACATTGTATATTTATATATATTGTAACTTTCCTTTTTTGTACACTTTACTTTCTTTGCAATCCTTCTATAAATGATACAGTTTCTTGAGTCTTCACATAGTCAAAGACCATTCAATATTTTTTATCTCAATTCTCTTTCTCCAATCGTTGTTGAAATCTTTCAGTTTAGTCCTGTTGATTTCATTTAATTAGTTATGGATTTGCCTCCCCCCAAATTTAACTATTAAATAAAGGGAATAAGACACCGACACCTATAGTGGTTTGGTGAAATAGTTAGATGACCCATATTTTAAAAAATAGTCACATAGATTTCTTTTGGGACACACAGTTTCTCTTTTCGAACAAAATTTGAGGATCCACATATAGGATTGGATCAAGTTTAGATGAATCTGATCAGATTTCGAATAATTTGGATTGGGAAAAAATCCATCCAATTCCAATCCGAACCTCAAATTTAATCCTATTCAAAATAGTTCGAATTAGATGAATATTTCAGATAAGATTAAATTTGGATACATTCAAAATGAATTTGGATTTGGGACCTTTTTTATAATTTTCACAAAAAATCCATGAATTCTATAATTAATGAAAACACAAGTCCTTAGACAATTCTTTCATTAGCTTCATTATCAAATCAGCCCGTCTTCTTGATCTGCTCATCAGATATTGAACATTCAAGTCCTTTGAAAATCACACAATAAGGACAGGAACCTTACACAGTGTACATTTACCAGTAAATCTCTCTTCGTCAAAGTTGATACGATGAAGTTAGATGCGGCAGACTTGAATTCATAAGAATTGCTTTAACATGGAAGCAGAGCTTGAATAAACACAATATTTTTCATTAGAGATAATAACTTGAATGAAAATGAAGGATACAAATCATTCATTTATATATACAAGAGTAAGGGCAGCACATGGAAATGAATAAAAATTTTATCTGCATTAGTCGCTGAGGTTGGCCAATCATTGCATAGCTTCTAGAAGTTTCGTGCTTCCATCCTCATGTGGAAGTATTCCTCTGCGTAACAGTTTTGCCATCTCACCAAATACAGCTCATCATCTACATCAGCTGGTTGTTGAACATAATTGCTCATGTGGCATGCCAACAAGGCCTTAGGGTCAACATTTGACTCATCTCAAGGTCTTATCAAAAACCTTGAGTTTGCTTCTGAAATGACTGAACTTGCAGTAAGGCAATGGCTTAGTTAGGACATCTACAATTTGATCCCTGCTTGCAACGAAACTTATCTCTAGCTCTCCTTTGGTTATCTTTTCTCTATTGAAGTGTAGGTCTATTTCAAAGTGCTTTGTTTTTGAATGATACACAGGATTAATGGCTATAGCTGCTGCACTAGTGCTGTCACTCAAAATCATTGGAATTCTTTCTGTTTCAAAGTTTAGCTCATTGAGCAAAGAATTTATCCATATAATTTCAGTGGTGCAGAGAGCAATAGCTCTGTATTTGGATTCAACTGTTTGCAACCATGCCTTATTTTCTTGAGCTCCAGGCAACCAAATTATCTCCCAAGAACACACAGTAGCCACTGATTGATCTTTTATCATGTGGATCACTTGCCTAGTCAGCATTTGTATATGCCACAAGATCAATGTTGTCTGATTTTCTGAATTTTAAGCACATATCAACATTGTTCTTCAAGTACTTCAGCACTCTTTTGCAAGCAATCCAATGAGATTGCTTAGGGTCTGACATATATTGGCTGAGTTTGTTGACAGAAAAGACAAGCTCAGGTCTTGTGAGTACAACATACGGTAAACTACCCACAACACTTCTGTAAAGTGTAGGGTTATAGAACCTAGCACCTTCACCTCCTTTTAATTTCTCTGTTGTGCTAAATGGAGACTCTATTCCCTTGTAGTCACTCATTTTGGTTCTTGCTAACAGATCTTGAACATACTTAGCTTGAGAAAGCAAAATGGTGTTCTATTTTCTAATAACTTGTATCCCAAGAAAGTAATTTAAACTTCCTAGATCTTTTAATGCAAAAGCTTCATTCAACCTACTTATCACTTCTTCAATGCCTTTGTTGTTGTTTCCAGTGACAATTATATCATCTACATAAATGAGCATGATAATTACCTCAGACTTGTTCCTTCTGAAAAACAATGATGTATCACACTTGGAGTTGTTGAATCCCCATGAGTATAGAGCATTCTTTAGCTTGTCAAACATGCTCTAGGTGCCTGTCTCAATCCATACAAGACCTTCTTCAGTTTGCATATGTGATTTGGCCTTCTCTTGTCATCAAAACCCCCAGGTTGTGGCATGTATACTATTTCTGTCAGATCACCATTCAAAAATGCATTGTTTATGTCAACTTGTCTCAGTATCCAGTCATTGTTTACTGCTAAAATTATAATGATCCTGACTGTTGCAGCTTTGACCACTGGACTGAAAGTTTCTTTGAAGTCGGTCCAAGGGTTTGTAAAAACCCTTTTACAACTGGTTTGGTCTTGTACTTGTTGATTGTTCCATCTGGATTCTCCTTGACTTTATAAACCCACTTATTTCCAATGAGTTTGTAGTTTTGGTCATTTGGTATCAGGGTTCAGGTCTCATTTTTCACCAGGGCATTATATTCAACCTCCATGGCTCTTCTCCATTTAGGATCTTTCAATGCTTTTGCTGTATTCTGAGGTAAAAGGGTTTAGTGCTGTGCAGAGACTTGATACAGTTTTGTCTTGAATATTCCAGCTTTGGATCTTGTTATCATGGGATGTGAGGGTAAATTCTTTTGACTGTTTGGCATTGTATTGTTTAGTTCTATAGCTGAAGGTAGGATAGAGATTAAAGAATATTTAATGAAAATTAACCATATCAGAAAATTACAGTTCATACTGGCACAAACTTGTCTGTTTGGAGTTGCAAAATATCTTCAGGATACATGGCATGACAAGTGGTCTCGTTCTCATTTTGATGGGTTGTGTTATAGTATTATGACAATGAACATAGCAGAGTCCATGAATTCTGTTCTTTAAGATCCTCAATAGTTGTCAATTCATAAGTTATTGGATTTGATCATTGATAAGCTATGTGAATGGTTTTGTGATAGGTGAGAGGTGGTAGTTAGTTATCACACTCTATTTACAAAATGTGCTCAAAAGGAGTCGTTAAAAAAATTAGAGAATTCCCGTATATATAAAGTTGTGGCATTAAATACGTATGAGTTTATTGTTAAAGACGGTGACCTTGATGATCGTGTCAATATTCTTGAGAAGACATGTAGTTGTCAGGAATTTCAACTCGATCAACCACCTTGTGAACATGCATCAGCTATTTGTAATTATCGAGAAAGATTGTCTGTATATGATATATGTTCTCATTACTATTCTAGTAAAGCATGGGTTGCAGCATATGCAAAAATTATCCCATTGGCACGCAAGATGAATGGGAGGTTTCAGAGAAAGTGGATAGTAATAAGGTTTTGCCCCCTGTGGAAAAGCGGACAAATGGTCAGCCACAAGAAATTGGGATAGCATCACAAGATGAAGAGAAATTACGTCGCAAGTGTGGTAGGTGTGGTTCTTAGGGACATAATCGACTAACTTGCAATGCACCAATTCCACTATCAAATAATGAGGCCATAGTTGTGCCAAATGAAACAGAAACAAGCACATGTACTACTTTGAACCTTACATACTTGGCATTTTTGTTGTATTAATTTCTTTAATATCTGTAATAGTTAGTTGATAAATTTCTACTTTTTTGTTTCGCAAGTGAATAAACATGTTTACATGGCTTATGTTGTTTTCAAATGGAGGCGGCTAGGAATTTATAATACACGGGCCAAATGTTTAGGCTGAGCATAGTAATAATTATGATAATTGTGTAGTAACTTTTATTTTATTAAAACTTACTTATGAGTCGAACATGTATTATCGGACCTATGTTGTTTGCTGTTAAACAACTTTTGTTATTTGCTGACATTCAAGTTTGATATGTTAAACTTATGTTGAATGTGTTATCATTATAGTAACTGTTTTAGGTGATTTTTGTTCTATGTCTACGTACTTGACTGCAGTCGTGTGTTCCTAAAGTTATTCGACTACAGTTGTGTGTTTTTTAAAGATACTTAACTACAGTCATGTATTCATAAAATTTCACTATAGTCGTGTATTTATGTAAACACCCGATGGTAGTCATGTATGTACGCAAATACTTGACTGTAGTCGTGCATCTATGCGTCCAACTATAGCCATATATGTTTGCAAATACTTGACTGTAGTTGTCTATTTGGGTTGAGCATTCATTGAATGTGTATGACCATATTGTTATATTACATACATTGTACAAAGCTATCTTCTCTTTTAATAATATACTTAACAAAAAAAAAACATATGTATGATGTCAAATTATCTTTAATGATATCAAATGTCAACAACATCCCCATTGTAACTATTACATCTTATGATAACTAATTCAAAAAATAGCAAAATTGCAGCAATGAAGTTTTTAAGGGTGTGACACTATATAGTTTTTTTTCTGCGACCTATGTCCAAATAATTTGATAGCCAATGCTTTTAGAAATTATGTAACATCATTCGGTTGGCAATATGTATTGACGTCAAGGCCATGGGCTAGAAACTCCAAGCACCGCAACAAAAATGCTATGTAATCACCACTACAAAAATTCTATATAAATCAATAATGAAATCACCATTCTTATTGTTAAAAAAAAAAAGCAATATCTATGATGTTCTCAATTGCATATCCTGATTTTTGTTGCAGGATATTACGCACTCGCAAGATGGACTAATGAATATTTGATATGACATTAGCACAATTTGGATGTGCTTCGCAATATGCTATCTTCTAAAGTAACAGTGGTATCATGTCTGCAACAGGTAGCAATTGTCTGACCAAAACTAAATCTTTTGTGTAATCTATAATGGAGTCGTAAACACAAATCTTGCTGGCAAGTATATCGACCACACTGAAAATTCAATGCTCATTCATGAATATCGGCAAATATACCTATGAAATCTGGATAATATTTTTAACAACTAAATGTCACATAATGTAAAAAACTAAGCACACAATATAAAACTCACGATTGAAATAGTGTTTCAAGGCATGCTATAGTCCAATTTTGCACCATTAGCATAATCAGTGTAGTAACTATCCTTTTTCCATACCTTATCTGGGTCTTGCATGTACACCTTATGTCTGTCCTTGGTATTATTCTAAAAATTTTTGCAGTCATATTATCTGTTATTATTTTCAGAGATTAAGGAACATGTAATGAAAATTAACCATATCAGAAAATTACAGTCCATAATGGCACAAGCTTGTCTGTTTGAAGTTGTAGCCTTGGACATTTCTTTCCATAAATAGTAGCATGCAATGTCGATGTGTTGAACATAAAATGTGAAAAAAGTACACAAAATTGCAAATATTTATCAGAATAATTTGGAAAAAAAATGTTGTGCTAAAAAATTTATGAGATTAGATAACCATATATCCCATGTATATAATTTATAAAAAATTCTCGGTTAACCTCAATAAGAGTCAAATAGATAAATTTCCTATATAAAATAGATTATAAAATGACTAGAGTATTAAATAATCATACATTATAATAATCAAAATAGATAAAAAGTTAATATCATAAATTGAGATAACTTACAGCTCTTTTTTATTGTTGTCGAATCCATCCATCGCTCCAGCTTCAGTAACTCCTCTTAGGGTATAAGCGGACGCACTTCAAAGTCTACTATCTTGTAAGGGTGCACCTCAACATCCGTTGTTTCTCACGGCTTCTTCAAGGGATTGGTGTACGGTGTTCACAAATAAGTCAAAGTTTTCCTATCTCTTCTCTTCCGTAAATTATACACCAATTTACAAACTTTTCCTTGTGTTGAGATGACAATGGAATCGCTCTTTATACCATGACAATTATCCGACATCTTTAATAGGAGTGTATTGTTTTCTATGCTACAAAGATTGACGAGTGTGTCCAATGTTTGTTGCATCAGTGAGACAAATGCGACATCCATAGGATCGTTTATAGGCTACAGACACAGCAACTAAATTGTTTGAGAATTAGACAAACGTATATCCTCAATGAACAAATATTGACAACTTATATATCAAACCTTACAATCAAATGGATGAGACTCTGTAGCTAAGAGCTCCTCAAGTAGCTAAATAAGTTTGTTCAATTTACCATTGATCAAGTCAATATGACTAATTTTTCCTTCAATGTTATCAATCTTTGTGTCCATATTCTTCATCGTATTTTCCATCTTGTTGATATTTTTTTCAATGTTTTTAATGCGACAACCAACATAATTAATCTTCTCCTCGACAATGGAACCATAAAAGGCACAGGAGGCATGTCGAGATGGACCATCCTGATACATACAAAAAATTAAATATTAAATTTGCATCTATAATAAAAAGTACTTATTAACTTAAAATACACCAGAGACTTACTTTTTTTTTTTTTAACTCAGTTGGTATCGTTGTTTTTTTATTTAAATGTTTTGGAGGCAATGCTTTTGGAGCACTAGAGGTGGGTGGACCATCTGATTCACTATCATCGTGGGAGTCATTAGAGCTGTTTGACTCACTATCATGCGATTCACTATCATCATGTGACTTGTTTCCCTCTGGGTGACTATCTAACTCACTACTATTATCCCCCTCTTCACCGATCTCTTTAAGTCATTCATCTTCACCAAAATACTGCATGTAATATTTATTTTTCTCCACATATCTGGTAGCATGCAACTTTTTTTATGAAAATCATTATGGAGACTTTTTTTATTGAAGATTTTCTTTTGAATCTAGCCAAAATTTTTAGGTTTTGTCGATTTTCATCTCAAAATTCAGGCAAATAATTCACCATAACATTTTGCACATCCATCACCAATGATGGAAACAGCTTCATATGCCCACACTTGTATAATCGATGCCACAATTTATAAATTATATATATAAAAAGATAATAACTTATATCAAGTAACTAAAGTAGGCAAGTCATATACTAATTAGTTTAGTTTTGTTACTAGAAAGCCATGAAGGAACCTATAACACTATATGTTGCTCCTTTATATTTAGAATCCACTTTCGACTTCTTTTTATGCTTAGCTACTCGGCCTGCAACACCTTTTTCTCAAACTCTTAATAGTGATCTTGAAAGAAAAGCGTCCCCATGGTTATTCATTGAACTCATTAAAACTGTCTATAAGGAGTACATGGTTTCATTTATATAGTTTTTATTTTCTTTTCTAAGTAGTACCGACTCTACAAAGTATAACATGGCGTGCTTGATCATTTTCATATCATCATCTCATTTAGCTTTCATGAACTTTTCATGAAGTTCTTTCATTGTGATTGTACAATTTCCATTTAAAAACTCATCAACTATTCTCTCATCATTGTCAATATCTTTAGTATTGGGCGTGTACAATGGATTGCAATTCAATTCTGTTACCAAGGTAAACTCCTCCATTGAAAATCGAATATTTTTCTATCCAATCCTAAACCACATTGTGTTCTCATTTGATTTCAGTTCCCTTATTAATATGCTGTGAAGTAACTGGACAGAAAACTTCAACTCTTGCACATCCAAAAAAATGACCGAAGCAACAGCGCCTGAAAATATTTTTTGGTTCTCAGATAATTTTTTTTTTATGTCTTTAATTGCATCTAGTGATGATCATTGGAAATCTTTGCTTTGAAATAATTTGATTCTTTGATTTTCAGTTCCATCTACATAAACACAAAAATATTCTAATAATAATATAAATACAAATACAAAGTTGCATAATCGTAAATTCTAAACAAATCAGAAAAATTACACCGCATACTGGTCCAAAATAGTTTTGATTACACAACTACAGTTGAGTAAATTATCCATTACACGGCTACAGTCGAGCAAATTATCCATTACACGGTTACAGTTGAGTAAAGTATCCATTACATGGCTACAGTGGAGTAAAGTATCCATTACACGACTACAATCGGGTGTATAACCCATTAATGATTCTTTGCCTCAGTAGAACATAAATATCAAATTTAAAATATAGAACATAGTAACAACTAGGTAAGAAATTAGTCTCACATCAACAACAACTCCTTACAAGTAAATATAATGTCAATAGACCAAAATAAAATTATCTCGTAGTAGTTTCCTAAATGACATTTTTCGGTGGTTGAAAATAAGAAAGGAAATATATGTAATGCAGGTTTTTTTTCATTAAAACTGTAACCCATATTTCCACATGAGCACAACTCCAATAATTGAGCTTTTATACCAATTTTTCTAGGTCATTCAAGACAGATTCTAATGTTACTTGTTAGAATCACAAAAATTATTAAGCATATATTCTGATAGAATCATACTCAATAAGGTGTAACAGCCAAGTTTTGTGTGGTAAATCACCTTTAGTTTGGCCAATTTTAATTCAAAGCAGCAAATTTATTGTGCTACAACAAACAGCAACAGAGGCGTGAATTAATAGCAACAAAGCGTCATGGGTGTTGGCCTCATCTAATAGCCCACCAGAGGGACCATAATCGAGCTTGGCGAACGGCGCTTCATTCTTTTTTGCTTGTTTCGACCGGATTCAATCAATCTTGAGGAAGGTTTGAATTATGCGAAATTGGGTGTTGTGTAAGCTGGTCGCGAGTGATGAATTGGGGGTTGTGTTTACACGATGTGGTTGTGAATGGTTGTGATGATTTAAGTTTTCAATTAGGGTAATTTCGTAATTGCACATAACAAAAGGCATATATGAGGAATTTTGGAGTATGGGAGTGTATTTAGATAAATATCCTATTTTTGGGGTATGGCACGGACAAATCCTTAAAGAGTGAGCTCTTATAATGAAGATCGTAAGGTGTTCTTCATCTTCCATTTTGCTTTCAAGATCTCTTATCTACTCAATAATGGATGTAGAAAAAAATGATGTGCCATAAATTAACGCTGTTAAGTGTTGGCCTGTTCTTAGTTTCCATGCACCAATTGCCAAGTCCATGATTGAATGAATCAAAAACTTAAAAAAAATAAAAAAAAAATTCGTGATTACAATTATCAATCGATTTTGAAAGGCTTGTACACTGGCGCAGAGTCAAAAAGGGATTCTGACCCAACACCCTTGATGAAAGACTCCACTAAATATGAAACGCTCCAATAAATCCACTTAGAACAAGTTCGTATATGATTTCTAGTGGAATCGGGAAAAATGAAACAAAATACACAGTCGCACTTTTCTTTGGAAGTATCAAAGGGAGTGTTACCTAATATGTAGTAATAATAAGAGCTTCTCGTTTTTTTTATTGCCCTTTATTATCATTAAGTAAAAGCCAATTAGCCGTCCAATCGAATATTGATTGAATGCCCGTGCACTCAGAGACTCTTATGAGTCTGTATATTAAGACTTGTTTTAAATAGTATTATTAGGTCCTTACTATTGGTTTAAGCTTTTGGGTTAAGCAGATTATGTAACATGATATCAGTGTGTCAAGATCCCAAGTTTAAATGCTCCTACGTGCTGCCCATCATATTACCCTTTTCTATAAGCTTCTGTCTTAAATCTTAGTGCACATCCACACGAGGGGCTATAAAGACGTGTCTTAAATTCTAATGTTGCGAACTTACATGCATTTTTCTCAAGTCCTAATGCACATTTCACGCTGAAGGGAATGTTTGAACTTGTCTTACTAACACTATAAGGCTACGTTTCGCACGCAGGATTGAATTAGACTCATTATTAGAATTGGACTAAATTAGATTGGATTATATTAGATTGGATTATATATAGTGCTCACTTATATTTGGTACAGTATCGGATTAGATTATATTAAATTAAATTTAAATAAAATTAAACAATATTTAAGTTAATATTTGAATTTAAATATAAACTATTTATAGATATTTAATAAGAAATATTATAACTAATTAAAAATAATTGTTACACACAATTAGTTATTGGATGGTCATAGTTATAATAAAGAAATATAAATTACTTAAATTATAGGTTATTTCATATGAGATATATCATTTCATTAAATAAAATAAATAAAATTATTCAAATAATAAATTAATTAATAATTTTTAAGTAAACCGTGAATAAAAAAATAAATTACTTAATAAAAATAATAAATAAATAAATAATTTTTAAGTTATAAATAAAAATAGTATAATAAATTATAGAAGATATCATAAATGGACAAATATTTTTCTTCATATAATCTAATCCTAACTAAACCCACATGTAAATTGGGATTATTAATCCCATGAATTTAGGATTAAATTTTGAATTTAGTCCACTAATCCAATTCATGTGAGCATGCCAAACATGAGATTAATATTTTGTCCCAAAAATTAATCAAATCGTAACATAATCCAAGCAGCCAAACATAGCCTAATTGTTGATTAATCCCTTACGTTTTAGGTCAAGCCAGCCGTTTCTCGAACATACTAAGACCTAATTGCATTCAATGCTCAGTGACTTCGGTAAGGACGGAATATATATGATTCATGAGACATGAGCGTTGCTGAAGGTTCGTCCTGGACTTGGAGAGAAGAATCTTCCAGAAAAATCAATTCAATGCTTCAATCTCAATGAAGGAAAGTAAAATGACCAGTAGGCTATAAAGTCGATTCAATTCAGTTTCAAGTTCTGAAAAGAATTTGATTTTCTTTAAGTAAACGTTGATTCTGATCATCATTTTCGTTTTCTTGTCTTCATATGGCCAGAAAAAAATTAAGTCCTTTTACTTCACCCTAGACTCATGTACAAGTTTACGTGCTGCAATATCTTTTTACTCGCCGTATATTGAATTGAATTAATTATTGAACAAGCACGAGATGAAAAGCAAGTGCACTGTACGCTGCATAATAATTGAAAACAAATAACAAATGGAGATCAAACTAACGAAAATTCAAAAATAAAAAAAAAAATTAAAACTCAACATCATTTTTTATCAACAAAAGGATCGATCTGATGAAGTAACTGAAAATTAAGTCTTGTTGTCCCACTTCATTAAATTTTATCCTCATTTGTAGACTGAATTCTTTACCAGTTGTCACATGGCCAATCAAATTAATGTCATATTTTGACTTAACTAATTGGCATGAATTAATTTTACATCAATCAAAAAAAGTTGCAAGTACTAGCCTCAAGCCTTGCTGCCCAAATTGTTACAATTCATTAGGATTTTAGATACAGACTCGCAGGGTCTTCGTTTGAAGAATAAACTATCCAATGATAGATATTGAAAATCAAATAAGCATTTAATCATGGTTATTCAGACTTCTTGAAATCAATAACTCAAGATTTGTATCCAAGCATTTAGTCAAAAATTTGAGCTAGAATAGCCTAAAGCCTTCAACAAAATTTGGTCCTTTGAAAATTGGAACTTGAAAGGAGTTTGAAAATGAATGTAATTACATTACTCAAGAAATGAATATTAAAGTTGTAGTCTTATCTTGTAGATAATGCCTTCAATAATAATAATCTTTGAAAAACGTTTGAGATCTTGTAGATAATGCCTTCAATAATAATAATCTTTGAAAAACGCTTGAGATACCCGAAAAGAAAACTATTAATTAAGTATTTAGATCTTCTAGAAAATTAATTAATAGCTGCTGCCATATGTACCCGTATATATGTATGAAATGCTACACCTTGAAGATCAAGGCGAGCGATATCGCGATAGAAAGATGGATGTAACTAGTATATTTGATTATGTTTATGGCACATCTTATGTTGATGATTTGGAAGATGGATGTTGGTCATTCTATGAAGATAGATACACTTCACCTTGTTTTGATGATTTAAAAGATGAGAATGATTCGTTTAGTGATTTTGAAGGTTGGTACAGTTTTTTAGATGGTCACGATGATTTTGAAAGAGGGTACATTAATGCATATGATCACGATGATTCTGGAGGTGGGTACAATCCATCTGATGATCGTGATGATTTTGAAAGTGGGTGCTTTTCATTTGATGATCATGACGACTATTTAAGTGGGTACAATTCATTTGATGATCTTGAAGATTTTGACGATGGGTGTGGTTTATTCTTTTATGATTTTGAAGATGGGTGTGGTTTATTCTTTTATGATTTTGAAGATGGGTATGGTTCATTTTGACCTTGATGATTTTGAAGTATTGGGTTTTCTTTATCCTCTATTGGTGTAATATCTTTCTATGTTAAGTGTTACAGAAGGATGTAGTATGAGTGGTTTTGTGTGAACTAAGGTTGTTCATAAAACAAGTGAAGAGTTAGTCGGTGGAGATTTTAAGAGTTGGCTGCAACTAGTGTTCTTGTGATGATGTGTTTTACATATAATTATGTTGGTTTACAGATTGTATAACTATTTTGTTATAATTAAGTTGTTAGAAGTCTAATATGTAGTTTATGAATGAGAATAAAAATTTATTAAGAAAAGAATTATAAGTTCGGTTACTTAAACCGATATTTTTAGAATATCCCAAGAATTTTCAAGTAAATACTTCCTAATAAGAACTAGTGGCTGATCATCCTGCAAGATAAAATCATTTTTCGAAACTCAAGTTAGCTAAACAATCAACAACAGAGTTACCCTCCTGATAAATATGCATGGGAACTATGAAAATGTAGTTCATAAATCAAATTTAAACAGTTTAACTGTGAACGTAATTGCCATGAAAGATGAAAATTTTGTCTTAAAAGAGTATGTTGATGCAATTTTTTTCTTTCTTATTAAATTAAGTTCGACGGATGAGGAGGGCCAAAGGCGGATTCCTCAACAAATTGATGACTAGTAAAGAATCACACTCCTGCCAAAGATTAAAATTTAAATCATCGCTTATGATTTAAGCGAATTAATCAATACCATGAATCACGAACATATATGATCAGAAAATGCATAGACTTTCCCAAGCTCTAGTTAGTTAATAATTGTCTTTCGACGCTATTTGAACTTGTTTATAAAAATAAACCTAATGTTTTGGATTCTTAAAATTTTTTTAATTTATAAAAATGAAAATAGAGAGAACGTTTTTGGAAGAATTTGAAAAAAGGATGTTTTCTTCGAAGTTACGAGATAAAAACTGTAGTAATATTACAAAAGTCGTTTTTTGGAAGCATCTTCATATATAATATAATACAATTCAAACAAGTTAATTTTTGCCGTTCTTCTCATTTTAAATGAAAATGATTACTGAAAAGAATAATGATAGACATTTTAAATTTTTTATTTCAAATTTCATTTCAAATGATGTTTTTTATTGGAAAACATTATTGAACACCTTAAACTCTCTCTCTCTCTCTCTTATAATTGTAATGTGCCCACTTGTAAAGATAAATTGGCTCAAGCAAAAATTGATTTTGAAAGCTACTATTTTTCTTCTTTCAAAATCAATTATACCATGAGGTAATTTTGCTAAAAAGATTTCAAAAATAGATATATCAAACAAAATTAGTTTTTTAACTTGTCAAAATTAATTTTAAGCCTCCCAAATTGTAACTCCAATTGGGTATTAAAAACATGGGGTGCAAATTTTGTATCTTGGATAAAATTAGTGATACTTCATGTCACTTATTATTGATTGGTGCTCATAATTTTCACGTTCATGATAATATAAAGTCAATGAGTGAATACCACTTCAGTTAAGATGATGATGATTGATAGAATAAGAATTCAGTGCTGAGTCAATAGTTTTTAAGTAAGAGAAATAAAAAAAAAGTAAAATTTAAAATAATTCTGACAATTAATTCAATGCTTAGCAAAAACACAGTTTAACATTGAATCTTAATTTGATTGACAATACTAGTTGGGAAGTTCGGCATTACTTGTTATGTCACCAACTCAACAACTAGCTCCCCCCCCCCCCCCCCCCCCCCCTCAAAAAACTATTCTAGTTGTTTTTAAAAAAAAAAACAAAAAAAGGTAATGAGGTGGGTTAAGCTTAAATAATTTTAATTTTCTCCTTACCTCTCTCAAAGCTATAATATAGGTGGTCAACTGCTACAAGTTTCATACTGTTACCAACTCGATCACGCCCTTGGGGGCAACTATTATTATTGTTTCCTCAATTATTTTAACAATTTGCTATAATCAAACAAAATTTGCTCTATAGTTTTTACAAGTGAAATTATTGACGCCTATATCAAAAATGTTAGCATTGATATTTGAACCGAAGAATTTTTAATTAACACTATAAGTAGGATAGGATATATCGTTATTTTAGTCGCCACTCTGTCACCCTTAGAGCTAACGACGGACCTACTCAAACTTAATAAAAATAAATATTATCGTTATATTAGCTTAAAATTATCCTTTTTAATGCGTAAAATCTACGTTTTTTTTTTTGGTAGGGAATCTTCAAATTTGTTAAAAGGCCCCACTATTAGACATATTAGAAGGAAAACTAAAAGGGCTAAATAAATAAATAGAAGGACTATTGGGCCGGGCCGTAAAGATGGCTGAGCCAATAGAAATAGGACCCAATGTGAACAAAGAATTAGGGCTCGTAACTCATTTGGCGGGAGAATTGAATTTTTTTGGTACTAAAATTAATTTTTGAAAAACAATCAAAACAAAAAATCCCGCAGTTCCCGGAAACAAAGAAATCGAAACCCTAGAGCAGAATCAGAATCAAACTCTGCGATTGCGATGGGACGAGATGAGATGCAAATGAACGAGGCGAAGCGAGCGTATCGGAGCGCCAAGGAGGAGGGGAACCGACAGGAGGAGGCGCGATGGGCGAATGTGATCGGAGACATTCTGAAGAACAGAGGCGAGTACGTGGAAGCTCTCAAGTGGTTTCGTATCGATTACGACGTTTCCGTCAAGTTCTTGCCGGAAAAGCACTTGTTGCCCACTTGTCAGTCTGTCGGTGAAGTCTATTTACGCCTCGAGCACTTCAAAGACGCCTTGGTTTATCAGGTATTTACTAATCTGGGTTTCTTTCTTTCTTTTTTTATTTAATTTTTTTGTGATATTTGTATAATTTTAATTGCTTGGGGTTTAATTTAATGTTTATTAGGTTTTCATTAGTTATTAGGGACGTATTAAGTAATAGGCTCTATGATTATTAACTTGTACGGAAGTATTTTAAATAGCTGTTTGTAATAGTAAAAGCACTTATCAAATGCTTACTTATTCAAAAGGAGTTTTAGAATAGGTCTCATTAACTGCTTCTTGAAAGAGTACTGCAAGTGATCTGAAAATTCACTTTTATGCATTCTCAAACGCTGTTAAAAAAAAAAATGAAGCACATTTAGCTATTTGAAGTTCTTTTGGCACAGCCTTGTAGAAATGGTGGTTTTGTTTGTTTGATATAAGGATATCTGAAAGACAGCAACAAAGGTTGAGTATCTTGATAATTTTTGTGTTTGATAAAATTTTAATTGTTGGTATTGAACTTCAGTTTTGCATTAGCAGTTAGTGTTCTGGTGCCATATAGGCCTTGTAAGTGAATGAAATCCGTATATGTTGTTTGTGATTTTTTTTTTTAATAGAAAAAACATCTAGAGCTAGCCAAGGATGCAAGTGATCTTGTTGAGCAGCAAAGAGCTTGCACACAGCTTGGTCGTACATACTACGAAATGTTCTTGAGATCTGATGATGATCACTACTCAATTCACAATGCCAAAAAGTATTTCAAGTCTGCTATGAAGCTTGCTCAGACACTGAAGGAGAATCCGGCAACTAGTAGATCTTCTTTCCTCAAAGAATATATTGATGCACATAACAACATTGGGATGCTTCAAATGGAGCTTGATAATCTGGAAGAAGCCAAGAAATTTCTTATTAGAGGATTAGAGATTTGCAATGAAGAAGAGGTGAGTGAGGAAGATGATGGGCGCAGCAGGCTTCATCACAACCTTGGAAATGTTTATATGGAGCTGAGAATGTGGGATAAATCTCGGGAGCACATTGAACAGGATATCATAATTTGCAAGAAAATTGAGCACCGTCAAGGTGAGGCAAAAGGGTATATCAATCTTGGCGAACTGCATTATAGAGTTCAGAAGTATGACGAGGCCATTCTATGCTACCAGAAGGCACTTAAATTGGCACAATCCATGGAAGATGAAGATGCTTTAGCAAGTCAAATTGATCAAAATATTGAAACTGTGAAGAAGGCTATTGAAGTAATGGGTGAATTGAAGAAAGAAGAGCAAAATCTTAAGAAACTAACAAGAAATATGATCATTGCCAAAGGCACCTCACAGGAACGGAAGTATCTGTTGCAGCAGAATGCATCTCTTGACCGTCTCATTGAGAAATCAAGCTTGATATTTGCATGGCTCAAGGTATGTTTTGCAATTGATGGGCTATGTACCATAGTTAAATGAATTAAACCAGCATGGCTGAATGCCTTATTTCATCTTGAATTTGTATCTCTGCATCATAGGTCATGTATGACTGGCTTTTGAGGGAATAGAGAATAAGGCTCTTTCACGTTTATTTGAATATCCTGATTTATTCTGTCTTAGGCATCAAATTGTGACTCATCCCCTGCATCCTAGGTTTCTAAAGCAATTATAGCTGATAACTTTTTTTTGTCCCCTCTTCTAAAAAGAAAAATTATTTTGTAAGTTGACAGATTATGTAGACTTCTGAAGGCTAGAAGAAGAACTAATGGACATTATAAAGGATTGACTAATAAAATTAATTTATTGATTGCTTAGACCTGGTGTAACATAGTGAGTTAACCCAAAATATGACAAATGGGCCAGAATTACAGCCTATGGCTAGGGTGTCTGTGTATTTACTAGTTAGTTCCTGCCTTGTAAAATTCAAAAGATTGATAACGATCTTGAACATGACTTAGTAACTTGGAAACTTCAAACTAAATGGCATGGAAAATTCTCAATGGTGTCCTCACTAGACAATAACCATATTTTAATTTTCCTTTTTAAGCTTATTTGAACCTCTTGTATGCACGCATCAGCTTTTTGAAGTTTGTTTTGTGTATATTGCTCTCAGTTTCCATGTAATCTGGCTTTTGATTAATGCTCAAAAATTTGGAACTCAGAATATTAATGATGCAATTAAAATGGCATATACCTTGCTTGAGGCTCTTCCTGAGGCTTAAAGAAGGAACTGATTCTAACCAGTTATTACTTGATTTATTCATATGTATTTAAAACATTTTATTCATTTTGTTAATTTTTTTGGGTTTAGCATTGTGAGTATGCAAAAAGAAAGAAGAGGATAGCAATTGAACTTTGTGACAAGGGAAAGCTAAGTGATTCATTTTTAGTTATTGGAGAATCGTACCAAAAGCTTAGAAAATTCAACAAAGCCATTAAATGGTACACAAAGAGTTGGGAAATGTACAAGTCAATTGGCAATTTGGAGGTAAGTTCAGTGATGGCACCATGATCTTCAATGCAAGTTTTATATTTGTTGATGTCCATATAGAAGTAGCATAAAAGGATTCTTCATTTGCTGTGTAGATTCAGATGACCTTGACAATTTATGCTTTTGCTTAGAATGAGTTCTAGGATTTAGGATTGTGTTGTTTTGCAAGAACACATGATTTTATGTTTTCTATTATATCTGTGGATTCACTGTACTTGGTGGTTGGTAAATTCCTAAGATGAAAAGCTATCGGTTTCAGGGTCAAGCACTGGCAAAAGTTAATATGGGAAATGTGTTGGACAGTAATGGTGATTGGGCAGGAGCACTTGATGCATTTCAAGAGGGCTATAGGTAATCACACGCATTCATGATTTTCTTTATGAATTGGCAAATTTCAGAATATCTGGAACTAGGAATGGCTTCATAAGTTGCATATTTCTTTGATGTGGGGCAATCCTCATGACATCTTGACAGTCCTCTTAGATGCCTTACGTGCATCTGGGGTAGTAATAAATAAATCCTTTTTTATTCTATCATGTGTCTGATAAGCAATTAATGTGGTTCAGAATACATTGCATACATTAGTGAACTGCTGTTAGGATATAATAAAAGGCTGTTAGTTAATGATAAATATAACATTTATATACTAGCCACAGTTATAGCATGCAGATTTTATAAAGTAATACATTAACAACAAAATATAATGTGTAAATGTATTGGCATTTTATAGTATCAAAATCCAATCATGACACCCGTGCAAATTGATGTCATGTATTTTCTGCATAATTTTATGCTTGGTGCTCGATGCTAATTTGACCACTTAGTTGTGCAGTTTGTTTAAACAATGTTTCTATGATGATTGTTAAGAAACCAGATTCAGCCTGTTTTTTGATAGAAATAGAAGATGTCTACCCAAGCGCTTACTTCATATTGACAAATTTACTCATTTTTCTTCACTCAAGAAGTTGATGCTTTATAACAGTTGTTTAAATGGTACTGGAGTACTGCTCCTAAAAAGTAACCAGATTCTGTCTGCTTTTTGGTGGATGTAGAGGTACTTTTACTTGAACAATTTATTCAGTAATCTAGCACTTTAGTATAGGAAAGATGCACTTTGTTTTCTTTGCGGTAAATGGAATCATTTTTTTTTCTTTTTGTTATTGTAATGATGACTAATTTCGTCATCATCATTGTCATAGCCATCATCTTGATTTTTCCAGAGAGTTATAGCCTTACTATCTAATAGCCATATGAAGCAGAGCTGATGCTACTTATTTTCTCCGGAAGTATATATTTTCTGGAAGAAAGTTGTTACCGTATCAGTTATTTCAAGTGTTCAGCCAGGAAGATAAAGTAGAGAAAAACTAAGATAATTTATATTATTCTTGTTTTTACCATTGAGCCTATATAAATAATTTACAGGTATGATGCCATTTTTCCTGGGACTTGCATGCATATGCACCCTTGTAGTTGTTTTCAGTTTATGTGAGATTTTCTTGGTTTTGTCATTTTGAATTACAGGATGGCCGTTGAAGCTAATCTTCCTTCTGTTCAGCTTTCTGCACTAGAGAATATGCACTACAGTCACATGATAAGGTTTGACAATATTGAAGAGGCCAGGTAAATGCAATTATGTGAACCTTCTTAATTGTTTAGGTTAATTATGCCATCTAAATTTGTGATTAAGGAAGTGGAATTGTGAAAATAAATGCTGAAGCTTAATTGTAATATTTTGTAAAATTTTGACTTAAGGCTGTAATATAAAGATATATTAGTTTCTGATGTTTGAACAGTCTTCCTGAAAAAGAGTATTTATTATTGCTTTAATAAACCCGCTTCCCTGCAGGAGGTTGCAGCATGAAATTGACAAGTTGAAGGAGTCTAAAAATGAGGATCTTGAAGCACATGATGTGGCAAGGGATTGCTGTTCAGAGACAGACACAGAAGGGAATGATCATTTGCCAGATGGTAACTCTGATTCTGGTCGATCAAAGGCTTTAGCTGGTCTAGAAGAGGTAGAAGATGATGAACCTTTAATTTCATTTCTTCGATCCAGTGAAAGATTGCCCAAATTGAAAAGAGCTTATGTGGAAAAACAGAATATTCTCACTGAGCCAATAGAACCTTTCCGCAAAACATTATCTAAATCAACAAATGGTCAGCAGACAGGTGTTGGTCGTAAACGTATTCGTATAGTCCTTTCAGACGATGAAGGTGATATCGATGATGAAGAGGGCTTGAAAGGTAGGCTTCACAAATGTCCTGTTGAAGGTGTTGCTACTTTGGATGCAAGTAGGTTTTGTTAATGATTTACTGTTTGATCATATATTTTCATTGCTGCTACAACTTAGTTGTCAGAGGTGTTTTCTTTGCCTGATTGCAGTTAATAGTAAAAGTGGATCAGCTAGTCCAGCTCATAAATTTCAGGTAGGGGAGGAATTGGATCAATCCTTGAACTATGTTTTTCCATTGTGAAGTTTGTTCCTAAGTGGTTTATTCTTTTGGTCTGGCAGGATATCCCAGCTGCAGATTTCAAATGTTCCAACAGTTCTGAAAATCCAATTAATGTCGAAGAAAGCACATGTTCATACAAATTCACATCTTCTAATCCAACCAATCAATACGGGAATGCTATTAGATGCACTGGGAAAGTCTTTGCTGCATCTGATGTCAATGATGATGTGAGTGTTATTATTCATCACTAACAAAAAGTATAATGATACTTGCATATGTTTGTGCTATGGTATTGTTTTCATGATTGTTATGGAAAATGTAATGTTTGCATGAAGATCAGGAAGTATGTTTCGCGTAGTTCAATTTTCCCTTTTCATCTAGCATTAAATGTATACAATTTTCTTATTTCTCAGATGCCTTGGCTGATCCCTCAGTTTAAGGGGGAAAAAAGTCCAAAAATGCATCATGATCATTGGTGCAGTTATCAGATCAGTGGCTCTGATTTGTTTTGTGCCGGATTTTGATGCTGCTGTCTTTAAGCAGTTGTTATACTACTTTCATGGGTTGTTGACCAAAATGCATGCTCATGTAATAATATGTCATGGGAAAAGTCGATAAGAATTGTGTGCACCCTGTATCTACTCTTGAAAGAATTATTGTGACTATTATTGTTGTTATGTGTCACTAATGTTCGATTTGTTGCACCAATTGCAGCAATGTTTAACATTCAGAATTGACGATGACCTGATACATTTAGAAGTACATTCATGCATTTGTGATGATAAGTTGGATATCGAGTCTTTGAAGGTTGAACTGGCTTGCTTATATTACCTGCAGCTTCCTAAAGAGAAGATATCAAAAGGTAGGAACTTCCAGGCAATTCTAAGTTTGTGCGTCTCAATTTCTCAAAAATGCCTCACTTTAGAGATTGACTAAAAAAATATTGCATGATGCACGTATCTATCTGATTGCTGTGCTGTGTTCTAATAATTGTTCGACACGCATGGTATCCCAAATTGATAAGCAAAGAAATGTCATACAGATGTCCTGGCAGGGATGGCTAAATGATTGACTGCCTTGTTTCCAACAGTAGGTCACATGTAATTTCCATTTATCACACTTCTACTAGGTTTTGAATATATTAAGAGTTGTCTGCCTTTGCTGGACATGCAATTTATGTACAATGGAAACATAAGCTTTTGCTTTGCGAGAGAGTATTTTGTTTGCTCCTTGTGTTTCATTTGATGTGGATCTTGTTTAAGGAAAGGAAAGACAGGTGGGTACCAGGTCTTTATATTGCAGCATGCTTTATTATGCTTGCATATTCTTCTATTCTCTCTTTTATTCTTGTCTCGAGTTGTCATCAGAGTCAACTAAAATTCTAATATTATGCAAATTTTGTCTCACTAGGTCTGTTGCCCATAATTCAGCATATGAAATATGGTGGAAGGTCTCTAGAATCCTTTGACACTTTCGAGGATCAGCTGGGAAAAGATATAATTGAAGTTTCTATTGATGGTATTTATTATGAATTCTTTTCTATTGAGTGAATCTATTATATAATAGCCTATTCTTTTTTTTTCCCCTTTTAAATTTAAGTTTGCAGTCAACCACTATTGCAGGAAGAATTACCATTCTTGTGTTTTAACTATTTCAATTCAGGAAGGTTTTACTTGCACATATATACCATTTTCCAAAATGCGTTCTGCTTGTCCTTATATTATAGTCTTGCATCCTAGATGCATTCTGCATTGTCCTTAGTCTTGCATGTCTGAACAATTTTTCAAGTTTAAACTTATTTGGAGCAAAACTTGGGCTCCCGCTACTTAAAACTAACTTTATTGAAAATTTTAGGATCAGACTATCCCACTGGTTATCATATTTAGTCATCTTTTCATGAAGAGTTACTGTTTTGTGAATAAACAAGTCTAAGTATGAACTAAAACTGGAGAGTAGAGCAAAAATTAATGGAACAACGAAACTTGCAGAAGCACTTTATTTACTGAAATCTTGCACACTAATCAAAAACATAGATTTAATGTTCTAGGGGTAATTGTGTCTTCCCTAGCAACCTCAAAATAGCAAAATATTGTTCTCGGATCAATTAACTGACATCTCCAAATGGAAATGAGAAAAAGTAATGTCCAATAACAATAACGAATATTGTTTATAGGGCACGACAGCAAAATACTTCTCTTGTTTAATTGTTGTGATTAACTAAATGTTGTGGATTGGTGCAGTATCATGAGAAAAATAGTAATGATTTGTCTTAGATTTGGCACTGTTATCTCATAACTGAATGTGGTCTGGTTTCAGAGAATACCAATGTGAGAAATCTTAATCAAAACTGAATCGGAAAATTTCAAATGTGCACTTTGGATTCTCTTGACCCTATAGCATTAATATTAGTATAAGACTTCTGAATGGAAAATTTATACTTAACAGAGATAAGCCTTTAGTCTTATCTTATACCAACTAAAAACAATGGTTTCCACATACAAAACTACCTCATTACACTTATAACCATTAAACAGGCAATATCTAGAAGTTAAAAAGATTACAATTTTTTACGTCATGCCACTTTTTGGTCAAGCAGGGCCTAACAGGGATGCTCTTTTTCTTTTTTCTTTTTTTTACCCCTACTTAGCTTAATTAGGAAATTCATATTGTTTTGGTTTAGGGAAACATGAACATGGATAAGAACTGGTCCTAAGATGGCAACCTAACCAGATCTCTATAGTTTAGCCTCTAGGTTAGGATGTGTTTGGGACATCTCAGTTTCCAGTTTCTTTATTCAAGAGGTTATAAATTCCATTTTGATGTCAACTTTCAGGATGGGTCCAAAAGCGCTTGATGAAGCTGTATATTGAGTGTTGCAAGGAATTATCTGAGGCACCAAATATGAAGTTGCTTAAAAAATTATACATTTCAGAGGTAAGATGTGGTTTAATAGGTATGGTTTATTAAAAACTATATCATCTTGTTGTCTTATGTTATTGCATATTCACACTAGGACATTCAAATTGTTTCATCGTTTTTAAAACAGGTAGAGGATGAAGTCATCGTCTCTGAATGTGAATTGCAAGATATCTCAGTAACTCCTTTGTTGAATGCCCTTCATACACACAAAACAGTTGCCGTGCTAGACCTTTCTCACAATTTGTTAGGTGACACTGTGTTAATTAGTTCATTATTTATTTATTTCTTTCTCAGTTTTTTATGTTCTGTGTATTCTGTACTTGCCAATTTTTTAACATACTTTAACTGAAATATTCAACTTCAGTTGGCATCAATTGTTATATTTCAAATGATGATACTTTGCTGCAATCTTTTTAGCTGACATTAGCTGTCTGATGGTTTGCTGTCTGTAGGAAACGGAACGATGGAGAAGCTTCAACAATTTTTCATATCTTCATGCCAAAACTATGTTGACTTAACTTTGGATTTGCATTGCAATCGATTTGGTCCAACTACCTTGTTTCAGGTTTGTAAACTCAAGCTGCAAAAACCATTTTCACTTTTGTATATCCAAAGCTTCACAATTTCTTAGTCATCCTTGTATTGTCATGATTATTGTGAAGCATTCAACGTCCTTTTACTGAATTCTTCCATTTCAATCTTCCTTCTACATGCTGGGCGAGAGAATAATTAGTTGTTTTAGGAAATGACCTTTTTTCATCTTGAATTGCACTTCTGCTTAAGTTGTCGCTTGGTCTAAAAACTCAAACTATTAGAGAGTTTCTTGACTTTTAACACGCTTTCACACACAAGGCTTGTGGATTAATGTAACTGCAAGCACAAGCATAATAGATACAAACACAATGCCAGACATTTACTTATTTAAATGCTTAAACCAATAAAAGCCTGCTAAAGTTGTATTTATGCTCTAACATGCCGAATCACGTGTATGGTAGAAGGATCAAACACAGCCACAAATACAACAACAAAAATAAGCCCATTTTATAATAGTTTAATCACTATAATGCACCGATTTCAACACAAGACTGCTTTATCAGACTGAATACGATACCATTGAAGTCACCGTTTAACCTAAAAGTTTTATTTAATAGCTAAGGGCCTGGCCCAACTATAGTAATTAGTTTGTAATGCCTTAAAAGTGGCATAGCTTGGTTTCTATTGAGCTGCACTATAGTTTGTAATGCCTCAAAAGTGACATAGCTTGGTTTCTTTTGAACTGCTTGGCAACAAGTAGGGTTGTACTTCTAAATGCAAGCCTGCATCAAGATATGAAGTAAAGAATTTCCAAGTAATTGGAATATGTGCTAGGCAGAGATTTTTAAAAGCAGTTTTTGTAATTTATGTATCATAAAATCCATAAATCCTTGATGGATGTCTTTTCTAATATTTGAATGTATTATTTTTCATTATTATCAAAATCAAAGTGATTAATCCCTCATTTGACTTCTTAATCTGCTTCTTCTATACCTGGTCATCAGATTTGTGAATGTCCTGTGCTATTCACCCGACTGGGAGTGCTTAATCTCTCTGGAAATCGTCTCACTGATGCATGTGGTTCTTACCTCTCAACAATCTTGAAAAACTGCAAAGGTAAATGACTTTTACCGATTTTCAGTTGATTCAGACGTTTCATTTTATTTTCCAGGTTGGATGTCAGTTATTGTATCTTTTGTTAATGATTATCATTGTTGTTTTGCTTCTTTTGTCCACTTCTGTTTTACAAGAAGTTGAGTAAACAGTTTTTTCTGGGTTGAGAATTTCGAATATCAACCCAACATTTGTTGCATTTGCTTCAATATTCATCTCCCTGTACTAATAATAATAAGTGCTCTTCATTTTGTAGTCCTTTACAGCTTAAATATAGAAAACTGTTCAATCACATCTAGAACAATCCAAAAGGTTGCTGATGCGCTGTGTGCTGAATCTACACTAGCCCAACTTTGCATAGGTATGTTTAACAAATTGGTCAATTACAATCTTCCTAGTACTTATTTGTTGCTTGGAAAGTAATAAATCTCACTACTTTGACAGGATACAACAGCCCAGTGACTGGGAATGCTATCACTAATTTATTGGTCAAGCTTGATACATTGAAAAGGTTAGAATAAAGATGAGAATTCCTTATTCTTACAATGTTTGCGAATGAAAGGCTCCTGTGAATTACCTAATCTAAATTTGTATTTAATTCTATGCAGCTTTTCAGAGCTGAATCTCAATGGTTTAAAGCTAAGCAAGCCTGTCGTGGATCGCCTTTGCCAACTTGCTAAGACCTCATGTTTAACACATCTAATGCTTGGGAGCACTAATTTAGGAAATGTGGGTGAACCTTTAGTCATTTTACTTCTTCTATTTCCTCTTGAACTTAAAATGCACACTTAAGAAATTTTCTTTCCCTTTGCGTGATGTGATATTGACATTATATGCAGGATGGGTCGTTACAATTAGTTGAGTCACTATTCAGCAGAGCTCAGGAATCTGTGAAACTTGACCTGTCATATTGTGGATTAGAATCTACTTGCATTCACAAATTTACTGCCAGTGTTAGTGTAGTACATGGCATTCTTGAACTGAACCTAGGAGGAAATCATATTATGAAAGAGGTTTGTTCTACATCAGTTTATGATACGTTGGTTATTGCTGATTTCTTTATTCATATCTAAGGGATGTGACTTGAACTATGAATGCAGGGTGCAAATGCATTAGCATTACTGCTCATGAATCCTCAATGTTGTTTAAAAGTTTTTGGTGCTAAGCAAGTGTCAGCTGGGGCTTGCTGGAGTTCTTCAACTAATCAAAGCATTATCAGGTTTGAGACACACAGCACAATCCAATTTTTGTTATTGCTCCTTTCAAGCTAATCATTTTGAGGTTGGTTTTGTTATCAAGCAGAGAATGACACTCTGGAGGAACTCAATCTTGCTGATAATGCCAGTAAAGAGTTAACTTTACAGCAGAACTTAACAAGTGTGAATTCAGAAAATTTACAGCCCATGCTCAAAACATCCGACTGTGTGTCCAAGGAAGTTGACACTGATCAACAGGGTTTATGTCCCATGAACACTGACTGCAATGATCTTGAAATTGCTGATAGTGAAGATGACAAAATCAGGGTAGAAAATGCTGCATCAGGGTTTGACAATAGTTGCACGAGCTCATGTCAAAAGAACTCATCATTTGAATGCCAATTCATCCAAGAGCTTTCATCTGCCATTGGCATGGCAAAGCCATTGCAACTATTAGATCTTAGCAACAATGGTTTCTCAACAGAAGCTGTCAAAACATTTTATTCTGCATGGTCATCTAGATCAGGAATTGGTCCGGCATGGAAGCATATTAAGGAACAGATAATCCATTTTTCAGTTGAGGGAAACAAGTGTTGCCGAGTGAAACCTTGCTGTAGAAAGAATTGACACTTTTCTTTCTGAATCTTTTGTGCAGTTCTGAAGCAGAGGTTGGATACTCTGAGGAGAAGGATCCACTCGTATAGTTTTGTAACCATCAGTCATGTTCTGATCATAATTTGCTTACTGTTAATGGACGTAATATATAGTATGTATTCAAAAATCAAACTAAAAGGAGGTGTACGGAGTCAGCAAACAAGTGTTGCCGAGTGAAACCTTGCTGTAGAAAGAATTGACACTTTTCTTTCTGAATCTTTTGTGCAGTTCTGAAGCAGAGGTTGGATACTCTGAGGAGAAGGATCCACTCGTATAGTTTTGTAACCATCAGTCATGTTCTGATCATAATTTGCTTACTGTTAACGGACGTAATATATAGTATGTATTCAAAAATCAAACTAAAAGGAGGTGTACGGAGTCAGCATTCAGGTCATGTAAAGAAAAAAGTTTAGATCAAAGTTGTATGCATGCTGTCAGTGGTGAATTGGTAAGAACAATGAATCATTTGATGATTTTTTGAGCAATGATATGTGAATCGAAGTTTTTCAATTAACACTTTCCATTTGTTTTTATATTTGAAATCTGAATAAATTTGAATTCATTGTTTTATTGAAATCTGAATAATTGAATAGTTCTGAATGAAATATTGAATGAATTATTTATTTTTTTTTAACATTAGAACAAAAAAATTTTAAAACTAATAGTTTGAGATAAATATTATTTCAAGTGGTGTATATATTTATTTTTCACAACTCGAAAATTTAACGAGTTGATTAGTTTTAATAACACTAAAAAAATAACATTATCATTATTTTTTAATTTAATTTTGTAATAAAAGATGTAACTATACCATCAACTTTCATTATGAAGTCAATACTAAAGTTTTAGTTCTAATTCATCACAAAATTAATCCGATTATTCAATATTTTGGTTTTGTTAATGTTATTATGTGAGTAAAAATTTTAAATAATTAAAAAATTCAAGGATAATACAAAAATATTAAGTTTACACATAGTATAGGAAATACATGAATTGTTAAGGGTATTTTTGAAATTTAAAATCAAAAATTTTCATATAAATTTCAAGCTTCAGGGTAAAAGTAGAATTTTTTAAACTTTTTGTATTCAAATAAAATTATCTGACAACAACGAGTAATAAATCAAGAAAATAAACAACCCAAAATAAGTAAATATAAAAAAAAATTAAATTCGAACTTTAAATTAAAAAAATAAACAGCACCTGAATTTAGTCCAATGTAGGTTATTGTTGTTGCCAGAGGCTCTGTCACCCTTTGGAGCTCTTTACCATTTTCCTTATTGTTTTATCCATTTTGTTGATTTTAAATATAGGCAGGGGCGGCTTGTAAATGCTTAACATAATATAGGTTCGGTGGACCACGCGTATCTGCTAGTGTGTTTTCAGGGATAATATTTTTAAAATTTTATGAAAGGATACGATTTTATACATTTTGATGAGTATGATTGAATTGAATAACCAAGGTGGAATCTTGGTCAAATTTAAGTACAATACCTACAAATTGAATATAAAACCATATGATTATGTGATTAACATTATATCTAAATTATATTTTGGCCCAAATTCAATTCAAATTATCCCCATTATGCATCTAAAGAAAATCAACTTATTAGGGACACGTTTGTCTTTAAAAAACTTTTGAGAAAAGTACTTTCGCCGTTGTTGCCATGAACAAAGACATAACTTTGTGTAATCATCACCATTTTGGTATTTTATTTCTTGGGGTATTGTTGACTGTGGATGCTATATTTTATACTCTTACAATCTATTATATGGTATTTACAAAAATCTTCTTGTTATTTATACAATAAAATCAAGAGAGATCTGGACTCATCATGAAACTTGGTGGTATTCTTCTTCACTTCCCAAGAAAATTTGTGTTAAATATTAAGAATTATAGATATTTTTAAGATACTATTGGGCTTATAGTCCATTGGTGAATTCTTGCATTCATTATAGTGAGAGTAGCAGTTCGAGCTCTTCGAATTTAAACAACAATTCACCAATGGATTATAAGTTCAATGGAAATTTTTTTTTTTTTTTTTGTGCCAATTAGGTCACTTGATAAAGTATTTTATTTTTAGATGCCAATTAGTTGGGTTGATAAAGTGTTAAAAACAAGAAGCTTGGTATTTGAATCCAGGATGCAGAGTAGATTAAGTTGCTGATAAGAAAAATAATAAAAATAAAATAAAATATTAAATAAATATTTTAAAGACACTTCCCACTTCTTCTCATAAGAACTTGAAAGTATTTTTATCATTTAGATTTTAGAAGAAGAAGACAAATTTAGTCAATTAACATAATTTTTAACATTAAATTTCACATAAAACTTCATTATTAGCCAATTAAGATGAAAAATATTTTGTAATTCCTTGTGTCATGCTTTTTCTTCTCGAGAACTAGGCCGTGATTTCACCACTACTCAAAGTAGAATTAATTAATAAATATTGAATTAATTGATAAATATTGACAATCCATTTATATCTGTAGTGGAGATTCAATTTAAGGATATGTTTGGCTGCTTGGATTAAGTGTAGGATTTGATTAATTTTTTGGACAAAAAATTAATCTCATGTTTGGCATGCTAACATGGATTGGATTAGTGGACTAAATTCAAAATTTAATCCTAAATTCATGGGATTAGTAATCCCAATTTTTATGTGGGTTTAGTTAGGATTAGATTTTATTAAGAAAAATATTTGTCCATTTATGATATCTTCCATAATTTATTACACTATTTTTATTTATAAATTAAAATTTATTTATTTATTTATTATTTTTATTACGTAATTTATTTTTTTATTCACGGTTTACTTAAAATTTATTAATTAATTTATTATTTGAATAATTTTATTTATTTTATTTAATGAAATGATATATCTCATATGAAATAACCTATAATTTAAGTAATTTATATTTCTTTATTATAACTATGACTATCCAATAACTAATTGTGTGTTATAATTATTTTTAATTAATTATAATATTTCTTATTAAATATCTATAAATAGTTGATATTTAAATTCAAATATTAACTTAAATATTGTTTAGCTTCATTTAAATTTAATTTAATATAATCCAATCCAATACTGTACCAAACATAAGTCAACACTACATATAATCCAACCTAATCTAATCCAATCTAATTTAGGACCCATTTAGAATTGCTTTTGGGAGGCTTAAAAGTGATTTTAAAAATTTAAAAGCTAATTTTAGTATTTGATAAAAAATAATCAAAATCACTTTTGTCAAAATTAGCCCCTCCTACAGCTGATTTTGAAATTGCAGGGAATGAGTAGCTTTTAGATTCTGATTTTGAGAATCAAATTTATCCTTTAATACAATTCCATAAATATTCACGATCATAATTACCTAAACCTAGAATTATCCTTATTCAAATTAAAAACAAAATCAATATTTTAATAAATTTTTATTTTAATTCATCAATATAAATTTATTGATATCAATTTGTTGGTTAAACTATTATTAAATTTTTTTCACTATATTATAAATTTAATTATTAATTGTTTTAAGATAAAAAATAAAATTAAAATAATATGTTATAAATTTTATTTTTAATTTTTTATGAGAATTTTATTTTTAGTTAAAATTATTATAATACACAATTAAAAATATTGTATGTATATGTTTTTATATGCATAAGTAAATTTTATCCTATATTATTTATATTTTAGTAATTTAATTTTTGTCAGTAGCTTAACAGTAAGATTTACCAAACGTCCATAACTGCTTTCAAAGCTTACAGTATTTCTGAAAATAAAATTTATCAAACACTTAACTGATTCTCTTCACAGCTGATTATTTCTACAGCACAGCTAACAATAATTATTTTAAAAGCCACAGTATTTCCAAACTGGCCCTTAGTCAAATCCTAATAGTTAGTCTAATCCAATCCTACGTGTCAAACGTAACCTAAGTGTACTCATTTCAACAGTTTTTGACACTAAAATCAATAATTCCTACACACATTTTCACTGAATTCCTTCCAATAGTGAAATAATTCTCTACCCTATATTCATGTGACAACGTGTATAAGTAGACTTACATGTTATAAGATGAATCATCAAATATAATAATTGAATATATTTTTGCAACTGCAGAATTATTTTCCCTCTTATAATCGAGTGCAAATTATATTTGGATGGATGAATGATGGCGTGTGTGTCTATGTATTTTTTTTTTCTTTTTGTCTTTTTCTTGCCCCAGATGATAATTCATTTCATGCGGATGAAATTAAGCAATAACTGTCTCGATAGTGTTTCCACAATAATGTCATAATTCATGTACATTAGCTTACTTTTCAATATTGAATATATTTGTACATAATAATTTGACAACGTGTACAGACCATGATTATATAATATGGTAAATGATGTTTGGCCCAACATTTTCACCGGCCCCATACACATAAAATGGATAAAATGGATCATCATTTATAATAATTGAATTGGTAAATGAAATGTCATATCCATATAAGTGCTACATACAAAGTTCTAAATATGTTAGAAATTATTAAAGAGAAAAAATTGAGTCTTTCGATCGGCGTGATTTATGAACGTGATTTAAGGATGGATAAAATGATTATTCATTTCATTGTATTCTAGTGATGCATCATCCATCTTTCTCTAATGTAAATGAAGTTGTAATTAATAATCCCAAATGTGCTTTCACTTTGTACATATAATAATGTCACACTATTTATATAAAGTAACGATCCGCAAAATATAAATGTATTTACCATTTAGCAATTTATGAATGTACATGATATATATGTTTTGCTAATCATTTTTGTGTACATGTAATTAACTATCATTTAAAATAATTGATTGAAAAATGGGGTGTCATACACAATAAGAACTGTACTATTGATTCCAAAAATTTTGAAATTATTTGCATAATCTTATCTAATTATGGTTAATTATTGGAAAATTTCATTATTAACATGAAAGTAATATTCGATTCACTTTAATGATTTGGGATTCACAGAAAAAGTATTCCAATATATCATGGACGTGCTAGCGGTTACTCATATAACTTTGATTATCACTACCTAGCACATGTACACAACCAAATTCCATTCTATTTTTCTTTTTCTCTTTAAGAACAATAATTTTTTTTTAATGATATTTTTTCATTAATAGGGTACTAGTTTCTTTAATGAAGCCCTTTTTTTTTTAATGATATTTTTTCATTAATAGGGTACTAGTTTCTTTAATGAAGCCCATTTTTTTTCTCTCTCTCTCTATAGCTCACATCAAACTAAAAATCTTGGATATATCAAGGATTATATTAAAAAGACTTTGAGTAATTACTTGAACGGAAGCCATAATTTAGATAATTTTGTGATAACTACCTACATTTTTATTCGATTTAATGTTATGCTTATTTTAAAATTTGAGAAAATAATATCCAGACCTCAATGAACTGGATTTTTTGGTTCTGTTCGATTCTAAGAGCAAAAACCGAATGGTTTAAGAATTAACGAACCAATTGGTTTGTGTTCAGTTTAGTTTAAAACCGAAATGAACCGAGAAACTGATCGGTTTTGGTTTAAAATAATTATTAAAATATTTTAATTTAATTTAATTTAAACCTGAAAACTAAAATCAAATTTCAATTACAAATTTACAAAAAATCAAAACCCTAAAATCTAAATCACCGAATTCACAATCTCTCTCCCTTGCGTCTCTCCCTCAAGTCTCTCCCTCTCCTCACGGTGCAGCCCCTCAACGATGGCACAACCCCTCAACGGCATCTCTCCCTCTCTGCAAGTGCACGACATGGTTTAGCTTAGCCCCTCTCGGTCTCTCCCTCGTGTCTCTCCCTTGCCTCACGACACTATCAGAGCCTAGCATAGTCCTTCAGCACGATGACGCCATCGTTAGCCCCTCATGCACGATCATCTTGGGTGCTTGTGTGCTATGACTTGCAAGTTTTTTTTTTTTTAATTTATGCCGCGTGTTCAGTGTTTGTGTAGTTTCTGTTAGGGGTTGATTTTGTGGACTGCTGGTGTAGTGGTGTATATAATATATTGGTTAGTGGACTTAAAAATGGTGAGCAAATGTGGTGGTTGTGGCTTGTGGCAGTGAAATAGGTGTATTGTATATTACAGCTGAGAATCCATTTGCGAGAGAATGCTATTTCTTAGTATCTAGTAGTTGGATTTAAAATTTAGAAACAAATGTATCATACTTCTATCAATGGAAAATTGAAAATAATTTTTTTTTTTTGGCATAATGATTAATGACTTAATGGGCTTCGTAAGGTTGCAATTTGATACTGGCAATTTAGTATGGACGTTGTAAATTAAATTAACAATGATTGGAAGGAAATTATTATATGTATTATCTTGGCATAAATTGTTAAATGAAATTAAATTGAATTAAATTATGATATGTTGGCTAATAGTTAATAAATTTTAATTGATTTAATAAATCAAGATTGCTTATTTATTTTTATTTTATTTATTTTAGATGTCTAATTATTCAAGAGTTTAAGACAACCTTGATTGTGTAGCCGATGATCTTGAGCGTGAAGTTGAAGTTTATGATAATGAAAATGATTCGCCAACAATTGTCATCAGCGGAAACAAGAGGAAAAAGTCTTCGTCATCCAAATCGCCACTACCAAGGAAAAAAATGGCTCCAAGATCAACAGTGTGGCAATATTTCACTAGACTTCGAGATAATGATAAAAAGTGCAAATACAACTATTGTGGTAATGAATTTAAATGTGGCTCAATAGGGTACGGAACTAGCACTTTGAGGACTCATTACCAAGAAAAGTGTAAAAGGTAGAAGAACTTTCAGAAAGACCAAACAACTTTAACTCAAGATGTTGGTAGTGATGAAATTGTAGCAAGAGGATTTAGTCGAGATGCTTGCAGATGAGCAACTGTGAAGATGATTGTTCTTGCTGAATTGCCTTTTTCTGTTGTGGAGAATCTAGGTTTTAAGCATTTTTGCAGTGTGGCAGCTCCTAAATATCTTCTTCTATCACGAAGAACCATTACTAGGGATACTCTTGATATGTATGTGGAGGAAAATGATAAGTTGAAGAGCTTATTAGTTAAGAATAAGCAGAGAGTACCTTTGACCACTGATATTTGGACTTCCATTACGATAGCTAGTTACATAGTCAGCTCACTTTATTGATAGAGATTGAAATTTACATAGAAAGATTATCAGTTTTAACACTATTAATGATCATTCATTGGAGACAATTGGTAAGCAACTTGAAAAATGTTTAATTGACTAGGGTTTAGAGTGAGTGTTTACTGTAACTGTTTACAATGCAAGTCCAAATAAGGGTGATCTTAAATACTTAACTTATAGGCTAAAGACTTGGAGCGATAATGTCTTAGTGTTGAATGGGGATATTTGCATGCTCGTTGTTGTGCACATATATTGAATTTGATCGTTACTGAAGGGTTGGAGGAATTGGAGCAAAGTATAGTTAGTGTTCGAAATGCTCTGAAGTATGTGAGATCTTCCACTGCTAGGATGCAAGCATGTCAAATTCGTGTGCAACAAGAGAAGATTAATTGCCGAGAAAGTGTGATTTTGGATTGTTTTAGTAGCATTGAAATTTAAGCCGGTGTTTGATCGGATGGCACTTGAAGATAAGCTTTATGATGCTTATTTCAATGAAAAAGAGGGTGGGAAGAAGAAAGGGAGGGGCCACCATTGTACAGTGATTGGGAGAGTGCCCGTCGCATAGTGAAATTTCTGAAGACTTTTTATGATGCGACTCTGTAATTTTCTTCTTCTTTAAAGGTATTGCAATTTTCTTCTTCTTTAAAGGTAACATCAAATCTTTGTTATACTTTGAATTTTGATATATGATATGAAATTTACTTTAGTTTTATTAACATTGTTTTTTTTTTCTTTTAGGTGGCATCGAATACTTGTTACAATTTGATATATCAAATTGAACAATCTTTAGAATCATTGTCTGCTAGTAATGATAGCCTTTTGGGTTTAATGACAATCAAAATGAAGAAGAAATTTGAAAAGTATTGGAAGGGCTATTTCAAGATAAATAAACTGTTGATTGTTGCTGTTGTACTTGATCCACAAGGAAAAATGAAATTCGCAACACATTGCTTTGAGAAATTATAAGGCGAGGATAGTGTCAAATGCGTTGAGATGAAGGAAATGGTCAAAGATTTGTTTATTAAGCTTTATGAGTTTTATAACGCACAATATAAATCGGGTGGAAGTGGGAGTGCAAGTGGAAGTGCAAGCAGAAGTACAAGCGGAAGCCAAAGTTTAGCTATTGGAAGTGGAAGTGTTCGAATTTTTGGGATATAGGTGATGATGGTGATGTTATGATTGAGGACCCTTTCTCTGAATTTACTAAAGCGGTTGCAGTTAGTGAAGGTAGCCCAGAATTGTCAAATGAAAAGACTGAAAAAATTGCAAAATTGATATTTTGTTATGGTGGAGGGTGAATAGTGCCAATTTTGTCAAGTATAGCAAGGGATGTTTTTGCTATTTCGGTGTCTACTGTTGCCTCTGAGTCCGCCTTTAGTACTGGAGGTCATATTCTATATCAATATAGAAGCTCTTTGACTCTAAACATGGTTGAAGCATTAGTATTATTACATAATTGGTTGCGGTCTTCTCTTTTTGTGGATACAACGGCGCATCTAAATAAATTGGTTGAAGACAATGAGTTTATGAATCAGCTTGTAGAAGGTATGTTTTGTTTAATTTTAATTTAAGTTTACTTTTTAAGTATTATGAACTTTATATAATTTGTTTAATTTTAATTTACTTTTTAAGTGATATGAACTTTGTTCAATTTGTTATTATTATTTTTTTTATGTAGAACTTTGCAAATCAACAATGGCCGACCAATTTGATAGGTCAACACAAAAACTGTAGTCAACATAAATAATTTTTAGGTAATAAAATTGATATACATTGATTTGTTATTGATTATCACTTCATTTTAGTTAGTTTAATTATTCAGTGCTTTGGCTAACTTTGAATTTTGATCTAGGCGATATGGATGGCGGATGAAGTTATGGCTTGTTTGTTACGGTGGATGTAGTTGTGGTTTGTGTTATGGTGGAGTTTTATCGAATGCTAATGGAGTATTGCGGACTTGTTATATTTTGTTTTTTGTTGCCATGGGGGCATGCACTTATAATTTGTAATAGATTTTAGATTTAAACGTGTTTGTGAATTGCGACTATTCTCTATTGGGACTTTCATTATTTTGCTTTTAATTTGAGGACTTTGTATTTGTTTATTTATATATATTGTTATTATGTGTGTAGAGTGTAGTTAGTACTACTAACTTAATAGTTAATGTAAGTGTAAACTGTAAAATCTAATAATATTAGAGGTAAAGCTGAAAAATCCAAAAATTGTGAAAATCTGAACCAAACCGAATTGAATTTAGGAATCGAACCGAACCGATTCGGTTCCTGTTCAGATTCTTGAGAACCGATCAAT
This sequence comes from Murraya paniculata, assembly GCA_030449075.1. Lineage (NCBI taxonomy): Eukaryota > Viridiplantae > Streptophyta > Magnoliopsida > Sapindales > Rutaceae > Murraya > Murraya paniculata. Next base: position 673,024 of record JAEVFN010000093.1, on the reverse strand, counting down.
TTTGATTTGATTCGGTTCGGTTCAGGAACCAGCTATCGCCCGTGGACCATGGATTGTCCCACTTTCCTTGGTTTTTTTTTTTTCGAATGAAAAAATTATTTTAATTGTTATAATTACTACTATATATTTTAGCCATAGTACACCCCAAAATTGACTTTAAATTAGATTAAAATTTTATAAATCAATAAATACAGCTATTAATTTAACATATAATAACTACACATACAAAACCTAAAAAATTATTTTTAATATTAAAGAATAATCCTAATCCGTTAGTAACTTAGGAAGTACCATGTATCACCACTGGTGAACAGAAATACATGGCGCTTACTGATTTGCTAGTGGCATTTTATTTGTATCTAATTAACACTTAAAAAAATCATCGCACCAATAGTTACACATGTCACCCTATTCGAAATGATAACCTAACAACATGCCTTATATATCTCCATTCAAAGTGACCCAAAAAAAAGGGAAAATATTAACAGAATGAAGACTATGCCCATTCTTCTTGAGGTTAGAAAAAATTTTGAACGCCCGGATGTACTTTTGCCTTAAAGGTTTGCCCTTACAATTAGGTAGCACCCACTGTGGGATGAAAGGCTCAGACAATTGCCTCTCGGTGATACATGTCGCAATTACCTTATGTGGCACATGTTTTGATAAATTTTAAAAAGATGATATATGTTTTAAAAATATTTGAGTATGTGACATTCCGTTAACTTTTGTCATTAACTTTAATCAGCCGAGGGTAAAATTAAAAAAATAGATTTTTTTTTTCAAAAAGCCAAAGAGATAAAAATATTTGATTTATACAATGCTTTACAATTTATGAGAGATCTACTTCTTTTTATTCACAAATCAGTTTGATTCAACAAGAAAATTAAAAAAAAAAAATTATTTGACTGAACAAAAAAAAATGCCCTGTTAAATAGACCTAGATTTAATTTTTATATATTTTTCTATTTAAAAAAATTAAAAATAAGTGAGTAGGGGCAAAAACATCACTTTGTTAGTAACTGTAGGGGTAAAAATGTCATTTTCTAACACAAATTGTAGGGGTAGGAACATTATTTTGTAATTAATTTATTATTCCCATTAAAGTTAAAGGCAAAGTTAGTGGAATATCACCGGCTTGAATATTTTTAAAAAATATCTCATTTTTTAAAATTTATCAAACCATGAGTAATTAACCCTTCAAAATGATCATTCAACAACATGCCTTATATATCTCCATTCAAATTGGGGAAAAAAAAAATATTAACAGAATTAAGTTTATGTTCATCCTTGAGGCGATTGAAATCTATGTTTAAATTAGGACAAATTTTCAAAGCCCGGATGTACTTTTGCCGTAAAGGTTTGCCCTTCCAATTAGGCAGCAAGGACTATGGGATGAAAGGCTTAAATAATTTAACATATAAACTTATCAATAAATTTAATATTTCCTTTCCATTTATGGTTCATGATTTCAAGTTAGGTAAACAAGTCTCGGTTTCAATACCAAACAAATATTGGAAATCATCTCTCAATCAGTAATCAATAAAAATCAAATCTATTCCTCTTGTAATTAATTTATAATTATCTTATATTTCCACTCTTTTTGTACATATTAGAAGCAGTAATATATTCATTTATGCTATGATGCTAAGACTTCTTATTAAATACATCATTCTTATGAATTACACACACACACTATAAGCACACTATTTACATCATCATTAAATAGTATTTCTTGATTGTATTTAAGGAATAACAAAAAAAAAAAATCCAAATGTATCAAGCATTTAGAATTAGTTAAAATACGTTTTAAAATAAAAATAAAACATTTCTTCACTTACTCCAAAATTTTATTTAACCTATTGTTCATAAAGGCAGAGGCGAAGCTAGGCGAGGGGAACCCTGGGCTCACCCTCGAAAATTTTCTTAAAGACCCAGTAATTGTTAAAAATAATTCTTTGTAAATCATAAGAAAGTAAGTAATATTTTATATTGGTCCTAACACAGTTTTTTACTGATCTCAGTAAAATTAATAATGTTCATGTTACTATGTAAAAAATTTCATATATAACTAGAAAAATTCATATTATTCCTAATGAATAGTATTTATTAAAATAATATTTTAATTTATTTCAGGTTATGGTGAATTTCTAGTTTTGCTTACCCGTCTTATCTTCAGAAACGAATATATATATATATATATAGCTTTGCCACTACGTGGAGGCCTGGACCTCCTAATTAATTTATTGAAAAAATCAACCTTGTTGTTAATTGTTGTTGATAAACATATTATTTCTTAAATCTTCTTAAATTAATTAAACAAATCTGCAATTGCATCATCATTTTTCAGTCTTATCCTTAATTGCGGCGAAAAGCTATATATTTTCTAATGACTTTGAATTAATCCCCCAATTAAAGCTCTATTAGAAAGGGAAAAAGGTGAGATTTACATTACCTTAGCATTTGAAATAAACAAATAAAGTATAGGAAAGAAGTTCATTACTCTAGTTCTTTAATCGACAAACGTGACTAAAGTATGCCCCTTATGTTTCAAAATTATGATGAAAAAGAATTTATGATATAGCAGCCCAGATTGTAAAGCTTTAAATTTGTAAGTAATATATAAAAGGAAATTGCTCATAGAAAAAATCTGGACCCACTTCAATTCTAGTGCATTTGCACATCATTGTACTTGTAATTCTTTAATCAATCTGGGCAACTTTTGGGTTTCTTTTACATTAGCTTTTGCCATGAAACAGGGAAGAACTTGAATTCTATTTTCCAGGAAAAGAAAATCTTCAGGATTGTACAATTCTTTCTCTGGTCAAAGAAGAAACCCTAAATTAATTTTAAACGATTAATTTTAGGAAAAATTAATTTCAACAAAGGGTCCCTTGATTTGATAAATTTTAAATGAGGCTGATGAAAAAGTCAGTAACATCACATGGTGTACAAGAAAAAGAAAATACATCATGTTGACTATGGCAGATTAAATTTTGGTTGAAATTAATTTATATTTCCTCTACTTGCCGACAACCAAACAAGCCCTTCACGTAAGAAATCAGCAACAGCAAACTTTTAATTCAGTGCAATAGAACCCAGAAATTGAAAGGATTTTTTTTTTTTTTAATTCAATTTTAATGGCATTGATTAAGACTTTTGTTCTGAATTTGACTTTAACTTATAACAACGTTAGGTATTGGATTTCAATTTATAGCTGAAGTACCCACTTTTATATTTTTGTGTGAAACTACTTGGGTATGGGATTTCAATAAACTTTACAATATATTATGATGTGTTTAAAAGTGCTTTTGAAGTCAATAGTTTCCTTATGATCAGTGGAGATATTTACTTTTTATATATTTTGGGTGGTTAATTTAAGTGAAACAAAATATGGCGTTTAATATTTGAAGGGCATACTTATTTAATAATTAGAATGTTGCTCAGAAATATATGTTCTTCACTTTATATCCTTGACTTTTTTTTTCTTGAAAGACAAGAAAATTCATTAAAGGAAGTCAAAGATTACAATTGAGTTCGAATGGAAGACCCTCCAACCAAACTACATATATAATTCGAAAAATCAAAGGCTAGTTTAGCTAAATTATGAGCTCGCATACCACCAATCCTTGCAGCAAATCTGATCTTATAATAGGTCGTTTTCTCCAATTGCTTCTTAGATATCTTTAATACTTAAGAAAGGGACGTATATAGTTTTTTTTTTTTTTCAAAACAAACATTCACATAAGTCGGTTTATAACTAAGTTCTAAATTAGAACTATACAGCTGGAACCAACTTCAAATTTATATTTTTAAAACACCGGATGTCTGCCTCTAATAATTTCCGGAGACTTTGCTCTTTCAAATATTTTTAATAATTCTAATGATAGCAATGTGACATGGGCACGTATGAAAATAATGGAACGTAAATAATCAATTAAAGGTGATATACAATGAGCCACACATCTAGAAATGACTAGTGCAATAATGAAAATAATACAAACCATAAACGCCCAAGAAAAAATAAAGGGGGGGAAAATCATGATATTTGATGCAATGCACCATTTTAAATAAGAATCATTACATATTCATTATTCCAAAATTTCATTTTCGAGCGAATCCAATGAAAGAACTGTTGAGCAATTGAGACCCCCTTCGGTGGGCAATGAAAGCTGTAGCTAATTGAGTTGATAGGAGTGATCATATCAAAGTCCTTTGTATTATTTGTTATGATTTGATAAATATGACCCCCATTTTGAAAAAAGAAAAAGAAAAAGAAAAGAACTTTGGCGTGTTAATTGGGCAATTTCACTAATTCAAAAAGTAGTTTACATGTCTGTTCATTGTACAAATGGTAGTTGACTCAAGGTGATTCATAATTTTATAGTTGTATTGTTAGTAAACAAGTTTCATCTACTCTATACGAAAATAAAGCAATATTAATTAATTAACAAGGTACTACAAAATTCAATAAATGGCCATAAAATCAGTAAAATATACAAATAAATTTGAATCACATGATACATGATAATATGATATCACCTTGCCTGTACTGAAAGGCCATGCACATGAATTTTTTATGCGTTTGGTTGAAGTCAATTAACCAAATATCTTTATTAATGAAGTGGGTAAAAATCCTATTATATAGAAATTTTATTTTCCTTCTTTCCTACGTTTGAATAATAAATTAACTAATAATTTAAGAAAATATATATTATCCGAAAAGTCTGAAGCATGAAATTCAAAAGAACAACTAGACTTGCTGCATGAAAAATATAATCTTTACATTTTACACACAAGATTTATACATACTCAGAGTATGAACATACACACATACACACACACACACACAAATTTAACAATTGATAGAGCATGTATAATTAAAATTTGCCAAGCTATTAGTGATTAATTACTCTACAGTGGCTACCCTTACACAGTAAAAGGTTTCAAATTAAACTAGCCACAAGTACACATTACATTTTCTCTAATACAAGCATTGTCATATATATATATATATATATAAAACCCTCAAAAATGAATTTGATTATCATCACCAACAAACCCCATTTACAATACCAACCAACTCCTCATCATCATTTTTGTTTTAACATTAAAACAAAAGAGTAAAAAAGAAAAAATAAAAATAAAAAACAAACAAGTCACCTTTTGTTAAAAAACCTTGATCAAGGGGATCTCCAATTTTGTAAGCCAATGTCATTGTGTTTCCTTGAAGGACCAGAGGATGGTATTGGAAAATGCCTAGGCAAGAACCCCAAGAAGTGGCCTGTTTGCTGATGAGGAGAGTTTGGTATCAAGTTGAAAACATTAGTGGTTCTTGAGCCATGGCAATGGGTAATAGTTATGAAGATGAAGACGAACCATAGAAGTAGAATCATTAGAGGTACTCTTCTACATAAATTACCCATCCAAGAACTTCTGATCAAGTGAATGTTTCAAAGGCTGGCTCCTGCTTCTGAGAGTTTCGATTTTGAAGAGCAAAAGTTGGAGAGAGCAAGAAACATGGGCACTTCCGATGAAAAAAATCTTGTGTATATTATTGATTGGACTGAGTCTTTGGTTTTTGATTTGTTAAGCTCTGTGTAGTAATGTAATGGACGTAAGAGAGAGAGAGAGAGAAAAGAGAGAAGGTTTAAAAGAGGTATTAGATGCTTCTACAAGCAGTAGAAGTAATATTAATCGAAGCAGAAAGTGAGAAAGTTGTAAAGCTTTGAATAAAAGCTGTTTTTGAATGGGTCTAAAACATGAGATAAGAAGAGAAAAGGGTTTTTATTTTTATTTATTTATTTTTTGGGTTTTGAGAAATGGAAAAGTTAAGAGAGGGCAAAAGGGAGAGAAAAATAAAGTGAAGGGGAGGGGAAGGAATTGTAATGTCACCTTTTGTTCATAGTTAGGTAAGTGTTTGTATTTGGGACCCACTTGAAATTTAATGGCCGAGTGGCAGCTGCAGGGGGAGGGAATTGCAACTATTGTTTTAGACCGCGGAAAACAGGATCACTTGTCCCTTCCACCCCTCTTTTGGGTTTGATTTGACGTTCTCTCAGTTTACCCCTCCATGTATTGTTTTGTGTATTTTTGAGTATATTGTTTGGTCTGACTTGTGAGATTTGGCTATTGCTTGGAATATCACGAGTGTTCCGTATTTCTAAGTCTAATTATTATTCAACTATGTTGTAATAAGGTTTGGTGTTAGGAAAACAAGTTTAATATGATTTTACGTTGGGCAATTATTGAAAAAAGGTTGGGAAATTATCTATCAGTCACTTAAATTTTGTTTGAATGTTCATGGACCTATCTATTAAGTAGAATTCTATCAATGTCTCTACACCGCCTATTCACTCATTATTTTATCAAACTAGCGTCTTTGCTAGACTTATAATCTTATTTTAATGCTAAAGAAATTATAGAAGGTTGGGTCTATGATGTCAAATATCTAACCCAAAAAATAAATTTACTGAGAGGAGGGACTAATAATACTTACATATCTAAGTGACTCTATTTTACAGATTAAAATAGGATATAACTCGACAATACTCCTCTTAGATGAAATCACTATCAAATTCCTGACTCTTTCACCTGATATGCTTGAGTTATTTCACTATATTTCAAGTTTTGAGATTTAGCTTTTATAATAGTTTTAGAAGATTGAGTCTAGAATGTTAAGGCATCCAATCTAAAAGATTAGCCAATTAGTTGAAAGAATCAATCTTACTTATAAATTCAACTGACTTCATACTTTTCTTTATTAATTTTTGTAGAACCCCACTCAACACAATACGATAAGTCATTCGAAGTTAAAACGTAGATGATTTGACTTTAATTAAGATTGGGTAGATTTATAGAGATTGTGACAGAAAAAAGAGAGAGAGAGAGAGTCAAGAGACCATAAATGGCTAAGAAATTGAAATAAAAACTAAGATAGAATTTACATGTAGAAGGAATTGGGAGACTCGGATACTATGTAGCTAAAATTATTCGTATCTTGGCTGAGTGGGTTTTCAATATTAGCTTTCTTTAGCCATCCTCATAAGTTCGAATAATAGGTAAGATAAGGGACTTAAAAATTTTACAACCATACCTCTGGAGAGAAAAAAAAAAAAGTTCGTATATTTCTTTGTAAATAGAACTTTTTATGTAGATGTTAATAAAAACGACATTAAGAAGCAACCTAAGTTAAACAGTATTAATTATTTAAGTATAAATACCCATATTTCATTCAATTCGAAAGGTTTAAGATACAAATCTAACATTAGTGGGACTACTTCAATTCTTGAATTCTAATAACTCATATTATAAATCCAACTACTTATTATAAATTCACAATCACACACATATTTACGCCAATACTCTCAAGTACCATAGCCTCTCCCATGTTTTTTATATTTCTATAAAAACGTGTACAATACAACATCTCTTGTAGAATAAATAAATAAAGAACCTTACTTCATGCCCTAATTCGAGGGATGTTGTATCAGAGTGGCTGGCTCAATGAATGTGCATGAACAGTAAATAAACAATCCCCCCATCACCTTTTAACTTAACATCACAAGCCAGTGGTCACCAAACTTCGACTTAGTACGGACCTTAAATCTATTTCAATGATTCAATCTCCATCACCCTCCACGATATTACGGATTCTCTTTTCACGAGATATATAGCAAGAGCTGATTTCATGGCTAGGCAAGGCCCAGTCACTCCCATTGTTCAATGTCCAGATTTGGAAGCTTCTTCATTTATTGGTCTCCTTTTGAATTGAATGAGATATGTGTCTGACTCAACAGTTGCCAAATTCATACTGTTTTGTCCCTCGATTTTTACTATATTTTATTGAGTTTTATATAATTATTTTAATTATTCAAATATTTCCATCAATTTAGTTAGCTAAACTTTCCTCTCCTTTTTTTTTTTTTTTCCTTAGAAGTTTTTGGGGGAGATTTATCTCCAAAAGGGCTTTTTTTTATTTCAATAAAATATGGAATAGAGATATTTTATTTGTGGACTGTATTATCCAATATAATCTCGTTAAATTAATACTCAATAAATTGACAATTTTAATTAAATAATAATTTTTTATTAGTCCTAACTTGGGGCCAATGTGATAAATTAATAATTCGATAAATTTATTAGATAGTAATTTTTTAAAAAAATTATACTTTTCTATACGACTCAATTAATATATAAATTAATAATTAACTAATTTGAAATTAAATACATATGATATGTCTATGATTTTTTTGTTTTACTAGTACAATGCTTCATGCATTTTATCATTAATTGTTGCTTTCTTATTTATCTTTCATATGAGAAACCAATTATTATATTCTATTTGCTGCATTAAAAGAAATAAGAGGGAAATTTACTTAATATATTGCCTCCGGAGAGTCTTATCTAATGAATTACCATGTAATCGTGATTCAGCAAAAAGATTATCAAGTGACTGATTCACTCAATTAAGGTTAAATTAGAATCATATCATACAGTTTGATAAAATCATAACATTTTCTAATTATACTACCTCTATACTTCATAAAAAAATATTATTATGAACGTGATGTTATCTTTATAATTTAATCAAATTATTAATTTATCAATTTATTAATAATTATTAATCTATTGATGTATTTATATTCGTTAAATTAATAGATTTTTATTAAGTTCCAATACTATCAATTTATCAAGATTTTAGTGTATATCTAAATTTTCAGTGTATAGAAAGCAGTACATAAATTAAGTTAAACTCAACTACTACTTAAATTTTTTTCGCTTGAATGATTTTCTATCCCACATGATCCAAAAACAATTAGAACTCTCTCAAAAGTGAGAATCATCTAATCAATAATTGGTTCTTTTCGACATACAGAGTCAAAATTCATAATAATAATAATAATAATAATAATAATAATAATAATAACAACACAGCTAAAGTGTCCATAGAATATAAGTCGAAAATTTGAGCTCAGATGGCAAAACCCTTTCTTATATTACTGGAAAAAATTTCTTATGAGAGAAATTCATTTTACCTTGCAGCTGGTTATGTGGTTGCGATGATATTTTTAATTGTAAGTGTCATAACTTGAAGGTGATAAAATAAAGCCGTGTCCTGTTTTGTTTCTTCTTTTTGATGGTGTATGAAAAATAGCATTTGGACGAAAAAATGTAATTAATTTTCATCACATTGGCAACAACTTTCCCAGCTTCCAAACAGAAGAGACATAAAATGAACTGTCAAGAAGACCCATGCCTCTAAAAATCTTCTGAGCTTCCCTAATCAACAATCTTGCTGTACCTACACTTGGCCGGCCACCTTTGTTAATTCTTGTACTTGTTGAATCGTGCAGACCACTCTCAAGTCCTTTTGGATTTTCCCATGATTTACTATTATTACTCAACCATTTTGCTAGCAGCAGAAACAGATAACTTTTCATAACATTAATTGGACTGAGAGCTTGAAATTTCTAATGCTACTCTGTTTTTGCATTTAAACTGTTTAGCCTTTCAGGGATAATTTGTTACTGTTGCTTCATTGAGTACAGCGAAAGATACTGAAGAAAAAATTTACTTGACTCAGTGAATGTCAAAGACTTTAAAACTGATTAATGTATGCACAAAAGTTGATGAGTTTGACGAGGAAATTTCCAAAAGTTTAAAAGATAATCGGACAGTACTCTTTTTGTCATTTTTTATTTTAATAAAATACCCTCGAAGTTTGACTGAGTGATTTTTAAATAAATTTATTTTATTATTTATTAAGTTTGTTCCTCCCCTCTTGAGATATAACTTGAGAAATTATATTCATGTTTAATATTAAAGTAGTCAAAATTAATGAAAAAATAAATAAATATAAGATGTTTGGATATGTGGCGCAGCTAAAAGGTCTTGAAAGATCGTCCCAGTGACTTAGAAAGTTGTAATAATAGGCTTCTTCGATTGGACCCCAATTCTATGTTTGTAGTAAAGCCAACATTAATTCGTTGATAAAATAGATTTTGAATGTCAACTTTTACTACTTACAAGGAAAGACCATTAATCTTTGACAGGGCAGGCTGTCGAGAAAGTGAAAATGAAAAGGGTTAATTGAAACCTAAATGAAGAGAAATTATAATCCCACAATCACATGGACAGATTTGAGCCAAAGAGTGGCTGACGAGATTTGGCATGTTGCTTTAAAGATTAATAGCAAAAGAAGTATGAGAGAGGGAATTTTTCACCGATTTTTCTTTTTAAAAAGAAAGTAAACCTGCCTGATAGTAAGTACACTGCTACAGAGAGTGGAAAAGAAAGCCATAATATGCACAAATACGTTATATGTGATCATGTAAGGCTCGAGACTGTTTTACTATAGATTTTTCCTTCATGGCGGAAAGAAAAAGTCGTTTCACACCTTAGGTCTTATAAATCACTAGAGAAACTTTTCGAGTTTGGCCCATTTTACTTAACTCAAATTTGTAAGATAAAATCACAATTAATCCTATCAAAAAAAGGAAGACATCGCTGTAACCACACATTATAGTCAGATTTGCAAGATCACACATCAAAAGTAATGGTTATGACTAGTTTCTATTAATACTATTGCGATTCGTTACCTATTAATTTAAGTTTTTGGGTCAAATTGTTTCCCTCATTTGGTATGAGAGTCAAGATCTAAAGTTCGATATCATCAATTTACAAACTCTATTTCAAATTTCTTTTTAATTCTTGACCCACTTCGAGCTCTTATCTTCATGTCCATTTGTCCTAAGTTTTAATTCATATTTCACTTAAAAGAAATCTATTAAAACTTGTTTTTAATATATTATTATTAGGCTCTTATCTATCATCTAAACTTTTTAGGTAAAACTATTAATTTATCAGTAACTATATCAATAAATAAAGGAAGGATAGATAATCACATATTAAACCAAACGATAAAGTTGAGATTAATTCTCTTTTTTTTCCCCCTTATTTTCTCTCCTCTTCTCTCATTTCCATTCCTCTTCTTTCCTCACAATTCTTTCGACCGAACATCACTTAACTTAAAAATTAAAACCGATAAGATTGATAATAATGTAAAAGACAAATCTTAATACACTCCCTCTCCCAAAAAGAACTCCCTCGCGCCGAAATAAAAAAAAAAAACTGAAAATATGATTCTAAGCTCCATTTAATGTACCTAAATAGATCAAGACAGAAGCCTAAAAGAGACCACAAATGTCAAATGGGCCAAGAGACGAGCCATAATTAGGCCAAGATATTAGTCATTGAAGTTGAATAATTAATAACAAAGAAATCTAGGGCAAGTAATTTCTTTCGAAAGTTACGGACACTTTCCCACGCACACATCATTTATATTTATATATAACTTCGTTTTAATGAAGTGAAGATATCAATAATAAAAAAATAATAAATTTTAATACATTAATAAATAAAAATAATAAATTTTATTATTTTAGTACACATTTATATTTTAATAAAGTGAGAAAATCTTCACATAAAAAGAATTACATACATACATACATATAATTATTTTATTAAAATGAAAATATCAATAAAAAATAAAAAAAAATTTAATATATTAATAAATAAAAATAAAATTTTTAATGTATTAAAATTTATATTTTTTATATTTTAATGACTATCGTTACTTTCGAAGCGAGAATATGCACGTTATACAAGGACTCTCTCTGAACATGCACTAAAGAAAAAAAAGAGAGGAGGGGGCATTGATTTGATTCTCATTTTACAGAGTGTTGCAGTTGCAGAGGTAAATTATTTGACGTGATGTTGTTGTAACTGACCCCCACCCCCAACCCTATTTTTATAAACAGTTAACTTGCAGCCTTTTGATTTGACACTGTATAATCTGATTTTGACGATACATCATACCAAAAGCCCTCTGATCACACCGTGCAACCCTGCAACTTGATCGTAAAGGGTAATTGCGACTTTTTCTTTCTTAAATTTAAGTTAATTATCCATTAATCTCCATATTTCTTAGAAGGAGGGTAGCGAATGTTTCACCTTTCATGAGTATCATATTTAAGGAATTACCTCTAACATTCTCACTAACTATATTTTTTAATCATCTGTTTCATTCCTTCCGTCAAGAGATAATTATTCAAGGTGTGATACTTTAAAATTTAAATTGAAATCTGACATTAGTCATTGAGAGTATAAAACAAATAAAAATACAAAGGTTCTTTTGGTTGTTACATATTACTAATCCTTTTCATCTTCTCTTTAATTTTAGCGCCGAACTATTTAGAAATGACGTAAAATCTTATAAGGGAAGGTAGAATAATAAAAGAACAAAAAAAGAATATTAATTTTATTTATTATCTATTTACGGGAGGGATGAACGAAATGGGTAATTAAAAATCTTGATAGGGATATACGATGTATAAATGACATCTATTAGGGATGAAACATATATTCTCTATCTTTGAAATTACTTTAAAAGATTTGCATCGTATAATTGTTTTTGGTAAAACTTATTTCACTCCCATCAATTTTTCATTGATTTTCATTTTAGAATTGTTTGAATTTTAAATTTTTGAAGGATTAAAATATTACTTTATCCTTAGAATGTCATATCCAACAGTTACGAAAACAACGGCAAGAGTGTTTTAGATAATTTGAAAAGTACATGAACTAATTGAGTAATGGACTAAAATTATAGGGATTAAATGACAATTTGCCTCCAAATGTATATAATCATTCTCATTCATGTAACGAGGTTTTTATAACTTATAAAATGCAAATTCACTGTGTTCCAACATTGTAAAAGATGTTTCTTGATATTGTAAAATACCGAATCCATACTTTATAAAGTACAGATGTCTGCATCAAACAATAACTATATTGTAATCATTAAAAAAAAAAACTTACAAATTACATTTCCTACATAAAACCTAATGTAAAACTTGATTTGGTATTGTTATATTAATTGCCAAAATATTATATTATCTATATTGAATTATGACAACCAACATTGAGGTGATCAAAATTGAACATAAACACTCGTTGACCTACAATTGTTGCTTCCAAATAATAATTGTTGTATTTAAGTTGATTATTAACTGCCTAATTATTAGTGGGTAGCAACTATATAATTACGCATTAATATCCCACCTAATAGGGTTTATTCATTATTGAAGAGATGTTTAAGACTAGATTAATAAGTAACAACATCGAATATTTTTGTAAATTAATTATTGAAAAAAAAATGATAGCGACTACTTACCTTCAAACGAGTTCTAAGCATTGAAAGGCTCGAGTGTATAAGAGTATTGCGGCTTTATTTTTTATGTTTTTTTTTTTCCTTTAAGATGATTTTGTGAACTGCCTAATTATTAGTAGGTAGCAACTATATAATTACGCATTAATATCCCACCTAATAGGGTTTATTCATTATTGAAGAGATGTTTAAGACTAGATTAATAAGTAACAACATACGAGTGTTTTTGTAAATTAATTAATGATTAGAGATGACTCTATCTTCAACGAGTTGTTAGCCCTTGAAGATTCGAGTGTACATGAGTACGTGGCTTTATTTTTTATGTTTTTTATTCCTTTTAAGATGATTTTATTATTTTTATATTTTAATTATCTTTTATTTGGTTAGTGTTTTTCTCGTTTTGTTTTGTTTAGTGGTTTAGGTGACAATTTTGTGTTGGCTAGCGCAGCACTTTGAATTTATTTTTTTTTTTGGTTCTTTCTAATTTGAATATCATTTTACCAACAAGACAGAAGGTGGGGTAAATCAGGCCAGACCCAAAAATATTTATATGTTCCTCGTTAGATTTTAGAGTGTGAAGTCATTTTTTTCTCCTAGGTAGAAAAGGAATGAATTCATAGCAAATGATTTAGGTTTTATATTTTTTTTCCTATATTGTTATACTTTATCTTAATTGAGACTTAAGTCTTAGGTCGTGGCCTGTGATATATTATTGACCAATTGCTAATTTAGCCCCTCTTGAAAAATAAAACCACATAAATTAGGTGCAGAGCTCCAATAAAAATTTGTAAGATCTCCACGAAATTTAATCAACATATGGTAAATTTTTTTGTAACTAGCTTCACTCATGTGATCCGAAATTTCTTTTAAAATATATAGACTAAACAAGGATTCATATGATAAATATCCAAGAGTGTGGCGTCATAAATGATTATGTGCACTGTACGGTGCGGTACAACGGAGCTGAAGCTGTTAACCTTTACAGGTCTGAGCGTTGACTCAGGGGACCATCTGCTATTATCATTCTTAAGTTAAAGGGCCAGACCCACAGGTCCACTGAGTAAACTTACACTTGATCACATCAGATACTTTTTTGATGCTGAGCCCACTGATATTGACCCCATTAAAAAGAACAAGCCCACTTACATAACCCACTTGCCCTAAATAAAAGAGGTTCCCGAATAAAATAAATACTTTGGCTAGTAATGTATATTAATGAATTTTTATATTTTACATCTTTATATCGTGTTTATTAAAAAAATATGTACGGCATTTTTTAATAAATTTGAGCTTAGTAAAAGTATTTATTATCAAATCAATCTTAAAGCAGCCCCTAAGGGTCTATTTAAATAATTTTTAAGTAATTTTATTTGACTGGCTATTTGAGTTCAAATCCTAAGAGTATAATTTTTCTCTTTCAACCCAATACATGATTAATTTTATCTCTTTTTTTAAAAAAAAAAGAAAAAAATTGATTACGAACTTTAGTCATGTAATAATAGTCTCTCCCGTATACCAAAATACATACAAAATATGGTGCTTGATTGTCCAATTTTCATATCTGTTTCCTACAACTGTCTCCATTTACTACAAGCAATCGATGTTTGATTGAACAAAAATCATTTGAAAAACATCTACCAAGTGGGTGGTATAATGCTTGTAATTAATCATCTCACTTTCTTTTTCTCCCCCCTTTAATTTTAGCTAGTGTCTTGTAAGCCACATTTTCATCATGTTCACAATTAATGCTTTCAAACAAGTGGCCGTGGAAGCAAAGATCTCCTAAACTTCTTCTTCGCTTGAAATTGTCCTTAGGGGTAACTAACTCCTAAAGTTCTACTTTTTTGGAATACTAACTTTTCATTACCTAAATTTTGTGGCTTGTATTTCATACTATATGGCATCTACTGTCTGATAGCAGTTTAACTTATATAATATTGAAATTGGATCTGGCGTCCGAGTTTTTATAAGTTCATTGAATTAAATATATCAGATCATTGATATGTCGGTGAAAATGCTAGGATAATATAATATCAAAAAGATGTGATAATGCGTTTCATGATAAATACATTGACGATTCAATATAATCTTATATAGTCAAACTTATGAGATTTGCAACCCTAATTTTCTCGGTTATTTTTTAAGTTTTGGTCATGTTGGGCAAGATGACAAGGAAGAGAAGTCAGCAATGTGATCCTCCTATGCTGTGGAAATGCTATTCAATTTGATTTTGAGAACTACTCCGCATCTAAGCTTAATTCATTTTCAAACTTGTTGACCGATTGCAAAAAGTTGATTGAATATCAAGTTGCATTAATATTGTATTTCCATTTTTGTTTTATTTCTTAATATTTATATGCAAAGAGCAATAGTGACTTCCCAACTAATACGAATTAGATTTTCTTTTATGATAATCCCTTGAACCATTGAATTTAAAATATATTTTAATTTACAAACAGTTTTCAAACATTAGATATTGATCTTGGTGAGTTCTGTTTTGTGTTGATCATAAAAGCTGAATCGTAAACTTGAAACCCACTAAATTGAATAAATCTTCCATGCGCATTTCCGAGGCTTCTAACTCGAAGGAGTCTTGGTTGAGAAGTTAGAAAAATTTTCCAAATTTGACTTTGAAAATGATAATTAAATTGCCGTATAGAACACAACCACCAAAATGGACTTTAGTGTTAGGTATGGAAATTGACTTTCAAATGATTGTAAATAAACAATTACACAATCAAAACACACACGTACGCCGTAAACTTAAAATACACTCATGTCTTTATCATGCCAAATCTACGTACTCAATTTGATTGTTAGATAGATATTCTTCGACTCTTTTTAGCTATTTCCTTCTTTCTTTTTCTTTTCTTTTTTTTTTTGTTTATTTTTTGTCTCCTGTGGCATGATATGGCAATTAGTGAAAAATCGAAAATTGAAAAAATAAATAAAATATAATAATGCAAAAAAATGATTGCAAATAGATACGGGGTTTCGAATTGATGCCATCATTTTCATTAATAGGAAGCAACATGTATGTATTAAGAGTGAAACCTAAGTTCAAGCTAAGTCGTATAATTGGATTAATGTGCTATACGCTTTTGAAGGTTTATAAGTAAATTCTTCCTTTTTTTAAAAAATAATAATAATGATAACAACATGTTTTTGTTTTTCATAAAAAAACAATATTAGATATAAGTTGAAAATAATCGAGAATTCATATAAAAAAAATATTTTTATGATTTTGTGTTTTAATTACTTAATATTATTCGTTGGAGATGGAATTTTTTTTAATATTATTGATATATTTACAATCAGAAAATTGTTGAAATATATAAAATCAAGAATCTATTGAATAGTGCCAAAGTCATTTATACATTAACACAATTTATATTTCTATTTCTTATATTAGAATATGCCAACCCTCACTATTATTCAAAAGTATATATATATATATATATATATATATCTACGTACCTTACTCACATTTGTAGAAAGATTATCGACTTCTAATTAATTTAATTATGAGAATGGACTATACAAATAAGAATTTTCATTGTTAGTCTACGGATTCAAAACCACTCCCTCAACATTACAACTTATCACTTACGTCTGATCATAATACACTCGTTCAATAAATCCGCTTTCTTTCTTTCTTTCTTTCTTTCTTTCTCATCCTTTTTACGTTTCAACAGTAAATTAAGCTCATTAAGTAAATCAATTTGGCGTAAAGGAAAAGGAAATGTAGATGGGTATTATTGATGAAATTAAGTGAAAGATGATGAGAATAAGTAAAGTAAGTAACCTTAGTAGAAAGAATAGCAAAAGTAGGCCAAAAAAATGTAAAATGAACCTTGAATCTAGGAGATGCTTTCGGTGCGCTAATTGCAATGATGTCTCTTTATTCTCGCATAATCATCCTTGCTTCTGATTCAGGAAGCAAAAGCCCCACGCTCGCACGCACGCTTGCTTGCTTGCTTCCTTGCTTCTCTCGAGGTCCGTTATCATGCATCTTCAACTTCGATTATCATTTATTTTCATTTTCTTTTTCAATTTTGGCGCACACACGTACATACTCCCGGGTTCCACACGTGCTCGGCAATTATTGATATGACATTTCTCATCATAAGTTTCTTCGCCACTACCGAAGCGTTCCATCGAATTACTTTCATTTTTTTTTTAATCTGTATACTCTTTCAAAAATACTATAATTACATGCAGGTATACAAATATTCTTGCACAAATTGAGTCGATAAGTTACATTGCACGAATCAATTAATTGAATAAAATCATCATGAGACTCACGCAATACTTTCATTACTAACTTTTACTTTTTAATTAATCAATCCTTTCGTGCCACGTAAGCCGCTAATTCAATTTACATACACAATTGTTTATAATTCTATTATTATTGCTGAACATCCACGGTTATTGTTTTCCAACAACTTTTTGTAATTAACTAGCCGAGTTTAAATTCTTAGGTCAACAAGTTTATATGCAATTTTTTTCTCAAGAAAAAAAAAATTCGGTGCCCATCAAATTGCAATAGCAAAAAAATAATATGTTTTATTGACGCTGTTAATTAACTTATATAAGTGGTAAGTGTGAGATGGTATGAAAGTCTTTGAAAAGTATAGTATTACTGTCGATTTGGTAAAAATAAAATGTTATTTGTATTCAAGAAATAAAATCAAATCAAATAATAGATTAATTACCCAAACGCAAAAACCCAAAAAATAAATAAATAAATAAACGAAAAAGGGGAAACAGACAGAAATGGAGCGGATTTATCAAAAAGTGAAGCTGCGAATCAGCCAGGCCCGCTAACAATCCCAACAAAAATGAAAGAATTATAAGGTATATTAAACATAGAATAAAAATTTTTTATTTTTTCTTTTCAATAAATTTAAATTTCGAAGTATTCATATTAAAATGTAAAATAAAGGAAATAAAGCCCCTTCCAGCTCCACAAATCAAAATTCAAAGGTCTTCCCTTCAACGTACAAGTGAGGTAATAAAACCGACCAACCGAACCATCGGTAGTCCCCACTATCCAAGCTTTTTCTCTCGTTGCTAAATGGGCCCCACTCCCCCTCCTCATTATGCGCATTTATTATTTTCAAACGTGTTTCCACGTCATCTCCTCCCTATCCCAGCCCTCCGTTTCTCACACCCCCCCAAGCTGTTGCAGCAATCCTACGGTCCTGATCTTGATTACGTAAAAAATCAGAAACTACACGAGCATAGGTGATGCCTATACCTAAGTAAAGAAAGTCCACAGTTTGACCAAAGACCCCAAAAAGAGACTGAGAATATAAGTAAATTAAAATAAAATAAATAAAGAAATTAAGTGAATTAAGAAAGAGATTGATGACGTCAGCGTACCTTTGACTCATTTCTCTCTCTTCTTTAAACCCACCCCTTTCCACTCTCTCCCTTCTTCACTGTCTGATTTTCCTTTTTGCTAAAGCCTTTCAATTTTTCCCTCACTTTCTCGCCGAATTTTCTCTCTTCCCAAACAGAAAATGGTAAGAGATGATTTGTACATTACAGTTCCGAGTTTCTTCAGGTGTCCAATATCACTGGACGTCATGAAATCACCCGTGAGTCTCTGCACGGGCGTCACCTACGACCGAGCCAGCATCCAACGGTGGCTGGAAAGCGGCAACAACACGTGTCCGGCCACGATGCAGGTTCTGCAAAGCAAGGAATTGCTTCCGAATCGCACCTTACAACGCCTCATCCAGATCTGGTCCGACTCGGTCCAGCAGCGAGTCGACTCCTCCGAGTCGGCCGCTCGCCGCCCGGTCGTTCTCTCTCAAGACGAAGTGAAAGACATCATCAGGGTTGCAATTTCCAAGAACGAGGATTTTTCGGAGAATTTGGCCAAAATCGTTGTGTTCGCTAAAGAATCCGATGAGAACAAGAAGTTTCTGGCGAAATTCAACGGGTTAGTCGTGATGCTCGTCGAAATTTTGAGTAATGTTAATGATGTGAATATATTAAAGCAAGTAATTAAAGTTTTTGATTTGATTTCGAACAAAATTGAAGATCAACAACACTTGATGAATCTGATATTGAAACGCGATCAAGATTGCTTGAACTCGCTGCTTCTTGTTTTGAAGCAACAAGAAAGCGTCGATTCAAGAATTGAATCCCTTAGACTCTTGGAATTCATCGCCGTCGACGCCGATTCGAAAGTAAAAATCGCTGATAGAGACGGATTATTAGCCGAAACCGTGAAATCACTGAGCTTAGATTCCGATCGGAGACTAATCGAGGCGAGCTTATCTTGCCTAATCGCTATTTCATCGTCGAAACGCGCGAAAGCGAAGTTGATTAATCACAAGCTGATCACAGAGCTGAGGAAATTGATAACACACAGTCATAACGGTAACGGTAACGGTAACGGTAACGGAAGCGGAAACGGGACCATTTTGATAACGGAGAAGGCGTTGAGGCTGGTGGAGGTATTGAGTTCGACCAAGCAAGGGAGAATGGAGATATGCCAGGACGCGGCACTGTTAAACGGCGTCGTGCAGAAGATGCTGAAAGTATCGGGTGCGGCCACGGAGCATGCGGTGACGATACTCTGGAGCGTGTGCTATTTGTTTCGGGATCAGACGGCGCAGGAGGCGGTGTCGAGTAGCAATGTATTGACAAAGATATTGCTGCTGATGCAGAGTAACTGCACGCCTGCTGTGCGCCAAATGAGCGCCGATTTGCTGAAGATTTTCAGGGTTAATTACAAGTCGTGTCTATCTTGCTATGATACTAAAACAACTCATATTATGCCCTTTTGATCATCATCATGAAAATTATAAATATCTTTTGGGTGTTTAAAAAAAAATATATGGGAAAAAAAAATTGTGTAGATGGTAGTTTCAAAGGGAAATGTTTTTGTAAATCAAAGGAAATTTTGTTAGTCGTCAAATGAATACAAGCACAGAATTCATTTCATTTCAATTAGCCCATCTCTTAATTATTCTTGATTCATTAGAACTTGTCGTCGAATGTTGGCCTCGTTGTTTCAAGGGTCTGATTTTTCAGAACCAGTGAAGAGGTGATCCAATCTTGGGATGTGTGCCAATAGGCAAGAAGAAGAGCTAAACAATGAGAGAAG
Organism: Murraya paniculata; assembly: GCA_030449075.1. Taxonomy (NCBI): domain Eukaryota; kingdom Viridiplantae; phylum Streptophyta; class Magnoliopsida; order Sapindales; family Rutaceae; genus Murraya; species Murraya paniculata. The sequence goes on along the minus strand of JAEVFN010000093.1, from coordinate 652,673 downwards.
AAGAGAGAAATAACGAGGAAATGGGCAGAGAGTGAGTGGGTGGGTAGAGAGAAAAAGAATTAAGTTTTCTTATTTTATTTTATTTTATTTTTATTTAGTACAACTCAACAATGTATCTAACAATTAGGGTTAATTAATGATAATTTGTTGTGGACGTCCTAAGATAATGATCATTATTGGATCGTTGATACACACACTGTGTGTACATCCAAATTCCTGCTGATCATTAACTCGAAACCCTATACATCTCCTAGGGCTAGAGAGAACCCATAAGCTTCGTTATACGTCAACATATGCATATTTGTACGTAACTCTTTAGAATTTGAAAATAAATTTATGCAAGTCGATGAATTATGCACAATTCTGTATTTTATAAAGTTAGGACCCTGTCGAAAACAAATCCAGGTGATTCTATATTTCATTAAAATCTCTCTTTCAAAAGATTTTCAGAGAATTTTCAAAGAAGTTTTTGCCGATTTTAAAAGTTTTAGAGAAGATTTACTGTGAATGTAAAAATTACTTAACTTAGGGAGCTGCTAAGTTACAGCTGCTGTAACTTACAGCCGCAACTTGTTTGAGTGAACAATAACACCACATGGTTGCTGTTCACTCGAAAAAATTACGGCTGTAAGTTACCGCAGCTGTAACTTAAAAAAATTCTTTAACTTATTATGGGTCATTATTGATCGTACAACATAAAGTTCTCTTTGTATTTTTAACTAATAACAAGGGTTACGTTTTTTTTAATATTATTATCTTGTTTCTAATTGCTTCCTTGATGCTTTGTATTTAGATGCAAAATGGAAAGCATTAATGAAGAGCGAAACGTGCATCAATTGTATAAACAAATGTAATCTATGAGCTGGCAATGAATTGGAAATGAGTTGAATTCCATATTTTTAAGTCATAACATTGACCAAAAGATTCCTTGGCTGTGTTTTGCCAGGAGCAAGAGCTTCAATCAATTTGAAAGAAAGCATTATTTAAAACAAGGTTTATTTCTTAGTTTTTTGTTTTAGTTTTTCTTTTTCTTTCAGAGTAAGACAAAGAGAGACAAAATGCCGCAAATGCTGAAGTGGGTTAGCTTTGTAGTTAACTAAAATGTAATGTTAATATAACTAGTGTAAGCTTTCTCTTTCAAATTTTAATTGTTTGTTGTTGGTTTTATAGGGAAAGCAATGAAAGTGATTGGAATCACAATCCCTAAAAAGAATTGTGTTGAAAGATATAAAAAGAGAGATAGGTTTGACCATTCCAACCTCTGTATATATTTTATAGGAAACTAGAAAATATTAACAACCTTCTCTTTGATGTAAAGGTACAGTCTCCATAATTCCAATATCGTTAAATAGTGAGGTTTTATTAATTTTTGTTGACATTTTAATCGTTCAAAGATGCTCGGGATGTGGGATACCATAATTAGCCCTCTTTAATCTCAGATAAAATTGTTCTTCAAAAGGAAAAAAAAAATGAAACATTATGAGTTTATTAACAAAAATTAATAATAGTTGAAGTAGAGACTTTCATCAAGTCCAAGCACTCTCTCTAATAGGGTCCTTTTACTTTTCTTTTTGTGAATGTTCTCATTCCTTTTTTTTCCATTATAAATTTAAAACAAAAAAGGGTCATGTGCGGTTGATAATCACTATCACTGTAATTTATATACATATCGCAAGTTGGTTTTGACGGGTTAAAAACAGGTTTTGCAAATTGTTAGTTGTTTTTAGCGGATGTGTCGTCGCATCATTCATTGAGTAACCTTGTTGTTGCCTAGAAAATGGACACATCTCAAATGATCTGTGTATGTGGGGACTCTTCATCTGTACATCATCTCCATGATCAATATCATGATTGATTTAATTGATGAGTGGATAAATTAAATTTAAATAAACAAAATCAATTTGAGGTTGATGGGATTGAATCGACTTGGCTGCTGATTCTTCTTTGTTGTTTTGTTTTTGTTTTTTAATTTCTAATGTCTCATTTTAATATATAAAGCAAGATGTAAAAGTGTTTTCCTTTATGCTAATGTTACTCAATCGCGCCATAAGCCTATAGTTCACTAGTTTATGATTTGTGACTATTTCGTGAAAATAATTAAGCTTTTATCGCTGCGGATGAATTTAAAAATGAGTAATAATATAACTATAAATTTTTATATAAATTTATTTTATACAAATTGATATGGCATGATTAAATTAATTAAATTAAACATTCCTTGTTTCATATTATTTTTTTTATTACTTTATATTTTCTTTCAATTAATGAATTAATGTCAAATCAGTTTCTACAAAATTAATTTATATAAAAATTTATGACTGATTGATTGTATCATCACTCTTTTATATATATATATATATATACTTCACCGAACACATGTAAACAAGTCGCTCGTAAAGATTTTCCCTATTATTCAACGACGACCCATCATGGATCAATTGCTGTAAACTATTATCCTTAAATAAATTTTATTTTAATAATTATTCAGAATTGACTAGAGGGCCAGTGTGGATCCAGGACCGGGATGCTATGCTTCAAATTTATTTTCTTTTCAACTCTAGAGGGCGAAGAGGAATTAGGTGCTTTGAGTGAAACGACTGGTTGTCCAATAATTAAACCTTTATTATTCCCACTTTGTGTTTAATTATTTATTTTTTGCTTGGAAGATGGCAAACTTAATCCACTTTGAAGAGACATTTCATCGCTTAATTAGTTGATAAATTACATCACTTTGATTAGACAAAAGCCCACTTATCCAACACTTACTTATGTTCCACATGATTGTGTCTTTTGAACTTGTCCTTTTGGACCTTGCCAAATTAGTTGGAAATTTGTGACAACTGCCAAAGAACAAAGCATTCTTTTGTCACCTTAAGTGAGCTTGAAATACCACTACTCACGTCCTATCAAAATAATAATAATAATAATCATTAAATGACACTACTCACATGAATAGATAGCAGCATATCTTATCCTTGTGTCATGAGCTTTTGTATTAATCCGCAAGGCTACGTTTGTGACGCATGATTAGATTTAATTAATTATTAAAATTAAATTGAATTAAGTTAGATTAAATTAAGTGAGATTATATTATATAGTCATATATTTGGTATAGTTTCGGATTAAATTATGTTAAATTATATTTAGATAATATTACATAGCATTTAAGTTGATATTTAAATATAAACATCAATTATTCATGAAATTTTATAATCATAATTAAATAAATTTAAAAAGTAATTAATAGTGAAATAATTATATTGAAAAAAGTTATTGAGTAATCATAATATAATAGTCAAATAAAAATACATTAAACAATCTAAATATTTAGTTAATTTTTATAAAAAAAATTTAAAAATATTATATAAAATCAATTAATTTATGGTATTATTAGTTTTGATGATTATTTTTAATATTATATTAATGATTATTAAATTTAGTACAATCAAATAATGCAATAAATTATTAAATGGTTAATTTTATTGATAAATTATTAAACATACAAGTAATAAAAATTTAATCTCAAGAGTTAGTACAAATAAAAGTACCAATTTAATTAGATCATAAATCATAAATATAATTAGTTAATTAATTAATATTAGGTGTACATAAAAAAAAATGATATGAATAAAAATCTCATGAATGGATAATTTTTTTTCTTTAAACCTTATCCTATCTAAACCCATGTGTAAATTAGTATTATTAATCTCATGATTTTAGGATTAAATTCAAATTTAGTCCCCCTTAATCCAATCCAACTATGCTTGCCAAACATTGGATAAATATTTAATCTAAAAATTAGTCCAATCCTTTACTTAATCCTAGCATCCAAACATGACCTAAGAGTATTGATTTAATCTTTTTACTTACGTGTAAATGCAAACCTAATTTTGGTATCAGCGAAATTAAAACTTTTGATTTCACGTATTATTTCAAGAAATATGACACTGATACAAATACATCATTTATAGAACTTGCAACTTGGAACATGAAATCTACGGTACGTATTTTTAATTAATCCAAAAAAAGTTTAAACTATTAAGTAAAAGTTCAATAGTTGTATTTGAAATCAAGTCTAACAAATATTTAGAGTATAGTACGACGAGGACCGATTGAGACCAAAATTAAAGATATGGACCAATGGAGATCATAATTTATGTAAACTTATTGAAATAAAACAAAGATGGGCAATTCAAACCTAACATCTTGGGTCTTATACTATGTTATTTAAGTTCTTTAACACACAAAAACTTGAGCTCTTATGTAAGGATACAACCTTAGTATTGACGTCAAATATAAGAATATGAGATTAAAAATTTAATGTTTTGGATAGCAACAATGGCATACTCGTGTAGTTTTATCTGATTCTGTAGGCCTAGGCTTGTGGGCTCTTAAAATGGATTTTTTCGATGGTGTTTATCAACAACTCCGTTGAATTATTGGGAATTGGTAGCCCACTTCTAATGTGTCTTTCTCTAATAATCTCCTTCATTTTTGTGGTGGGTTTTTATTCATTTTGTTTTTTTTTTTTCCCCTTTCTAGGGTTTGCATTTATCCAAGAAAGAAAAGACTAAGAAACAGAAAAAAATAGCGAAAGAGATGGTGGGAATACGAACATTTGTGATGGCTATATCTAAAGGAAGATAAATGTGTATAATGAACATAAATGTAAGATCACTCGAGTAATTTGTAAATTAAGTTGGGATCAAAGGCCATGCCTATATATTTTTCCGTTCCTTTTTCTTAGCAACTAAGCACAAAAAGAGAATAATGAAGGACTCATCGATTCTTCAGTAACATTTAGGTCAAAGAGAAAAAAAGATATTATAGAGGCAAAGGTCTTACACAAAAAAGTCATAGATGCAAGCATTCGTGTTAAGAGTATTCTCTCACAAATTCCTTTGTCACGACACTTGAGAGAAGCTTTTAATTAAGTGCATACGAATGTGTTTTCAAATGTTTAACTTTAGTAATAATTTTTAGCATTTTGATTATTGACTCTAGGAGCTTAACCGAGTGGTTTGTAAGTAGTTTTATATAGTTGGTAATGAAATAAGTAGTTTTACTGGCTTTACCTTTTGAAAAACTAAAATAATTTTAGCATTTTGAACATCAAAATCAATATGATATCCTTCAAGAATTTCTTCTTTGAAATAATTACGAACCTTGATGTAATTATTTGATTAATGAATGGGAATTTTATCTTAAATTTCAGAAAGCATGCAGTGTTTGTAGCCTTCACATTGGGCCACTGACCTTGCCTTTGATGGGTTATGACTAAGGAAAATATTTACCCCCCAAGGTTTTGTGGGAGTACGCCCCACCGACTTTGACTAGTGCTTTGTACACCCCTTTAACATGCTTATAATTATAAGCCCCACACTTGTACTCGTAGTTCTATTATTAGAGGAAATTACTTAAAGAGACGAATATGAATTTAGCTAAATTAAAATGTTCTTCTACCTTCCATCTTTAAACGACGTAAATAATTATTTTAAAATAAAAAATAATTTTGAGGCAATAAAGTAATAAATTATATAACGATCATATTTTTATCATAAAAAATTTATGTATAATATTTAATTAAACTCTATTATAATAAGTGGGGTTTCATAAGAGTTTGAAAGGGGTGTTAAGAGCTTCACTCTTACAATAAATATGGAGAGGGGGGGTAACACATTGGGCCTAGTCCAATCCAAAAGGCTTTATTCGCTCCGTAAATTTTACTAATCTTTTTTTAAAGTTTTTCTAAAACAAATAGAAAAAAAATTTAAGTTTGCTTTTTTTTTTTTTCTTTTTTTTTTTTTGATAAGGAAAGTAAGCCTTTTGTTAATTCACATTAGTGAAAATATTTGATCTTTGTTGATATAGAGTCCAGCGATATAACAAGACTATTGTATTCTAAAACTAATTTAGTTAAGGAGTGAGCATAAACATTACAGAATCTGGAGATGTGCTGACATTTTATTTATTGAAAATCTTTGTTGTAACTTTGGATTTATAAAATTATCCACAAGATCTCTAATTTGCTACCCTATCTGTTGTTTACTAAGCTTGCAACATTTTGACAGTCAGTTTCTGTGGTTTCATATTGAAAATCTATATTCTGGCTGCTTACAAAACCCCATTTATAGCTTCAACTTCTGCATATTTAACATTTCCACCAAGTTGAGTTTGCTGAATTATTGTTGCTATGATTTTGCTATCTGAGTCCCTAATTACAACTTCCAAGCCTGCCATATTCTTGTCACATCCAATGGCTGCATCTGCATGAACCTTGGTCCTTGACAAAATGAGTAGGGAGACTTCACTTCTAATGCATCTTCTATAGCTTCTCCCTTGCAAAATTTTGTCTAGATTTGTTAAGTCTTTTAAAGGCATCCATCACTTCTTCTACCTTTGCAACACTTTTCACAGAGTAGAAACTTTTCTTATCAAAAATCCATATCACAATACACAATGTATTAATTGTAAGTTATGCTAAATGTAACTCAGAAACTGCCAATCATATTTGGTTGAAATAATTTTTGTTCGATGGTTTATGCTATTATCATTATGAAGAGTTGTTTTGTAAAGAGTAATCGGTATTATTTATATCAACACAATATTGACATTAACATAGCATTTATAATAACGTCCTTGAGATCTTAAATGATTGGCCTTTGCTATCTAACTTGAGATATAAAATTTAGATTTTGACTTTGCAATTATTGTTCCCCTGGCATATATATATTTTGCTTGATATTCTATAATTTATATATCAATTTTAAATACTTCCACGGCAACAATCAATTCAATCGAACTATTCTCTAGAGATGCAGCATTTGAAAATTCAGAGCTTTATATATTAAACATTTCTTACCTAGAAACATTGCAGTACCTTAGTGTTAATTACTTTGACAAATAAATTATAAAATGATTTCAAGGGGTCGAAATTTTCTTCCCCCCCCCAACTTTTTCTAGTTAATGGGAAAAGGAAGAAAGCAAAATTAATGTGAAATATATTTCAACTTTTGCTTTCTATTCTTAATTACGACAAGGTTTTTGTACTCAAATATACTTGCATTTGTACCCCCCATACCATGAAACCCAAATTTCCTTCTTCCCACTAACAAAAATTTCACGTCCTGCTGTTGTCTAATCCTCACTCTTAGTGGTCAAGATTTGCCCATGCATTTGCATTTGCATGGAAGAAATCAAAGAAATCTCAAACCACAACTGCAAAAGCACCTAGATTGCCCAAGAACTTTTTCAGTCAACCAACCTCTTGCGCTTATCATATCGAACAGTGTAAAGTAAGAATTAGCAGCCTACAGAAGAAAAATTGACCAATCATATCATTAGAATACAATTAATAAATATTTCTAGTGGCAATCATGACATGAAAGAAAATATGAACCAAGGTGAGCCACGCCCACTACAATCAATTTGATTTATTTTTTCAAAAATACAAGGTCAATCAAGAGTCTGCAAATTATTTTGTAACCTTCAAGTGGGGGACTCTTGAGCAACAATTGTCAGCTTCACACATCACATCTCGTCGTTACTTTTCACGTACAAATATATGTTTCTGATTTGTCGTTTAACCCTAAAAATTTTAGGCCACATGTCGTTAGAAATTACCAGATTCTAAAAAAAAAAAATGTAAAAAATTAAAAAACATTTGCATGGGTGGGTAACACACCAATTAACATACATTGTCTCTATTTGAAAAACTAGAGCGCCGACAGCTAACGTTACCTTACAACCGTTATTATACTGCCTTAAATAATTGATTAGATTAGTTTTAATATTCTTTGTTATAAATTTCAAACTTTTCATTAACAAATAAGTAGTTAATTTGCAACGTTTAATGAAAAAAAAAAAAAAAAACGAAGTTGTATGTTACAACGTGATGCAATTTGCAAGGAAAAAACGAAGTGCTTAAATAAATGCCCTCATTATATATGTATATTTGTGTGTCAATTTGACGTGCTTGAAAGATGAATTTTGCTACAAATTGGGTTGATGGCATGTCATGTCAACTTTCCTATGAATTTTGGTCGAATTATGATTAAGAAGTCAACTTTTAATTCCATTATGAAGGAGATGCGTAAATGTACTTTTAATGGTTGAAAATCTGACACAGCACTTTCAAAATCGTATCACTGTATATATATATATTTTTTTTTTTTCTTTTTTTAACTATCGATTAAGTTAAGAAAATTATTAATAATTAAAGAGTTACGTGGTTGGAGTCTTGGAGATGAGTATTCCTCGAAAAACCTGTATTGAGGAAACCCCTTAATCTCTAAAGAGAATTGTTTGAATACATGAATGAAGGGATATCAAGCCAAGTTAAATGAGAAATGGGTCGGGCAATTATTGGATAATTTAGATAATTTAATTTAATTTAATTATCAAGTAGGTAAGCGAAATATATGAGCACATGCAATATCAGATCTTCCCTTTAATTTCCTACTGAATAATATAACTAATAAAGGATCTTCGTATCTCGAGAACAGAAGAGTACTGTCTCTAATCATTTATTATAATCGCCATTAATCTCTTAATTGAATTGAATATGAGCAATCTGGACCTGGTTAATGACATCTCCACTAATAACTTTGAGTGTGCCAGTAGAGCAAATACAAGAAAATGAATATGAAAATGACAGTAAGACTGCAGCACTATTTGTTCACTGCAGTTTCTCTTACTTTTCGTTATAAATTTTAAATATTACATATCTCAATTTATGTGTTTTGAAATCTGATCAGTTGTGTGCTAAACTACGTGTTAAGATTTCATTGGTCGGATTGTTTTGTAGGCCCTAAAATCCTATCAATGAATTCTTAACACGTGCCCCGCCTCACACGTTGAGATCGGGATCCTATATGGTTTATAATATGAAATTTGAAATTTTATTTATTTATTTATTAGAGACTTATAACAAAAAATGAGAAAAATAGTACCGCACTCCACACATGAATAGTATGATGATACGACTAAGAAAATTAATAGACTGAAAATAGAGTTGTCAATGGGCCATACATTGAAAGTATAGATGCAAATTCTAAAAGGGGCTTGTGATAAGCACCTGGCCAAAAAAGTAATTAAAATGGTTGGAACTTGAAGGATGTAAGTCAGGTGCGACGAGAGTCCTTAAAGAAAGAACAATAACAACAGAGCATGTGAGTGGGGTCCTATTTCAAATCAAAATAGATTAAACTTTACAAAACCTTAGCTAGATTTGGTATGCCAGTGAGGAGTTGATGCCTAACTGTTTGATTGAATAATTTATATACAATTTGGATTGTGTTTTATTTGTTTAAATATTATATTATAAATTTATTAGTATTACCAATGTATAGGATATGACCTTTATATATTTTAGGACTATAATTGGAGGTATACGTGTTTGTTTTATTTGAACTCATTATGTATTTTTTGAATCTCTCGAAAAGGAGAATGTGGCTTTTTTTTTTTTAGGGACATCCACTAAGGGAGAAGACTGCCTTCAATTAAATTAAGAAAGAAAATTAAACACTCACGATACGTTGTGGGGGTTCGAATCCGTAACCTTATAATTGTAAAGGTGGGTTCTAGGCACTAAAAGAATATGGCTTATTATAAATTCTCTGTAGTGGGTCAGCAAATTAGCCTGAACTTTTTTTTTTTTTTTTTGTGGTTGTGAGCCTCAAATTGCAGTCAATTTTTTTTGTTGGAATTCTTTTCAGATTTTTATCTTTTCCCCCCTAGAATTTGGTTTTAAGAGTTTTTTTTTTAGATATTAAATGTTTATTATGTTGAAATAATTCAGATTTACCTCTTTCGGTGAACTCGGGTGTTTGGATTAAAAAGGGATAAAACCTAAATGTGAGATTGTTATGTATTATCATAAAATTTTCTCTTTGAGAGTATTCTTTTGTTTCCGTTTTACTTCATATGAAAAAAGAAGAATAAAATGAATATGTTGTTAAATGAATTTGTTGAATTGATTAGGTCTTCAAATTTGAACCTCTGCTTTATAATAAAAAAGAAGAATAAAATGAATATGTTTTTTAAATGAATTTGTTGAATTGATTAGGTCTTCAAATTTGAACCTCTGCTTTATAATAAAAAAGAAGAATAAAATGAATATGTTTTTTAAATGAACTTGTTGAATTGATTAGGTCTTCAAAATTTCAGTTATTGATTTTAATTTGTATCTTTTTCTGTGCTGAAGATTTCAATTATTAATTTTGATTTTATTAGAATACATAAAATTCCTCGTGCGATCATGTTCAATATGAAATCATGAATTGACCCTAATTATTATTCTTCAATATCAGCTCTCAATTGGTGTGCGAATAAATCAAAATAACACCTTTTTGCTTGGCATGGAAATAAATCAATACAAGATTTTTGCTGAAGATTTGCCTAATAATAACAACTCAATAATAATCAACTCAATAATAATAATGTGATGTGAATAGTAATTATCACTGTACAAGATTAGGAAAAAATTGTTGACGATTTTTTAAAAGAAAACAATTGTTTCCATCAATATTATTTTCTAAAAGTAATGCATTTAAAAATTCAAAAATCAGAAAGAATACAACTTTGGAAATTCGAGATTAGGAATTTATTTCACTTTAGCAAAATATTTTGTTTTAATAATGGATTTAATTTCTTTAATTTCCTTAAAAAAATTGTAGAACATTTATGGAAGAATATAAACAAATTATATACTCCAATATTTCTGAATATTCATTGCTTGAAATCGTGGGCAAAACTAAATTGATTGTTCACCTTCTATTTTTTTAATATTATAATTTGGTGACTACTAACTAAATAAAACTACCTGGAAACCACTTGGCCGAATCCCCAAGGCATAAATATGTGGATAAAACCGGTCTTAGATCATTAAAAATAAGATATCCGCAAGTATGACAATAAATTGTTATTTGATTCTGCGAACTTCTGTTTTTTTTTGCCCATAAAAATGTATTTCTCAAATTACACATAAATAAAAATTTATGTTCTCTTAAATCTTATACAAATTTGAAATTTCATAGTCTCAAAATTATATTTATACTAAAGCACAAATTAATACCAGCAAACAAAAAATTAGTCTAACAACTGTGGTATATAGGAGGGAAGTAAACCAAATGGCTATTCTAATTAATTATTAGCAAATCGGATTAATTAGATTAGAAATTTATCATGCTATAATAATAAAAAATGGGCAATGGCTATATATATTTAATTAGCAAATGGGATTTATTTTTTAAATTCAGCGTGTGCTTTTACCTTTTTGCATTTAAATTGAGAGCAAATCGAGAGAAGATCGAGCGGAGATATGTCCCTATAATTGTTGTTTGCTTGGGTGGCCAATTGGCTTATTACGTGGCTATAGCTTCATAAAGTTACTTTGTTATATGTTTATTATATATAATATCAATTAATAAAACACGATATATCATATATATATCATTTTTGATTTATTGGCATATATATATAACAAAAGTACAAACATGCCTCTAACAATTTTATAGTCTCTAGCTCTCTCTTTCTCTGTATTAAAGCATCAATATATTTTGGGATCATTTGCTCTTTACTGTTGAGGGATCAGCCACTGTTGTTGCTTTTTGCTTCCAGGTTAGTACTGTTTCTCCTTTCTCTTTTTCGCTTTCTCTGCTGTGCCAATGATTTTATTACATGTTTAGCATCCTTTTTTTTTTTAGTTTCTTTTTTGGCTTGTTTGATTTGTTTGCTCAGTCTTGTAATAGGAGGAGCAATACACATACAGTATATATGTGTGTGTGTCATTTAGGGTTGCAGAAACTATGTATGATATGATAATTTCCCTCTTTCTTTGTTCTTTGTCTAGTCTGTTTGGTTAATGGGAAAATGTGAAGGACAAGAAAAGAAAAGAGAAAAGAAAATCACATGATAGAGGTGGCCAAACATATGTGGCTGCTTGAATACTAGTCTTAGGTCTACTAATCTGAAAATCAAGGTCAAAATTACTATTTTCACATGATTTTCATTTATTATTCTTCCGAAAATAATTTCATTTAAACAAGACGTATATAAGTTTATATACCATATCATTTTCTTTCTCTTTAGAAGTCTTCCTTGACCATTCATTTTCCACTCATATCAGTTTACATTTTCACTGGGTAAATAAAAAGAAGTATTTTCCTTTTCGATAATTGCTTTAAAAATAGCATACATATGGGCATGAGAAGCCACCAACCTCTCAACTCTCTTCTAGTTAACTTCCATAATTAGATAGTCTGTTTTAGTATTAGTTAAAGGTTTAGGCATAAGATTTGCATTGATTTTGGTAAACTTTGCGCTTTCATGGTGGCTTGATATTGCCATTTAGCACATGTTGAGCCTGGGAATCCTCATATTCTCTCCAAGTTTCTTGGCACACGAAGCTTGTTATGCCAAGAAGTAATTTCCTTCTTCAATGTTTACAACTTACAATCTACATATATATTATAATTTGGGGTAATACTGGAATTCTAAACTCTAGATACACACACACATATATATATATAGCTCGGAGATCAGCTTCCACTACTAACATTGGAGAGAAATTTGTCTCTGTTACATATTTTTTTATGGAAAATGAGGAAGAAATTCGTAGTCACTTGAAATAGTACTCTCAAGTAAACTTTGTGCCCTAAACATTGTTGATAAAAGTGAGGTTGACAGCTTTTTCTATTGAAATCAATATATACCACTTATCTCTTTACTGTTTCATGATAACCAATAACCCTTTCGTGTATAAAATTTAAAGGAAAAGAAGGATAAATAAGTCATTTACTTGATATTTTATGTTCGAAATATATAAGGAAAGATATATAAAAATAAAAAATAGTATAAGAAAAATATCTTATTATTAACCTTTTTATTCAAACCTAAATTTATATTTATTACTTTTAGTATTTAAATTTTTTAATATTTAATTCAAGTTTATATAATTTATTTACTTAATAAAAAATATGAATAAAAATGTATTTAAGAGCAAAGATAACACTACAAAATTGTGGTGCCAGAAAAATTGTTAATTATTATAAAAACAATAAGAAAATAAGCAGTATATATTAATTTTAATTAAGAAAACACTGTTTGAAAAAATCCAAAGTTGAGCTAATCTAAATGAAGCTTTGAAGTATGAACTTGGTAACATGTGCCCTTTTATAAATATCCATATTTCACACATAAGTTAAACTACATGGGGTCAAAAGTTAAGGAGTTAATGAGAAAATGTGTTTCTTCATTGTTCTACTATTTGTTTTCTCTTCCAATTATATTTTGTTAAATAATTAAACACATAACACATGAAAAAGATCATCACTTAGCCCAATTATCATAAAAGTTAAACAAATTAATAAAAGCGCTAATGCGATGACTTATGAGATCTCACAAATGCACGTGCGGATCACAATCTCTTGGGCAGAGTAAAACAGATGCCATTACCAGATAGCGCCATTGTTTCAATATTTCATGATCAATCCAAGCTTTAAAAAAGAAATATTAAGAAATTAATTTATTAAATAAAATATTTTTTTAAAACAAAATAAAGGGATCTCATCATTTTGCCAGGCAAAAACAACACATTTATGGTCCATTTTCTTGAACATTAATGTTTCCTCACTTTACCCCAACATATATAGTGCTACATGCAAAGCACAAATGACAAGTGGCTAGAAAGTTGCAATCATTTGAAGAGAAATATTTAATCTAAATCTATGTGTTGTTATATGAATAATTTGAACCATTCTTTGTTTATCTTATCTTGTAGCACAAACATTCAGATTTCTTTCTCTTTTTTCTTCTTTTTTCACAAAAGACCAAAAATTATAATTTTCAATAAATCCAAGTAATACACGAGGGGAAAATTACAATAGTGATAGTAGTTTTGTATAGTTAAGCAATTGAATTTTTAGTTTTTTTTTCAATTAGAATTATCAAATTTTGGGTTACATTTTAATTGCGTGTCGAATTTTAAAAATTGTGAATTATGTACGTATATTTAATTTCAATTTTCACAATTGTTATGTTGAACCTTTATAAACCTATTTTCTTTTTCTAAAAATAGAAGCATGTAAAAAAAAATTAATTTTTAACTTTTATTTCTCCGAAGAATCGAATTCAATTCACATACTATCACAAATAGAAATTAAAAAAAAAATGTCAAGAAAAGAACTTATGAAATCAACCTACGATAAATGTAGAAATCAACAAATACACAATAAAAATGTATCATATCGTGGCATTTTGCATCAATTCTCTTTTTCTTTTTTTTTTTTCACAAATGTATTTGTTGTATCAGCAAATACGTTTAACTCAACCCTTTCATCAATTTGCCAACGTTGATCTGTGATGACATGAGATAAGGCTATTTCCCCTTCTCTTTCCAAAGCAAGGTAAGGTCATAATTGATTGATACTTTAAGTGCGTGGGACCCATGAAACACCAATCATGATTTCCTGCCAAAATCAACGGTTGCAATTGAGTGGTCACAACTCTTGGGTCCCACTCATAGTCAGAGAGTTGCGACACTTGGTTTTGTAAGCTTGCCTACCTTAATCAATGTATGTGTAATAACATCTAGTTCCCTAGGGTTCTCAAAATTTCTGAATAGAGGATCTCGCTTGTTCATTCATATCAAACAGACCTCTACTTTTTATCTGAATGACCAATACTCCTTAAATTTTAAGTTACAAAGTCTTTAGATTATAAAGGTAATTTAATTTGTTTAATTAGGATTTAGTCTGTAAACTACTTTTTAATTGAGTGGTAGATATTTTCTCATCTTATTTTTTAAATATAAATAATTCTGTATATATTGCGCAGATTAAATTTTTTCTAAATACTTAAATATAGATACAACTTGTTTTGAACTCAAATATTTAGACTACCATATCACACAATTATTATTTTATCAAGTAGTGAACATCTAATTGCCTCGTTTATTAGATCGTGATATCAAGTTACTTCGTCTATATTTTAAAGATTGACTTTTTTCCTAATATTTAAAAGTAAATACAATTTATTCTAAACTAAAATATTTAGATTTGCCACATCACATAATTAATATTCTTCTAAATATCTAAAAGTAAATATAGATTGCTTTAGATTTAGATGTTTGAACTATCATATCACAAAATTAATATAAGAGTTTTGTAAATATAGAAATATTTTTAAGAATAAGTCGTGGAATTTAGGACTACATCTTAGAACTTATTTGATATAGATGAAGAAACTATGTGCTTATTTGAGAAAATATAAAAAAAATAATATTTAGGATTCCAATATTATAGTTTTAATACTATGTGTTACTCATTTATTGAATAATGAATTCATAATTAGTAAAATTATTTAATTATCATCTAATAAATAAATGTGGCATAAGTTGGAATTCAAATTAGAACTTATAACATGAAATACTTAACGTTACTAAAAAAAATAATGAAAAGTAGGATGATTTAGGAGTTTTGTGAATATAATAATATTCTTAAGAAGAAATCGTGGGATTTAGGACTGCAGTTTGGGCCTATTTGATACAGATGTAGAAATTATATACTTATTCGAGAAAATATAAAAAAAGTAAGGATGTTGATGTTATATTCCAATGGACCGTATTCCATCTTATCACCTGTCTTCGCCGTCCGTACAACACCAGATCTCTCTCCAACGCCGTCCGTACAATATCTTTGTGTAAGTGAAGATCTTCATGATCTCAGATAGATGCTCTGATCTGATTTCTTTCATCATCGATTATGATTTGAAAGAGAAAAAGTAAAAAATGAAAATAATTTCACGTGAGTTTCTTTTGTTTCTGTTTTATTGCATTTGCTTGCATGCATGCAAGCAAGCTCAGTCAGTCCGAAACAAATGAAATCACTTCAAAAAAACAAACCCTTTTCTGGAAAACAAACAATTTGCTTCCTTTTTTCTGAAAAAAACTTGTTTTGCCCCAAAAAAAGAGATTAAAAGTTGTTCTGAATTTAGGAGCATCTTTAAGAAATGAAAGGGATTGATGATTGAAAATGGAAACACAGAAGTAAAGAAAGCAAAAAGGCCTGTTTTTTAAGTTAATTCTGCATTATTATTATTATTTTTTGAACTTCTGTAGTATTAGCAAACAAGAGTCCCAGAAAACACGGAAAACTGTTTCTAAAAAACAAAAATGAAAAAAAAAAACAAAAACAAAAACAGACCAAAACAGAGTTCTGCTGCTGCCGCTGGCCTTGGCTGCTGCTAATAATACCACAGAAGCTATATTATAGCTTTACCTTTAGCTTTGGTTTGGTTTCATTTACATTAATGAGTACCAAAAGATACATCAAACTGCAACACACAACACCCAAGAAAATTGTTGTTTAATTGTTAAAAATGAAACCCAATTGTCATTTGTCTCTCTCTCTCTCTCACAGGCTGGATTGTTAGTTATTTTGTGGGATGGTTCGTTTTCTTCTTTATTATTATCATTATTATGTTGTTGTTGTAAATTCCTTTAGCTCCATTTAATGCCCCTTTTTAGAAACTCTCAAAAGAAACACTCCTAATTATTACATCCGTTCATATTACATAACCATTAAGCTGTTTTTTGTACAGTCGTTTTAATGATTTTTTTTTTATTATTCTCACTACTCAATTTGAATTTTTCCTCATGTGGGTCACTTAAATTTCCAATTTTTTCAACTGGGTATTCGTTAAAAATTTAATTTGAATTTTTATTTTTTTTTATATTAAATTTGCTTAATTGTGGGCTTGCTTTTTGTTCTCGCAGAGAGATTATATTTATAGCAGCAGAGAGAGCACAACTCTAGCTAGTAGCTTCTTGTTTCCCGGGCTGGCGCCGCCTGTGTTTGTTGTTGTTGTTGTAGCTCGTGCGATTCAAAATCCAGATCTCGAGAAGCCACCATTGGCGATTTGGTTTCAACTTCGAGCTTTTAAAAGTACTTTACTTTGTCCACCATTAAGGCTTTATAATTTACAACTGCCAAGCCAAAGTGCTGCCAGCCTTTGGAAGTGCTTTTGTTGGGTTCAATACAAAGCACTTTTGAGGAGTTTTAGCTCTTTTTTTATATTGTGCTCAAAGGTGGGAAAATTGACCTCTGAGGTGTTGCTCAAGCCTTGATCTTAGGTGGGTCGGTGATTGTTTTGGACTTCTTTTGTTTGTTGCTTTGCATTGAAACCAAGGTATTAGTCCTAAGAACCTTGTTGATTGATGCTTTGGTTTGTGTTGCTTGTATTTGATTATTGTAATTTTTTCCGGGTTTTAGGCAAATTTTATATTGGGATTTAAGTACAATGGTGGTTTAGAACATGCTAGACTGAGAATTGTCAACTTGCCATTGGTGTTTTGAGGGGTTAGACGCTAGTTCCTCGTACTTACCCATGTTAGTAAATTGTATATTCTGTTGAATTACTTATTACTAGCTGTTAAGTCTCATTAATTTACATAGTCTAGAGAGGAAAACTCGGTCCGTGATTTGAGGTTTTGGTGGGTTATTTAAGGGGTCTGTGAGCTTCTTGTTAGATGTATAGGAGGAGTGCTTGAGAGAAGTGGTTTTTAATGTGGAATTTTGGTCTCGATTACAAGACATGCTGAGCTCTGATGAGGGAGTAGATGATGTGTTCTTCGACTCCACTGATTGTTTGTCATCCGAAGAATCAGTTGTAGCGGAAGAAGAATTGGGGTCTGGGAAATTAGATTATGATATTTGGATGAGTGAGCCACAAAGTGTGAAGGAACGGCGTAACAATTTTTTATGTAAAATGGGTCTTGTTGAGTTTTCTCCGAAGAATGAGATTACTTTTGATGATTCGTCACAGATGATGGGGTTGGATAGGATTACTGAATGTAGTGGAGCTGTTTCAGGTTCTTTGACGAACAGGGCAGATGAAAATCTGGATTGTTTTGAAAGAGAAATAGATAGTGAGGCCAGTTATATGGTTGATGAATTGGAGCAAGATCAGATGAATGAATTTGTTGCTACTCTTGAAGGCCAGAGCAATGGACTTGCACAATCAGTTGATAAATTTGAAAATCATTTACAAGAATGCAAGGGTGTAAATATAAAGAAATTGAAGAAATTGTGGAAACGTATTGTTAGTATGAGGAAGAGAAATGTAGAGACTTGTATATCCGAGAAAAGAAAACCAAATTCTGAAAAACCCAAAGCAAATAGAATGGAGGTGAAGCAGAACAAAAAGAAGTGTATGGAGTTCACAGCTGTTTACACGAGTCAAGAAATTCAAGCTCACAAGGGCTGCATTTGGACACTGAAGTTTAGTCCAGATGGCCAGTATCTTGCAAGTGGAGGGGAAGATGGAGTTGTAAGAATTTGGCGTGTCACATCAATGGCTGCCTCTTGCAAATCTTTCACTGATGACAGTGGTTTTGGCAGCAATGCCAAAGAATGCAAGATTAAGTTTGGGAAAAAGAAGTCAAGCCATGTGCCAGTTGTCATACCAGATAAGGTTTTTCAGATAGAAGAGTCACCGCTGCAAGAGTTTCATGGCCATAAGGGTGATGTTTTAGACCTTGCTTGGTCTAATTCGAATGTGAGTAACCCTACAAAGAATTTTCTTTTTATTGGAACTTGCTAGCATGCTTGATCTTTTCCATTGGGGTTGCTACTGATTTAATACTAATTTAAGTTTCTGATTGCAGTATCTTCTTTCAAGCTCAATGGATAAAACAGTTCGTATGTGGCAAGTGGGTTGCAATCAATGTTTAAATGTTTTTGATCATCGTAACTATGGTAAGTATGATTACAGTTTTATTTCCATTCAAATTTTCCCATAATATGATGCAAAAGTTAATGCCCTTTTATTAAATTGGAAAACAGTGACGTGCATTCAGTTCAATCCCATTGATGACAATTACTTTATCAGCGGCTCCATAGATGGGAAAGTTCGGATTTGGGGGGTGTGTGACAAACGAGTTGTTGATTGGGCTGATGTACGGGATGTAATATCTGCAATATGTTACCATCCTGATGGAAAGGTATTATCTGAGAACACAATCTTTCCACCAATTTATACTTCAGTTGGTAAGATTGTTATTGAAGTACTGTGGTTAACTCTTATACAAGCAGGGGTTTGTAGTTGGTTCCATTACAGGCACTTGTCACTTTTATAAGGCATCAGGTACTTCTTCTTCCCTGTTTAGGATTTCACATATTAATATGTAAATCCAAGTTGATCATTTTTCCTTGAGGCATGCCTAAACTGCTTTTGTGACTATGCAGGTATTGATCTCAAGCTAGAAAAGGTAGATTTCCACGATAGGAAGAAAACATCTGGCAACAGAATAACTGGGATTCAGGTTTGCACTGGATGCTCTAACTAGCATTTATATTACACAGACCATAATTTTGTTCATTATTGACATCCCATATCATCTCACATTGCAGTTTTCCCGGGATGAATCTCAAAGAATTATGATAACTTCAGAAGATTCCAAACTCCGTATACTTGATGGATTTGATGTCATTCATAAATTTAAAGGTAACTGTTTGATATATAACATACTTTGAAACATTTTTACTTTGATTTTCATTTCAATTTTCAACCAAGTGACACTTAACCATCCGCATAGAGTCAATGCGTAATATTTAAAGAACAAAGCATCAAACTTGGAAGTTCAAAGAGCATGCTTCGAAAAAATGGAAATCGATAATGCTTTTTCTGTTTTCTGTTTGCTTTTATCTCCTTTCAAACAAGCTGTTGTGTAAATGTTTTCCAGAAGGTGCATTTTTAAAAGACATTTTGTTATTACTCAGTTTTTTGTTTATTGTCATAAATTATATTCACAGGATTATTCCAATCACCTTCCACGTCAAGACAAACAAAATTTTATAATGTTTTCAATATTGCTTTTTTCCAATCCAACTCCAAAAAGCTGTAAATCTTTGGTTCAGCTTGAAATCTCGTTACAGCCATACCATGAACCTTATAAATTATATTTTATTAGTCAATCACATCCATATGTACTATTGGAAGCTTCTTACTACCAATACATTAAGGAAAAGAATATGTTACTTGCCTTCCTTTTTTTACAGAGTGATAAGAAAATTGTATTATCTTGAAGTTTCTATGCATATCCATATCATTTCCTAAAACGATTCTATCTAGCCTTGAAAGCTTACTCATACATTGCATCTATACTTTGATGAGTTTAATAAAAGGAGAATCAGCTTCATTATATTACAAACCTTACAAAGTTGAAAGCTTTACAGCTGTACTAATGCTTGTATTTTGTTAGTAGTTATCGTTTTGAATGGAGCTGTCACTCTTGGTTTTCTACTAATACTTTTTAAAATTACTAGCATTTTACACAAACAGTGAATGTAGGCACATTTGACAAGGTTTTTAATTTTTATTAAGTTCACATTAGCTGAAGTTAAATTAATAGCATTTATCATGTGGGAATCATCCAATTCTTTATATTATTTAATATTGGAGCAATATGTTGCTGTCTTCCTAAAGCAATTATTTAATAATGCAGGTCTTCCAAAGTCTGGAAGCCAAATGTCGGCTTCATTTACCACAACAGGGAAACACATAATCTCAATTGGAGATGATTGTCGTGTTTATGTCTGGAACTATGATGAGTTATGCTTCCCATCATTGAAACAGAAAAAATCTGTCCGTTCTTGTGAGCATTTCTTTTCTGAAGGCGTGTCTGTTGCAGTACAGTGGCCAGGCATGGGAACAGAACAGAAGAGTCTATGTAGTAGTAGTCTCCAGGATTGCTCACAGAAATGGGACAACCTAGAGACTGCATCCTGGATCAGAGATTCGGAACGTTTTTCTCTTGGTAGTTGGTTCTCCAATGACGGTCCTTGCAGGGGCTCTGCAACGTGGCCTGCGGAGAAACTTCCTCTATGGGATGTAACAATTGATAGTGACGGATATTGCCAACATCCTCAACAGCAGTGGATGCAACAACAATGCCTGAACAATGTCGATGATGTCAGAGCAATTTCTGCAACATGGGGTCTTGTAATTGTGACAGCCGGATGTGATGGTACAATCAAGACATTCCACAACTATGGATTGCCAATTAGGCTCTAGGAGCCGGCACAGATCATCACTCAGCACAAATGATATGCAAGTAGAATTAGAAGTAGGCTTAAGATGGCATGAAGATTCAGAAAAATGCATTGTGCGGAACTCACTGTACATATTTTAGGTTGCTCAGATCTCAGTAGGTCAAGTCCTTTGACATGTTTTATAAGTTAGTTCATTTTGGCAATCCTTCATGTCACGATCCTTTAGTGGCTGATCAGCTCATTAAGGTGGCTTTATCTATTTTTATTTTTCTTGTGAATAATACTTATAGGACCAAACAAAAGAAAGCGAAATACAATTACATTTTTGGAGGCAGTCCCAGTTTGTTTCACTCAGCGATGGTTTTGCTGTTTGAATATTTATCAAATACTTGTATATTGGTTAAAAGGTGGAGTAAGACATTAATAGTAGTGATGATGATTTGGTTATAATAGAAATATTTTGTATTAAATTAATATATTTTATATATTTATTTTAATATTGAAATTTTAATTTTTTATTTACATTGATAAAATTTCGAATGGGGTATTATATGCGGATTTTTTAAGTTATTGTTATAAATTTATAGTTTGAATTTTATAATTTAGGTTTTTATGTATTATTAAATGTATTTTTTTAATATTTATGATTTTAAATGTAAAATCTGTAAAACGTCTGCAACCTGCGGGTGACTTGGTAATTGTAAATTTTCAGGATGAAATTTTTGAAAAAGGATGAAAATCTGTTGTGGATTGAGGTAAGTTTGGTAATTTAAATTTTTTTACGAGTGTGAATTTAATAATAGCAAATTCGCTGCTGACGGTGGTTATTGCCATATCTAAATAGGGGAGAGAGAGTGATTACAAAAACAATGGGGATAAAAAAGGGATTTTTAATTAAATACCCTTTAATAATTATAAAATTATTTAAATACCCCTTCCCTTTTTTATTTTCATAGATACCCTAACAAATGTGTGTCAAGTCTAAAATGTCCTTAATGAATGCATCAAATCCATTCATTTTCACTCTCTTTTTAGCTCTTACACTCAAATCTCTTTCCACCGAAATTCTCTCAAAATCTCTCAAAATCTCTTTTAAACTCTTACAAAAATGCAACTATGTATTTACTTTTTTAACTCCCACATTTATTTAAATTGAAATGAGTGTACATTGCCCATTAATCAACCCAATAATATATGTTAATGTTGTTAGGTTTTAAGGTTTATATTTTTTAGAAAAATTTAGAAATTTTTTTAAATATTGTCACCATTTTTTCCTTATATGTCGAAATATATGCAATGTAAGTTGTTTAATTAATTTTTTCAGCAATATACATTATTTATCACGGTTTTGGGTCATGTATTCGTTTTGATATCGCGTATGTCATGTAGTTAGTCGTGTAGATCATGCAGTCGTGTAAATAATATAGTCATGTACGTTGTGTAAGTCATGTAAGTAATGCAGTCGTGTATATCTTGTAAGTCATGTAGGTAGTGTTAATCATGTAGGTGGTGTAAGTCGTGTGGATCGTATAATTATTTATATATGAAATTTGATATTATTATTTTTTTGGCATCAACAGGTATGGTTTTGATACGTGTGCCTATTCTCTTCAATGATGAATGGATTAAACAAAATGATGAGTATAGATTCAAAGGTTCTAAGGCTAAAGGGATAATGATACCACGATCGACAACATATGTGGAATTGGTGGAGAAGGTAACTCAAGTTATTGATATAGATACTTCAGAATTTGAAATCACAATGAAGTTCAAGCTTAAGACATCTAATCCTATGCCACCAGTTACAATTCAAACCAATGATGATGTAGAGTTTTTCTTAGAGGAAGTAGCTAGTGCAATGGAGTTTAGAAACCCGCTTTGCGTCACTTGTGAACGAAAATCAATTTTGGCAATTCTTGTGGATAGACAACCTTCACCTCGTCCTTCATGGGAAGAGAGTAATGTTGTGTCCAACTACGTGCCTCCATCATTTCCTACTTTCAGTCCGAACAATTTTACTGTTGCAGAGGAATCACCAATTGAGTATTTGCCTGTAACGCAACCTACTGATGAAGACGAAACAAGTAATGAATTAGTGACTGCAGCTGATTTTTTGGATGAGCCACTATTAGCTGTTGATTCAGCATTAGGAGATAATGCTCTAGCTACTGTAAGTTCAAGAATCTCAAACAATGCATATGTGCGTATAATAAATTTACTTATTAGTAGCAGTAATTTATTGTCAACGGAAGTTGCTAGTGATAGTGATGTGTCGATGCAGAAAGAGGTGTTTGAGTTAAAGGAAGCTTTGCAAGAAAAACTTAAAGCACTCGCTGTGAAAAAAAGGTTCCAATTTAAAACCCCAAAGTTAAACAATGACTTACTTGTTGTTGTTTGTGTAGATGACAATTGCAAATGGCGCCTTCGTGCAACAAGGCTTAAAGGTTGCAACATGTTTGAAATTAGAAAGTATTACAATGTTCATACTTGCTCCCTTGATTCGCAGCAAAAAGATAATTGCCAAGCTTCATCAAAGGTAGTTGGGCAAAACTTTCGGCACAAGTTTGATGGTGCTTCATCTTCATATAAGCCTGCTGATATCAGGCAAGATTTTCAAAAAGAGTTTGGTTATGAAATAAGTTATCACAAGGCATGGAGAGCAAAGGAGTTTGCAATGGAGATGGTTAGGGGCACTCCGGAAGATTCATACCATTTATTACCCTCATACATGGCAATGGTTGAAAAGAAAAATCTTGGAAGTCGAACATTTATTGAAAAAGACAGTGCAAACAACTTCAAGTACTGTTTTATGGCCATTGGAAGTTCTCTTAGAGGATTCACTTCATGTATTAGGCCTGTTATTGCAGTTGATGGTACGTTTATGAATGGTAAGTTTAAAGGAACATTATTCATTGCTACATCTCTTGATGGCAACAATCAACTCTACCCGGTTGCATTTGGAATAGGTGATAGTGAGAACGACGCTTCATGGGAATGGTTTTTCACGAAGTTAAGAGAGTCCATTGGTGATGTTCCCAATTTAGTATTTATTTCTGACCTCCATGGAAGCATTAAGAAAGGAGTTGATAAAGTATTCCCTGATGCAGGGTATGGTATATGTACGCATCATCTAAAACGAAATATAAATGCTCATTTTAAGCAAGTTGATGTGGGTGCTTTATTTGAATTGGCTGCAAAGGCATATCGGCCTATTAAATTTACCCAATACATGAATGCCATCAACAGTGTTAGTTTGAGTGTTCACCAATACCTTACTGATGCTGGGTATGAGAAGTGGGCTTGTTCTCACTTTAAGGGGAGGCGCTATGGTATTATGACAACTAACATTAAAGAAAGCATAAATTCTGTCTTAAAAGAAACACGAAGCTTGCCTATTCATAAGTTAATGGATTCTATCATTGACAAATTGCAAGCATGGTTTGCAAAAAGGCGAGAAATGGCAATGAATGCATGTATTCCAATGACTACTTGGGCTGAGAAACACTTGAAAGGGAAACTGGAAAGGGCACACACATATCTAGTAATACAGATTAATTTCCACGAGTTTATAGTTAAAGATGGCGACCTCAATGGCCATGTTGACGTTCTACAAAAGACTTGCAGTTGCTATGAATTTCAAATTGACCAACTTCCTTGTGAACATGTGGTAGTTGTGTGTAAGCATATGTGTAACTATTCTGTCTATGATTTATGTTCCCACTATTATTCTGTCAATGCATGGGTTACAACATATGCAGAGAGCATTTATCCTGTGGGTCCACAAGAGGAATGAGATGTTTCAGAAGAGGTGTGTGCATATGTGCTATCACCACTTGCTAAAAAGCGAGAGATAGGACGATCGCGAACTAATAGAATACCTTCTCAAGGGGAAGACAATGTGCGTCGTAAATGTGGTAGATGCGGATTGCGAGGGCATAATCGACTAACATGCACTGCAACAATTCCACTTTCAGATCAAGAGCATGCCCTGAGGGCCAACCAACTTTAAAATAAATAATTATAATGTGTGTAGTATTAAATAATTGCATTTGCACAATTTATTCTTGGATTATTGTTTTGTCTTTTAAAACTAGTATATGTAAATTGTTTGCTGAGATGTGTTGTTATTGGAAAATCTAATTTGTTGCATGCATTCGGTCTTGGATATATAACAAAAACTACATAAATCTATGAACTTTTATTTTGGTAACTATGACTTGTAGTAATGGAATCTAATAATGATATGTGTCGTGACATTTATACTGCCAACTGCAGCACATACCCTGTGATATTCCAATTATAATCTCAAAACCCAACAAACAGTTCAAGGTCGTGTAACGCACGACTTCATGTACCACACAGTTTAAGGTCGTGTAACGTATAACTTCATGTACCACACAGTTTAAAGTCGTGTAACGCACGACTTCATGTACCACACAGTTTAAGGTCGTGTAATGCACGACTTCATGTAATACACGATAGTCAATCGTTTAGTACATGACTTTCTGTTACATTACATGAACATCATGTATTATACGCCGTTCATGTATTACACGACCTCTTATATTGCACGATTATATGAGTGCACGACCTCAAAATAACAAGATGAAATACACAGAAAAAGACCTTTTGCAGTGATTTAAAGTCTCTATTAATAACTCATAACTAGACTTACGTATCAAGTTACATTATATTTTGGCTAAAAACATATCAAGTAACTCTGCATTTACATTCATAACAATCGATTCACATATTGACACTCTTCAACTCCTTCAAAAATTAAACTAAATTACACCTCAAGACAGCCACCAATAGTTAAGAATGAGAGACAACTCTTCACCCCTCAAGTTGGAAAAATTCCTTGCATCCTCAAAATAGTTAATCTTGTCGAAATCTCATCAAAATAACATGGATTCGTTCAAAGGACGGCATATAAAATTTAAAAAAGCAAAACTCAGTTACTTAGAAATAATATAAACAAGCCAAACCTCAAGAAACAACATTTAATCTCATTGACAGCCCAGGCTCCTAGGCTTACTGACAGTCAAGAACTCACCTGTTAGTTATTCTCCACAAGTAATAACTTGTCATAAAAAAGTCTCTCAGCAAGTTGCTTTCGATAGGAAGAGATATGTGCCTGAGTACAACAAGTTTGAATATCTTCACCACGTGCAAGTGTCTCCAAATAACGCAAAACAAACACACCGCAGTCTCCACTGAGAATTTAGGAAATAGTCAATGACATACTGAATAAATAGTGAATCGACTATAATAAAGAATTTGGACATTTGGTTTTACTCACCGGGATTCTTGCTGTGGGGTATTTTCTGCACCCAAAACTGTCCAAACTTTGTTTTTTTGGATAGTTTGAGGGTGCGAATCATACCATAAAATCTTTTCTAGTACAACAGGAACGATAACGGCATATGGCAATAATTCTTTCAAAAAGGTAGAATCATTCATTAAAGAAACCATAGAGTCATATACATAAATTATCTCGCTTACTATGTCAACCTCAGCAAGAATCTAATGGCAATCAAGGACATTAATGGGGACATAAACCTACAATAATTTGTGAAAATTCAAATAGGAAAATTTAAACTTAAGAGAAATATTAAGAAATAATTATAACTATAATTGCTTACCTTATAAACATCTCTCCATGGAATAACAAATGGAAGGTCTTCGCCACTTGCTTGTTTGATTGTCAAATCATGTTTTTGATCTTCCTCCCATATTGTAGTTGGGTCCTTCTTAAATAACTCATACTTTAGCAGAAACTTTTGCTGAAAAAGAATGAATTTTGCTAGTTGTTAGGACACACACCTCACTGTCTTATTTGTATTTTTATAAGATTACTAGGTACCTGAAATACACTATCCATGATTGCACATTGTTGCAACTGTGACGCAGTTAGCTTACCCAAATCATGTCGGATAACATAACAACCAACATCTAAATGCTATTTGTATTCAACATATGTAAATTAATATTTATAACACACATTATTGCAGTATTTTATAAGCTAATTAACAATTAAACAATACCCCGCCAGTCAACCATGTGTCTGCCTCATACAAGCCACGGAAAAAGTCCTTTGTTGCTTCGTGCATAGGCCAAGATATTATTTTGTTGTACAATTACGAAAAAGAAAATATGAGGATTACTTACTGCTCGTTATAGTCAAGAAAGAAACATTCTTTGAAAAAAAGGAATATAAAGAGAAATAAGGAATTACGGTTCCATGTTATCCTCCTTCAGCCAATGTTCGAATCGAAGTTGCTGTTTTACTCCATCAACATTGACATGTCGCGCTTTTCGAAACGGGTTAGTGTACGGTGTGTGTAAAATAGCGGCATCCTTTCGAGATCGCCTTTTTCTTTCATACTTTTTCACCTCCTTCTGCTGTGTAGATTGAATAATTATTGGATCCTCTTTCACTATACCAAGATTTGTCGTGAAGCTTGGTTCAACAGTCACAGGAGAGCACATACTTGGGTCATCATTAACTGTCGTCTGAATCACCAAAAACCAAACATTATTAATAACACACAATTTTTAATGCAAATAAGTCATACTTAGTTAAAAATAATAACATAATTAACCTTCAAATTGTAGTCCGCTGAATTTAGAAACTCCACCAAGTCTATAATTTTATTGATTTGTCCCCTCATCTCCCTCACATCACAAGTATTCTCCTCTAATGCATCAATTTTCTGCACCTTCTCTTCGATATTTTTGAGACGCTTATCCAAATAACTAAATTTGTCCTCGATGAAGGAAATTAAATTATCAACGTAACCAGGACGTTTAACCTTGCAAGTAGAACAAGACATAGCATCCCCGATGAAGGAAATTAAAAATAATAATAAGAAATCAATTGTTATTAAAAGATTAAAGTAACTTACAATTTTATCCTCAACGGAATTTGCATGTTCATCAGTCTTTTTACATTTCGTGGACATAGCGTCACCATTTGCATGTTCATTACTCTTTTTAACTTTTGTGGTGACAGACTCTTGCTGCACAAAGGCACAACTTTTCTGTTTTGAGAGTCGAGCGGTTGATTTTGTATTCTTTGAGTGAATACCAAAATCATTTTCAAGTTGTTGTAGCCAATTTGTTTGCCAGAACCACTGTAGATAAGGTTGTGATGCCTCTTTCTCATTGCTGACATCCAACTTCTCTTCTACTTTAAGCTTCTCTTCTACTTTAAGCTATAAGAATTAAGCTAATTATTATATATCAAAAAGAAATTAATAAGAAAAACAGAGAGATACAGAAGGTCTAGCTTGTCTGTTATGTACCTTTTTCTTATCAAATATGGAAGAGTCAAGTGCATCAGAACTAACATGCTTGGTGACCGTCTAATTTAGGATTCTTGGATATTGGACATGCTTACTTCTCGTAGCAAAAGTATAATACAGTTCATGAAAAATTTCAAATGCCCATACCTGCGCAAGTAAAAGAACTAGTTAATATTCCTATTCTTAACAATTTCTATGAAAACAATATTGACAATTTGTTACCTGAACTGCAAATGGACAACCATAAAGGCTGTATGCCTCTTTTTCAGGAATGTAGTCTGGATTTACCCTTTCTTTATTCTGTCTAATTGCAATCACATTCTTCATACTTTCCAATTTGGCCTCAAAGCAAACACCACCCCAAGGATATTTGTTGAAATCTTCAAAGTTGTCAATGTGGAGAATGTGATCTACAATGATAGGTGATCGATACTTTTTTCCAAGTAATACAGCCTTCAAAAAGTATAACATGACAAATTTAACCATTTTCATATCATCCTTCGACTTAATTGCTTCGAATGTCTTACCTAGAGTTGTATTGGTGAACTTTGTGCAACCGCCCAACAAAACATCACATACCCGACTACCGTCATCAATAATGTCCAAGTTAGGTTTATACATTTCTTCACAATTCAATCCAGTAACTAATGTAAATTCAAACATTGAAAATCGACAAACTTTCTTCCCTATCTTAAAATACATTGCCTTATCGGATGAATGTACATGCCTTAATACCAACTTATGCAATAACTGGGCACAAAATTGAAACTCATCTAAGTCTAAAAAATGCCCAAAACATGATTTACGAAAAATCCCCACTTGCTCATCACTAAAATTCTTTTTTATTATTCTTATTGGGTCTAACGACGACAAATTAGTGATTTTTACTTTCGGTTTGCTGCTTTCCTTTTTTTTTTTTGACCAATTTTCGTTGACATTTCTGCATAGTAACAAATACAAATTATTGTAATGGATTAACAATAATGGCAAAAATTGTGTAATTTTCGGGTCATGTACTCATGCAGCCATACATTAGGTCATGTAATACATGAAGGTCGTGTAATACATAAAGGTCGTATAACAATGTATCTAATGAAGCCGAGTACTAATAATGAAATAAATGAAGGCTGTGTAACACATGCAGGTTGTGTAATACAAGAATATATGCAGGTCGTGTAATGCAAAGATATATGCAGGTCGTATAATATAAGAATATATGCAGGTCGTGTAATACAAGAATATATGCAGGTCGTGTAATATATGAAGCACATACAGGTTTGTGTACATGAAGCACATACATGAAGGTCGTGTAATACACAACTGAAGGTCGTGAAGGTCCTGTATTACAAGATTGAAGGTTGCGTAATTTTACAAAAAATTATGTCGTAAACGACTGAGGGTCGTGTATTACATGAACTTGTCTGCATTACACGATCTTGAATCTTGTATTACATGATCTCGCAGGACCAAATTCTATATTACATGACCGTCAATCCATCAATTTTTCATCATTTGCATGGAGAAAAACAGTGACAAATTTTTTTTTGAATCTATTATAAGAGACCCACAACTAATTTCGTTAATTTTTTCAATATAAAACTCTAAATTTCTCATGTTTCCCTAAATATAAAGAAAAAAAAGTAATTACAAGTCGTTATTTACCTAATGAAGTCAGATTTCGATAATTTCGTTGTAAATGATTAGCTTTCGACGGTAATTATACAGCGATGAACTCAGCTTCACTTTCTCAGTTGCGGTAGATTTTTATTCTTCAACCTTGGTTTGCTCCTGTGTATTAGCTTGGTTTAGCGGGAACGAGCGTTTGTTTTATTGGCATACGTTTTGTTTGAGTTAGACTGTATTTTAAATTGAGGATAATTTAGTAATTTCTTATATATTTTTAGAGGGTATTGATGAAAATTTTAACAAATTCTATTTTTAAGGTATTTAGATAATTTTAAAACTATCACGGTATATCTGATGCAATTCCCTCGATAAAAATCCCCCCCTTATAAAGGACAAAATAAAACGCAAATTTGCCAAATCCCGCTTAAAAAGAACAGAATACTGGCTACAAGTCCTGTGGTACTGTTACTCACGCACTCACTTGGCTATTATATCCTGTTAAAACCGTCGGTTGCAATGGTATAAATATCTCTCCGCTTTGATTTCTGTTTTCTTGATCAATTCCTTGGTGTTTATATACATGTTTGTTTCTATGCAAGGATGAATGTATTTATGTCTTCAAATGATTTATGAATGAATAAATGTTCTAGTTTTACTTTGCATGTGTATCTCGTTTCCATTTTTGCTCATTTTGGGGATTAATTTCGGTTATTTGTTGAGTGATTCACTGAGGAATGAGTTTGAAATGGTTTGTTTGGCTATCAAGAAAAGAGAACGAGAGGGAGTCAGAAGTGGGGTTTTTGGGCCTAGGTTGTGTGGTGATGAGTTCAAACTAATTCTGGGATGAGAATATTCTGATGGGTTTGTGTGTGTTAACATTCAAAATGTTATCAAATTGCTGTGAATTAATTAACTTGATCAATCCACATTTAACCCATGAGTTCGTATCAATGGTTATCAAACCAGGCACCACATCGAGTATGGGATTGTATAGGTGCAGATTTGTGGTTGTTGTTGTGGACTGGATGACTTGGCTTACAGAGAGGGTAACTTGGAGGTATTCGTAAAAGATGGGATCTGAGGAATCATCTAGAACCTAATTGAGAATTATGGGCTGATGAGGTGAATTTGCTTACAGACGAGGTAACCTGTTGAGGTTGGTATAGGTGTGATTTTGTGATCTTTGTTATGGACGGGATCACCGGGATTTGCAAAGTCATCTAGTTGGAAATCATAGACCAAACAAAATGAATTGGCTTATGGACAAGGTGATTTGGGGAGGTATGAGATTTGCAAAGTCAACTTGCTGGGAATGACATGCCACTGTGGTGAGGATGTTAGGACCCTAGATCCCACGAGGGCTAAAAATATAAAATTAAGTGCGTATACAAGCTCATGGGCTTGATTCCCTTACAATAAGGCTTTTAAGGGTGAGCTTTATCTGTGGGTTTTTATCATACTGATAACGATAGAAAGAAGGATGAACATTTTGATGAGATTTTGTCGGTAGTTTTGACGAGAGAAGACATGTTTGTTGTTGGTTTAGAAGTCATTTCTTTTGAATAAGGTCATTAATGTTATTGCTATTTGGTGTTGATGGAAATGCTCTGTACTAAAATAATTTGCAGTATACAGGGTGGGCACGTGTTGGTTCGGTCCGCTTTCTATCAAACTGAATCGATGGTTTTTTAACAAAGTATAAGCCAAACTGAACTGGTTTGGTTGGGGTTTTTGGTTTTAAACTATTAATTCCTTTGTATTTTATGGTTTTTTCAGTTTTTTTTTATATATATAAACCAATCATTTTTTCTTAATTTTTAAAACCGAACTGAACAAATGGTTTGGTTTTTTAGGGGCAACTATTTTTCTGGCTACCCCTAGCAGAATATGTAATCTAGACGTATGCTAAAATATGATATGGAGTGACTAAATAGCAAGAAAAAGAAGTGTTACATACAAACGGATAGCTGTAAATGCTCCATAATCTCGTGTTTGTGCAAAATGTAAAACAGTCTGGATTAGTTGTACTTAGTGGGGAGAAATAAATGAGTTGATGGATCAACTTTTTTGTTTTTCCCTTTCTGTTCAGTCTTGGAATTTGGTTTAGAAGAATTAATGTGAAGAAATTATCTCAAATCAAATAGAAGTTTGGGGTGACCTGGGATTGTTTTACTGTTTATACGTTAACCTCAGACTTGTTTTTTTAAGACTATATTTAACTAGATCTTTTTAATGTTAAGTGAATGAGCGCAAGGTAGATGATGATAATTGATTGCTTTTCTCTTATGTGAGGCGATGGAAGTAGCCTATTCTATGTATCCATTTAACGATAAGATTTTCTCTAATTGTGATTGGTAATCTTTTGAGCTTCTTTGCAGATGAATATTTGTCAGAAGTGTGGTGATAAAGGTGTCTTAAATGACCTTATATACTGTGTCGAGTGTAAGGTTTCTGCAGAGCATCGGTATGTTGAATGAATAGACCTTCATTCTTACTTCTGCAGTAATTAGGATCGAACATTTTTTGGTTTCCTACTTGGTCTGAAATACCAGTTTGATAAGAATTGAAATCAATGATAGCATTCTTGTAATTTTATGCTTTATCTTGCATTACCATCTACTCATACATCTCTGTGCTAATTGTTTGCATGGTAATTGATGATACTGTTTTTCTTTTTCTTCCGCTGTCTCTCATACTTCATTCTTGTGCATGTTAGCTACTGTCTGGATGTAATGCCAAAAAGCAAAAAGGAAAAGATTGTTTGGAAATGTGAGGAATGTAATCCAAAGGATACTAAGATTGGTCCAGTTCCATCCAGAAAAAGTGATCGCATTAGTCAAGCTGCTGAAGTTAGATTAAGTAGGAAGGAGCTACGAAAGCAGACCAGTTTGTCAAGACACAGGACTAGTGTTCATGTGGAGAGATCACCCGAAACACAGCAGCCCAAAGGGGATTGTTCAGTCTCTGGTGAGGAGCTTAAAAGGCTGCCATATTCTGATGAAACCTTTTGTAATCAAGAGCTTAGAAAGAAAAAGAGGAGATTGATACAGGAAGACAGTGATGCCTCAGATGGAGAATCCAAAGAAATTAAATCTGAAGCTTCACAGTCACTCCCCACTATCCGTGGTGGTCCGTTGAACTCGTCGTGCAATTTTCTACCTTCAGAATCCAGCGACTATGTCCATTCTCGACCGACTGTTGATCCAATTTGGAGGTAGTGGTTGTCCTTTTTAGTTGTACTACCGCAGTAGCATCAGTGTTTTAGCTACTAAACATTTAAGAACTTTCTGGTTTACTAGCTTAGTGATTTTGACATAACAAAAGGTTGTTTTGTATTTGAAAAACCTGTGACATTTTTGACAGGGTATGCTTCAAAATCAATGATGGCAAGCTTCTAACATGCATTGGACTTGTAGCTCGCTTGACAGGCAGAGCTTGTCCAAAACTGGTGCATGCGGCATCTGTGCTTCCATTGTGGGTTACTGTTGAAATCCTGTCTAAGTCTGATGTGTGGCCTCAAAGATTTCAGATATCACCACCGACCGTGGATAGTGTTGCTCTTTATTTCTTTCCAGAGTATGAAAGGTAGCTACTTCTTGATAGTAACAAATATATGAAGGAAGTTTTTCTTCATTGTTTAAAGTTTCTGCCTTAATTTATTGATCACTTCATGTTCTTACAGTGATGAAAGAGCTTTTGATAGCATCCTGGATGACATGATCGACCACAATCTCTCTCTTAAGGCAGTGATAAAGGATCAGCAGCTCTTGGTCTTCTCATCCCGTGAATTGCCGCCTGATGATTGGCGTAAGCTAAATAACCGTTTGTGCTTCATAACTTCAATGTAATTTACAATTGAACAAAAGCATGAAGTTTAATCATTTCCCGATGTATTTTTATGCAGGAATCTGTAGGAAGTACTACTGGTGGGGTGTGTTTGAGCCAATTAATCGTATTGTCCAAAGTTGAGATACTAAGTGTGACACAACTACCAAATTCAGCAAGCAAGAGCAAAGTGATCTCAGTAAGATGGGTTACCATTGGAGTCCTCACAGTCCTTTCAGCAATTGTAGTTAGTAGTTACAAATCAGACCTAAGAAGTTCTTTTTTTCATCCATCAAATTTATGTGTATGCTGCCAGGATGTCTTGATTGTGAAATTTTGTTTCCTTTCTCCTGCCCCTCCTATAGGTTGTATAAACAATTTTGCTGTTACACCAATCTTTTCTTTCCCTTTTCTGTGCAAACAAACACTTCTGCGATTAAATCTCGTATATATGACTACGAAAGCTGCCGGTCACTTAGCAATAGTACTCGCCTAGTATTGGAGGCCTGAACCTAAATAAGCAAAGAACCTGATTTTGGATGGCGATGGAATGGAGTCGTTCTTGCATGACCTTAGTTAGACATTATAAGCTTCGATACATTTCACATTACTTCATTTTGACAAGAGGATTAGGTATTGTTACCTCGGTTTTACAGATGCATTTGGTTTCTTTTTCAGATCATTCTGTGTCTCCAGCAGCGCATGCATGGAGACCACCGATACAGGGCTAATTCACGGCTTTTGATTCCATATCAGTTGTAAAACAATGCTTGCTTGTGCATCACCCCGATCAGCGCTATCAATTCTAGATGTTGGATGCTATAACTGATTTGTCACATAAAAACTTACAAATTTAATTTTTAAAATTTTTATATCTTAAATATCACGTACTTATAAAATAAATTTAAAAATATATATATTTTTTAAGAAAATCATCTCTGCGCTACTTCAATTTTGTTGATGCAACCATCAAAGAATTACAACAACATCCATGCACGGTCTAACTTTTTTTCTATTATTTAGCCACTTTTGTCGTTACAGAAAAACTAAATTTAAAGAATTTATGCTAGAAGACTAATTTGCCTCTGGAATTGTATGAATATGATTTTGCCAATGAAACGTGGAAAATAATGAAAACAAGTAAATTACCAATTACCCTTGCATTAAAAAATATAATGACAAACATGCCCATAGAAGAAGCCGTTGGATTTATTTTTTTTTAAAAAAAAAAACCGACTACTTTTTAGTTATTTAAAACACTGCAATTACTAAAATAGTCTCCATAATCGAGTTTCTCTCATCTTTTTTAAATGTCTTGTTAATATAAATCCGAAAGTTAAGTGCCGTAAAGATATTTTTAGAATTCTTTAGTGCGTATACAAAATTTCAATGAAATTGAGGTGGTACATAGATATTTTTTTTCTTTTAATACAAAAATTAAAAAAAGATATTTTCTAATGTAATTGACGCAAGATATATATATATATATATATATATATATATATATTTTTTTTTTCAAAAAGTCAAATAATTTTTTAGCCAAATTCCAACGGCACCGACAAGCACAACAGGCAGTTCACATTTGATTCATTTTGTATTTTTTTCCACAAAAAAAAGAAAAAAGAAAAAAGAAAAAACATAGATCATTATTTTAATTTATTATTGAAGGGCATTATCTGTTAGTGAAACAAAAGACACTAAAACGGAGTGCAAGAGCCCAAAACTTGTTAATCATTTTGGCGGCAGGAATTTGAAGAAACTTTATAATTAAACTGGTGAATGGCAATCTCCACTTCTACTGTATCATTATCAAATTTGTTATCGTTCTCTTCTACTCTGGGTTCTTTTAGAATCCGTCAAAACAGTCTTATGAGTTTCCGTAATCATCAGCAGACCTCAAATGGACGGTTGGTGATCAACTGTTGCT
Source organism: Murraya paniculata (assembly GCA_030449075.1). Lineage (NCBI taxonomy): Eukaryota > Viridiplantae > Streptophyta > Magnoliopsida > Sapindales > Rutaceae > Murraya > Murraya paniculata. The sequence goes on along the minus strand of JAEVFN010000093.1, from coordinate 616,938 downwards.
CTTCTTCTGATATGGGTTCTGCTCAAAACCCCATGAATGGGAGGTAATAATGTTTGAATTCGTTGTTTTTGAACCGTAGTAATATGCACATCTTCTGTTCGTTACAATGTCTCTGTGGAATGCTAGCTTTGATTCTATCTTGGTTATGTAAGACGAGCACTCGAAGTGCTTTTGAAAAATAAGCACTTTCTGGCAAGTACTCTTAATTGGTATGTTTGATGTTTTAATGTTTCTGTGTTCATGCCCATTTTGTATTATCTGTAGATGTTATGTTCTTGCACACGAAAGGAAAGAAGGCTGAATTATAGAGCTGGCATACGCTGAAAATTTTAATAGGCTATATGAGCTAGAGGGGCATTTTGAGTTTACTTTTCGATTCGGTTAATTGCTAAAGTGGTTTCCAAATCATATTTGTGAACTTTGGTTGTGCTTAATTGAAGTTCTCAATCCTTGCAAGTGTAATTTTTCCTATAAAAATAGATGATGATGTAAATATTTGGATTACCTGCACACGTCTTTCCTAATAAATATACATTACTTAACAAATTCCAATTGGTTTGATTTCCCCATGGCAGATTAATTCATTGAAAAGAAATGTTAGGTCTGAGATATCCACTCTCTTAACGTCATTTGTTTAACAGGCAGTCACAAATGTCATCTATGTCCCCCTTTGGAGTGACATTGAATGACAATGGGATGTCAAAGCCATCCTACAAATGGCAAAGGGTGCTGCTTAAAGTGAGTGGAGAAGCACTTGCAGGAGATCAAACACAAAACATTGACCCAAAGGTTGAGATGTGAAGGATTATGCTATTCTTAAGATTTCTCTTATATTTGTTCTTATGGTTTTTATGAATGGATTTATCTTTAAATGTAGATTACAATGGCCATTGCTAGAGAGGTTGCATCAGTTACTCGCCTTGGCATAGAGGTTAATTTTTTATTCCTTCAGATTTATTTGTTTGGCATGTTATTTTTTTCAATTCTTATTTTTCCTTAAATTTTTTGTGGGTATGTATATAGTTCTTTTTTTCTTGAGTTAGAAACTCATATTACTTTTTCTATTTGCATTTTCATGGCATATTGCTGATTTCTGTTGGATTATCTTGTAGACATGAGTATAGTTAGTAGTTTGAGTATTCCAGAGGACATAACTATGAGTGGCGTAATGCAGTTTGAGTGTTTTATGAATAGAACCTGCATAATTTGGCAATTAGAGGGGCAAAAAAGGGAGAACCACATTATGTTATGATGGAAAGAAGAATAAATTTCATTCCTTAATTGTTTGGAACAATCAAAGAAGTGCGAAACCAATTTGGATAACGGTTCTGTATTTATGTTGAGGTTATTATTTAATCAAAGGGATCATAGACTCCAAAGTCCAAAGTAGGTTCATAGTTGGTTTTCATTCCACTGGCAACCATCTAAAACATTTTTGGTAAATGTTTCAGGTTGCTATTGTGGTTGGTGGGGGAAACATATTCCGTGGGGCATCGGCAGCAGGAAATAGTGGCCTTGACCGCTCATCCGCTGATTACATTGGGTATTTCCTTTTAATCTTGATTGATTGAGAGCATTTTTGTTTCACCAAGCAATGCCTTTGTTCCCACATAGAAGTTCAGTTTCCATATCGGACAATTTATGGTAATAGCCAACTAATTTGGAAGTTGGAACTATAACTAAGCTTTGTCGTGCCTGCCCTTTTCTTCCAATTGACAGTTTTGTGATTTAACTTGCCTAATACTGATCAACTCAATGTCATAGAATGTTAGCGACTGTCATGAATGCTATATTTCTTCAAGCAACCATGGAGAGCATCGGCATTCCCACCAGGGTGCAGACCGCTTTTCGTATGTCAGAGGTTGCAGAGCCATATATTCGGCGAAGAGCTGTGAGGCATTTGGAGAAGGGTAGGGTTGTTATTTTTGCCGCTGGAACAGGGAATCCATTCTTCACCACAGATACAGCTGCCGCACTTCGATGTGCTGAAAGTAAGTCTTTTGATTTCTTGGCAAATTGAAACTTGATGGTACCTCCTGTAATGTGGGTACTTCTTGGCATGCTCGCTCGCACTGTTGTGAGCATGTGAACTTATGGATAAGATAAGCATGATACATTGCTGGATTTTTATACCAACGTAGTTTTACTGTTCCAAGAATCTAATCAACATCCAATTGTTGATTCAGTTAATGCAGAGGTTGTTCTGAAAGCTACAAATGTTGATGGGGTTTATGATGATGATCCTAGGCATAACCCAAATGCCCGTCTTCTTGACACTCTAACATATCATGAGGTGACTTCAAAAGATCTTTCAGTGATGGACATGACAGCCATTACTTTGTGCCAAGAAAACAACATTCCAGGTATATTGAGGTCATCTTTGATTTAAACTGCCATTGGCTCTTATGAGTTGGTGACAACGTCATATAATTGCAATGAGCTTTTTTCCTTGATGCAGTTGTTGTCTTCAACCTAAACCAGCCTGGTAACATCGCAAAAGCCATAAAGGGAGAGAGGGTTGGAACATTGATCGGAGGAACATGGAATTCAGCCGTGTCAAAGACATGAGGATGATATTCACCCCATTGGAGGCGGGTCATTTGTTGCAGAAGCAAAAGTGAGTTTCTTCAGCACTGGGAAGCATCCTGGATTTTGTGCTTTCAAAATAAGAGATAAAGCATGAATGCATGATGTAAAGCGTGCTGGTTTTGAGCTCCTCTAAATTGACTTTTTAAACGCAGTTAAATATGACCTTTTTTGTACATAATTATTTATTTCCCCTCCATGTAAGGCTTCTGGGAAGTTGCATAGAGTTTTTGCACTTACGTAACTAATTATTCTTATTGAACTGTTTATTCACCACGACCTGATTTTGGAATTTTTAATATAATGAAATGAGCCGCAAAATGAGGACTTGAATGGGGCAATGTTTGGTTACTATTTCTAGATAGTTGTACAGAATGGTGCTGCTTGATAAAAAGGCTTAAAGGCACGACAATATCCTAAGAGATAACTATTTATTATTTAAACCAACAGCCAAAAGGGATTACAAAAGTAACAATAACAATAGTTAAATTAGAATCTTAACGGTTGAAGCTACCATTACCAGATTGGCTAAAAGCTCTGACACATCTACTAGTGGCATTAAATTCACAACAACCTCAATAAATGATCAAGTGATCCGTACTACAAACACTGTTACAAATTACAACCATCTCCAACTAACTCTTTTTACAAACTGAAGAAATTTTACCCACTACTAATCACAATTAGCCCCCTACACAGTTCAAAATCCTGTCTACCACCAATGACTTTTAATGTATACATATATATATATATATATTACATCCAAGAATCTCGAATCCAGTACTACTAATCTCTGTTTTTTTTTTTTTTTATCAACAAAGACAATGATTACAGATACCATGGAATGTTAAATGGCACTGGAAGGACTTGAACTCACTGAAAATTCCAAATTTGACCAAAAAAATCAGGAGAGAAAACAGGAGAACCCAAAAAACCTGACGAGAAGAGACCTGAAGAAGATGGACTGGTATTCAAGAACCCATAATTCCCATGCGTAGATAACCCAAATGGGTCAGCCCCCGCCGACGCCGACGCCGCCGTCGGAGAGAAATACATTTCTTGGACCAGCGGCGGCAACGTCGCCGGGGACAGTATCCCGGGGACTCGACCCACTTCAAATTCAATCCCTTCTCCTCTTCCTTGATCTTCTGTTTCTTCTACCACGTAATCATTATGTATTAAAGCAGCTGAACTGGCCTTGTCCCTGGGACTGTCCATGACCTTCTCCACCGCCGCCATTCTCGCAGCCGGAGAAACGTCTCCGTCGCCGGAAGAAGAAGAAACACCGGTCAGGCGCTGGACAGTGGTCATGAAGTCGGCGACTGTGACGTTGATGACTTTGGGAGAGATGGAGTAGATGATCACCGGCTGCTGGCGGTGGCTGTGGTGGTGGGCTTGCTGCTCCGTCGGCGGCAGCGGTGGCTTTGGCGGTTTCTTGATTTTGTGGGAGTCTTTGTGGATGCTTAGCGGCGGAGGCCGGGGGCCCTGGATTTGCAGCTGATCCGATCTCCTCTGGCCCGCGTTGGGAAAGTTTGACGAGTCCATATGGTCAAAATCGAGAACATATAAAAGTGCAGGGTGTGATTTTATGGATGAAAAATGATTGAGAGTTGAGATTTCAGAGAGGGCTAAGACAGGGGGGGAAAATCAATCTTTATTGTTGAAGACATTAATGGCTTAATGAGAGAGGCGTCCGCTTTCGAGTCGAGCTTCATATATTTGACTTTGACCTTAAAAATTTTTCTAAGAATTATGATTTTCGATATTTTCATGTGGGTCACTTGTATATTAGCAGTCTTTGGGCACACGCGGTTTATTTAGTGTCTATGATCTATAAATTAGTCTAAAAATTTCACTTGCCAGCGATTTTAAATTTTATATATGATTTGATTTCTCTCCTTGAGATCTTGCGATCTCGCGAGAGTCACTGCGAGTCACTGAAAATAAAATGAAATGAAATCACATTATAATATATCTATCAAAGCACAGAGTGATAAGATAACTTTTATATCAATTGTAACGGGCTTAGGGATTTCAATTTTCTTTTTTTAATGAGATATATGACACTAAACACATTGCTAGGAAATTATCAGTTGGAATCCATGTGAAATTAAAAACTAAAACCTAGTTTACATTTTAGTGTAAGTTATTAAGAGTTTGTTTGGCATTGAGACCATATAATTTTTAAGGCACAACTGTTGTGAAAAAAATTATAATTATGAAATAAAAGTTACCAATACATAATAAATATCACTTTTCAATAATAATTTTGATAAAAATAACTAAAATATTATAAGTTTCTCATCATACAAGTATGAGATTAAACTAAATAGCTTTCAAATTACAATAATTATTGCTTACTTGTACAGTTGTACTTGGGTAAGTTCTTTTCCTTGGACTTAATGAGTCTTCTTTTTCCCTTTGGGCTGGACAAGAGTCACAATTAATCTTCTATTCGTTAGATTATGATGAGTTGTATTTCTTGGGTCACAATGAGTCTTCATTTCCCTAAGACTTTGGGATTGTTCGTTTTTTGTCTAAAGTTTGAATTTTAATTATTTTTAGACATTTAGAGTTTTTAATTTGTTTGTTTTCTATAACTTATGTCTAATTATAAGATGTTTAGGTATGAATGAAGAAAGTTAAATAATCTGATTTTTATAATAACCGAACATCTGAATGAAACTTTAATATTCTCTTTCATTAATATCCTTATTAAATACATTTGTTTATACATAAATTATCTTTTTATTATTTTATTTTATCCATTTTCTTTGTTTTATGCATATTCAACTATCAATTTTTTTTTGGGTGAATGAGAATTTTAAACATAATAAAACTTTAGGTGAGTATATTTTATAATAGATCTATCTTTTTGTATTTATAATTATAATTTTTCTAATAAGTTTTGAATATTATTTAATACATTAAATTTTAATTCAAGTGATTAAACAATTCTTAGCTGGCTTATGTAATTAACAAGATAAAATATCATATAGTATACTAAAAATAACATTATAAGTATTATATATTAATGTCAAAAAATACATGTATTAGATATATTTTTTTTATTTTTCATGCTTTATTAGAATACACATTATCAATTTTTTTAACTAATGAAATAATTTATTTATAGCTTGTCACATGTTGAACAAATAAATATAAGTATTATTAGTATTTATTAGGTTATATTCGTCAAAATATCATATTTCAGATGTTTTCTTTTTAAAAAACAAACTACCCCTTATATTCAGATATTAAAAAAGAAAAAATAAATATTTCATTTATATATGTGTATTCAGACTTATTTAGAATTGAATAAAATTCATACTCATTTAGATTTCAGATAAAAAATAAACACTACTTTAGATTACGATGAATTCTTCTTCCTTGAGCTTATACATTGAGCATCTCCATCTTGTGGCTTCATATGATCACCTTTCAATGAAGCAATGGCTACGGTCGAGTTACTCTACCATAGAATATAAATCATAACCACATATACAAAGTGATAAATAATAAAAAATATATTATAACTTTAATAATGTAATTATGAACGAGTGTACGATGGAGCAACTCCAACACAGCCGGCCCCTTTTAATGAATGTCTTACAAGATTAAATAAAAAGTTAGAGGTGTCGTTGTTGCTGGCAAGAATCCTTTGAACGTTACCAAAGGTTTGAGGATTTATATTCGTAATTCGTGATATAACTTATGGTATAGTAATTTTTGTGATATGTGTCCTAGGTTTGGTGACACTTGTCATCATTATGTGGCAATATACGTTCACGTTAAATCATGTTTGCCCTTTCTTTGGGCAAAGACTACTTCACTTTTTGCTGAACAATTTTAGAATATTGGCAATTTTTTTTTTTTTACTAAAATTAATATATACCACTTATTCTTTTATTGTTTAAAAATATTCAATAATTCTTTATTTTTAAAAATTTACAGGAACATAAAGATAAATGAATCATTTGCTTCATATTCGATCTTGACAATATAAACTATATACTTATTATAAAAAAATTAAAAATAACACCACAAAAAATCTTATAATTATTATTTTTTATTTACACCGAAACCTATATTTTTTTTAATTTTTAAAATTTTTTGTGTTATTTTCAATTTATATGATTTATTTGATTTCTAATAAATGTATAAAAGTTTATTTGAAAACTAGGATAATATTTTAAAAAGATTATACCAAGGGGTTATTGAATATTATGAAAACAATAAAAGGGTAAGCGATGGATGGATGGGACTATTTGAACGTGTTAAATACCTCACTGCGCCCTTTTCAATATAATCTGGTTAATTATTTATTTAATCTTGTTCTCTCTCTCTCTTCATCTCTTCTTTTATAAAAAATTTATTGTGATAAATGAAGTAAATATTACATCTAACAAATGAAATTATTCAAAAATTAGCAAATTCATCCGTTGTAATTTAAAACAAAATGAAAGATATAATCCCCATCATGTAAAAATAAAAAATAAAAGTTTTTGTACCATTTTGAATCTAGCTATTAGCAAACTTTTTAGTCAAATCTTAGAAGCATGAACTTGGAATGATAATAATAGGTAAGAATTGAAAATGATATACTAAAAAGCAAGAAAAAAATAAAGTTAATTTAACAAGAAATAATAAAAAAGAAAAATTAAACGAGAGATATACTAGTTTAGGCGTTGACCATTTTCACCAACCAAGGTTGAGGATTAATAAATTAAAATAATAAGTTATAGTTTGATTATTATTTTATTTAAAAATATATGTATTAAAAGAAAATTAATATGTTCAAATAACCCTACCCACAATTAGCAATCTCCTAATCATCTTTGAACTAATTTCTCCTTCTCTTTTTAGGAGTTTTTCTTCTTGTTCCCTCTAAAAGTATATGTGAGATATGCAATTAAGCTCACTGAATTTTCGACCTCAAATATTAATTTTGAAATTTGTAACTCAAAACAATGTACACAATAATAGTCAAACCGGGGGCCAGGCTTGCTACGACAATACCAGACCCGGCCGGACATATTTTTGAACAACCAAACCACCAAACCGGACTTAAAAAACAATACTAATATTCATACCCCTATAAATACCACAATGGGCACCACAAGGACCTTTTTGCAATATTTGCTAAATTTCTTGTGGTATTATTAAATTTGTTGATTTTGAATAGCTGGATGATTTCTTCTTCTATCTTTTCTACACCGTTTTTTAAACTTTTTAAAGTTTTAACTATATTTTTATAAAGATCTAAATGATTATCATATTCATAGAAAACTATGAATTATAAATTAGCATCTAGGTTTAAACTATTTGTCTTTCTTAAGATATAGACCAAATTTTTTCTTCTAACAGATTTATGTATATTTCTAAACTATCTTCCCAACTAAGGTACATCCCATCTATGCTTTCACACAAATATTGTAATATAAATTCAGTATTCTGAATTAGAAAGTTCATATGATTGTTATTATTATCCATTGTGGACGATCTTGAGTCTTGTTATTAGTTCTGCATCTGCCTTGAATTGTTCCAAGACTAGTTAATATGCATTCCATTAATGTTATCCTTTTCTTTTTCAAATGAATCAAATATTTGTCTGTTATCCTCCAAGTTTTTCCTTTCCATTTCTTTATACAAGCGTTTGTTTGTGATTAATCTAGTATTAACAATCGAGATTGTATAAATAATCTTAACTAAAGTCTAGATTATCAGCTGTATTCTAAATGCTTGTTAACTAATCTTTCCATTTTTACGAATTTGATTTACTCTCATAACTTCTTATCTTATAAAATTCTAAGAAACAATCAAGGGCCACATGCTTTTGTTTGTGCAAAATCTAAGAAGATAATTCAAAATATTAGCCAGTGTATTATCCCTCGAAATTCTAGAATAAGTTGCTAGTTGCCTCAGAACATAGATTGGCCCATGGTCAACACTGTCATAGCTTCACACATCATGCAAGATCACTTTAGTGACTGTTCCACACGGCCTAACGTAACACACTGCAGATTGGCTTAATAAAATCTATCTAAGTGAACCCCTTGCAAGTTCTTTAGAAGAGTGCTTAGTTATAAGAAATCTTCTTCGTTTAGCATTGCCATGAAAGACTCTTGATTTATTTCTAAAAGTATAAGATATATGGAAGATGATAATTTCACTCAAAAGGTGTTTTATTTTTCTGAATTTATACAAAAAGAGAATATAAATGAGATTGGGAGAATGCGAATAAGCATCTAAGATGCCCATCTTCTCTTACATGGCTCTATATATGGATTTAAAGAGATAAGGTTATCTCTTCTTATATGACACTTGTTATATTTTCATGGTAGATGATAAATTCTCTGGAGATAAGGTGACCCTTCCTCGTTGACAGTTGCTGTCTTCTTTTTTGATGGTCGACAATCTTCACATGGTTGAGATAAGGATTATTTTCTCTTGGATTCTTTCTCTATTATTGATGTTTTTTGCTAGCATCATTTATCCTTTTAGTGGCTTTTTGTCACATGCCTATTATGAGCTCTTCGTCTAATGGCATACCTTCCTCGATTGACCCTTCTTTTTTTTATTTTTTATAGCAAAAGCCATATTCTAATTGATGCTTAAGCACTTTGTATATCTCATGGTGAGTTGGCAGGCTGGATCCCATAAGATTTTCATATATTGCCTTTTTTTCAAGATGGCTTGCTTGGCTAAAATATTTTATTTCCTGCTTTAGAAGAGATTATATATTCTAACATGACATGGTGGCGCCATGTTTTTTCTTTACTTATCCTCTCAAGTTGTTTATAGAGGACTTTCATCCCAATTGCCCCTTTTCTGGTGAGAGCTTTAGGCTCAAATAATTCAGGATCATAGTCATCATAAACTTGATTTAGATCAATGGTTGGATTAACCTTACTGCTGCTAACTCCAACTTTTATCATGTGCTATGCTAGGTACCATTTGTTATTACAGTACTCAGGGCAAGTAGTGAAGAATTTGACAAAAATAGTTTGTTTTCTCTTAGTTATTCTTTTGAGATCGATGATAGCTTCTTTGATTCTTTCTAGAAGCATCTCTAAGTCTTTGCAATTATCACTGACATAAATAAGGCTAATGAAACCATATTCAAACATTTCTTTTATTATTTCTAGATTAGCTCTAGAATGAAGTTAATTATTGAGTATAACCTTGAATGATCTAGTATTATTGGATGGCTATGACGAATCCCATAAGCTATCTTACCAAGTCTTTTATATTCATAAGTGTAGTCACTTTCTAATGAGATTTTAACCATTGAACTGGACTGTTCGCTTTTATTATGTTGAGGCCTTAAGCTCACTAAAGAGCTTTGAGAACCTTATCTCTTTATGTATTGATCTTTGAGATCATTAATTTTGAGAAAGTCCTTTAGACATGCGATCTTTGAGCTCTATGAAGAATGCTGGGTAACTTGCCCCTCAATTTGATACTTGAAATGGACCTTTTTTATCATACTGCTAATGAATTGTTCTGAAGTTTAAACTTTTGGATGATTTTGTAAACTTTTGTTTGAACAAAGTTTGCTCAATTCTTCTTGTGCATCATCAATCATTACAAGCCCATTGTATATCATTGAATTGCCTTCGAGAAGCAATTTTTGTCCTTCAAAGCACATTGTTATGCCCTTTATTATTTTTGAAGGGTCTTATCCATTGTATTCTCTACTTAAGAAATCTCCAATACAATTATTACATCATTTAATATACTCAATCTTAAAGTCATATTATGTAAAGAATTACAGTCATCTAATTAATCTTTTATACTAAGATTGATGAGTGGAAGTTATAGTTCAAAAAATTCTGTTGATTTCAGATAATATCGGAATAAAAGAACAAACTAAATTCATATTGAATCAAAAGAATGCCGTGACTTTAGGGATTGAGATTCGTTGATTCCGCAGAATACCGAGAATTAACTAAACTCAAATGCTGACACAAAGATTTGAAAACTGAAAATATTATTAAACTTCAAATCTAGAGTTTATTCCAAAAAAACTTCAAATCTAGAGTTTATTCCAAAAAATAATCAATAATAAATAATCAAGGCCTCGTTGCAAAACTACAAAAGACACTTAATTATATTAACTCGGACTTATCCTAATTTAACTAGAAAACTTATTTTAATAAGATTCATACATAAATTAGGAATACAACTTAAATAAGCTATGCCTAAACAATGAAACTCTAAATAGGAAACCCAATCAAGTTAGAGTATAAATTAATTAAAATATTCCTAAATACTATAAAATTCAATCTAATTAAGATTTCTTTAATTTTTTGCTCTGCATCATTCCCGTCAGGGTGGAAAAAATTCTTCCCCGAATTTTGCTCGTTGTAGTCTCCAAGATAATCTTTATTTTCCTTTAGATTAATCTTTAAATTACAACATTGATGCTGATGAATAACCCTAAACTTTCCAATCTTGATGACTATATCCATTTAATCTGTCCAACAACGTGAGATGAAATCTCCAATCAACAATTTTTCTAAGAATACCTTGTCATAACATCCTTTTAAGGTCTCAGAAAAACCAATAACAAAATAGTGCTTCTTAAAATCTTCCACTTATTGAAAAATCTTATGATACCTCTCCCCATTTGAATAATATGAGACTGTATCAATTACTATCTCATCTTGATGTATGTATGTGGAGAATATGTTGTAGACATGAATGGCCAATTAATATTCTTCTTGAAAGGAATATTATTGTTGAGTAAAGTAACGTTATTATTTTCCTTATTATTCTCACAGCATGCATTAAAAATGAACAGCTTCGTCAAATCCATATCTCTGCTTTATGTGTAAAGATTTTCTATTTTTTAGTTTCTCTAAATCTTGAGCAATCGGACGCAAAATCCTCAACATCCTAACTAAAACATCTTCTTTTAAGACGAAATCTTTACGGTGATCTTGTGGTTTCATGATTCAATTTTTTTTTTTTAATTTTCTTTCTCTTTTTTTTCTCTCTCTTTTTTTTGGTTGTTTAGGTTTTTTTGCTAAGATCAGAAAATAAAAGGGCAATATTGGTATAAATGAAAGAATTAGGTCAAAACTGTAAATAAGTAAAAGATAGGGTTACTAGTGACGGTGATTGGAAAATTAAACAAGGATGGGTGGATCTGGAAGATATCGGTTTGGTGAGTATGATGGTGGTGGTGGTGATTTGTCAAAAAGGTGGTGATTTGGTCGGAATTTGGAGATAAACTTGTGACAGTTTTTAGGGCCTTAATTTCTTGCGATTTGAGCGTTGATCGGTGGTGAGGAGTGGTGAGAAAGGTTGGGCTCGTGGAGAGGAATGGATTGATGGTAATGGCACTGGCTAAATCGTGGCGGAAACCAACAAATGATAACGACAGCTTTCACGGCGATTTTGGCTATTTTTCTGGTGATTTGTAACCGATCGACTGTGGTCGATGCTTGAGGTTTGATGGCCGACATGCTTTGTCTCTATTGGTGATGGCAATGGACATAACGGTGATGGAAAAGTTGAGCATGCCGCTGTAGACAGCGACTGCTGCGGTGCTGACATTTTTTTTTTATAGCTACCGGGTTTAAGGGGAAAAAAAAGATATGTATTGAGGATAGTTAAGCCAAACCAGGCTTTGGCTTTGATACCAAACTGATACAGCGGAAGTTATAGTTCAAAATATTCTGTTAATTCTAGAGAATACCGAAATAAAAAAAAAACTAAATTTATATTGATTCAAAAGAATACCGCAAATTTAGGGGTTAAGACTCGTTGATTCTACAGAATATCGACAATTAACTAAACTCAAATACTCACACATAGTTTAAAAATTGAAAGTATTATTGAACTCCAAATCTAGAGTTTATTCTAAGAAATAATTAATAATAAATAATCAATGCCTCTTTGTTAAGCTACAAAATACACTTATTTATACTAACTACGACTTATTCTAATTTGATTAGAAAATCTATTTTAATACGATTCATAATTAAATTAGGAACACAACTTAAATAAGTTATGTCTAAACAATGAAACTCTAAATAGGAAACCAAATCAAGTTAGAATACAAATTAATTAAAATATTTCTAAATACTATAAATTTCAATCTAATTAGGATTTCATCAATTTCTTGCTCTGCATCAAAGATAAATTAGGCAACTTATTAAATATTAATCTTTTGACCTGGGTATTATCAGATTTTATCTTGAATTTCTTTGATATAAAAAAGAAAGTAAATTTGGTTGTCCCATTTTTAATAGCTAACAATTCTTTTTCATTACTATGATAATTCTTTTCTATGAGTTTAATTGTTCAGCTTGTATTTACAAATCTTTTCTTGATCTATTTTTAATACTGCACCCCTGCGATTATCTGAAACATCAGTTTCAAGAATTAAATTCACTAGTGGTAGAAAATCCTAATCTTGGTAGATTTTTACATTTTTCTTTTAATTTCTTTACTACTTTGGCATGGAGATATTCCCAAGAATTTGTATTATTCTTTTTCAATAATCCTTGTAAATATTGTCTTTCTTTTGCTAAGTTTTTTATGAAACCTTTAGTGTAATTAAGACAGCCTAAAAATCTTTGGATTTAACTTAGAAATAAATATATTTCTTTTCAGAAATATGATGTTGCATCTGGATTCCTATTTCATCTATCACTAATCCTAAAAACTCTATTCTAGGTTTCATTATTTCAACTTTCTTTTAGAAAGAAAGAAACAAGATGATTAATATGATCAATTTCATTATTTGAAAATATTTATATATCATCTACATAAACAATGCAGAATTCATGAAATTCTTTAAAGATTTTATCCATTCTTCTCTGAAATATTTGTAGTGCATTTTTCAATCCAAAAGGCATCACAATCCATTCATACTGACTTGAGTTGTACTAAAAGTAGTAACTGGTATACTTTCTCCATCAAGCTTGATTTGCCAAAAACCAGATTTGCAATCAAACTTGCTATATTTCTTTTTATTAATTACAAAAGCATACTAATGTATCTTTATGAGGTAAAAAGTATCCTTCAAATTAGGTATACTTGTTTAATTATCTATAATTAAATAACATACGAGCTTTTCTCTATTTAATTTCTGCATGATTCCTAACCGGAAAGGCTGGGCTATGTGGACTTTTAAATTCTCGAATAATATTAAGTTCTAATGACCCTTTAATTTGTTTATCAAATTCTACTCTATCTTCTTGCCCATATCTCATAGGCTTGACTCTTATGATAACATTTGGATCCATTAATTCTATTTTTGCATATGCTTTATCAACTTTCCATAGTTAACTTGGGTTTTCATCAAGTTTTTCTATGATTTTTTTTTATGGTCAGATATAATTTGATTGATTTTTATATTGAAATCACCACGCTGGCTGCTTTGAAAATAGAATTTACAAGTTACTTTTTGAACAAAGTTTTAAATCCTAGGTGTATAATGGAATGGTTACATGGTGTTTTAAGAGTAACTATTTTATTAGTCATTATATAAATGAACTGACGTATGAAATTAACTCCTAAAAGAATATCTCCATCCATATGCTCATAAGCCCATAGCATTGGAATGTTTAGAACATAATCTTCTATTTTATTAAGGTTTTAATTCTATATATTCCTAAGATGATTTAATCACCATTTACTCCTTGTCCTGTTAAGGGCTTATAATCTTTCCAATAAGATTTTGGATAAATCCTTAAGTTAGCTAAACTAATTCTTGAACCAATATCAACCAAAGCATGGAACCATTCTGGCTTATGCCTATAATATGGTATAATCACTTTTATATACACTATAAAAGAATTAGACATATCCTGATATGGTTTGTTTAATTCTATCAATTGTTATACTTATTTATCGATCTCCTGTATAATAAGGAGAGAAATTTTCAAGAAAGTTTATCCATGATAATAAGGAACTTATTTCTGTTTCATAATTAGTTTCTATGAAGAAAAAAAAAAAGATGAATTCTATTCCTTTAATCCTTAATGGAATTTCATAATACTAACTTAGCATCTTTCTTTCTCCATTATATCCTACATATGTATGTGGTTGAATTCTTCTTTTTAAATATTTAATCATTTTGGCATCAACATAAGATTTTACTGCTTTGATATCTAAGATAGCAAAAGTCTCACGCCATGCTTTCCATTATTATAATTAACCTTGAATTTTATAGTGTATTTACTAATCAGTAATCGGAATGAGATGGAATGAAAATGAAAAATTGAAATCAGAATAAATTGTTTACTTTAGTTATGAGAATCATAATCGCAATGGACTATATTGTCATTGATATATTTACTTTATCTTGGAATTAGAATAGATTATTAGAAGTTACTAAACTGACCTTAATTGATTATTGTTGTTATTATTATTGTTGTTGTTGTTGTCATTGTCGACGTTGTCGTTGTTTTTATAATTAATACTTATTATTATTCTTAATAATTATTCTTAATAATCATTATATTATTATTATTATTATTATTATTATTATTATTATTATTATTATTATTATTATTATTATTATTATTATTATTATTATTATTATTATTATTATTATTATTTTAATTAAAATGATAATTTCATGATTTAAGTGGGGGTAATATAGTCACCTTAGGGAATAGATTCCCATCCCATCTCCCTCATGAGAATAGGAACTCTAGTAATCATTCTCAATTTTAGGTGGAGTCCACCACTTTGATTTGCATTTCATCTCTCATTTAAGCAAGTAAACACATCATTCATTCTCATTCTTTGATTCCTATTCTCATTCCCAATAAGTAAACACATCAATATATTTTAATTGTTTCTTCTAACTGTTGCCAATATTTCATGTGATGCTGGTATCACAAATTGCATACATCTAATAAAACTTTATGTTCTATTCCGGTTCTTTTTTGGATATAGAGAATGAACTCCTACTCCCTCAAATGATTTTTCCCTTAGGAGTATATCTTATAGATTTAGTAGGACTTCCTCTAATCAAAGTGGGTTGACTATTACTGCCGTCCTAGCAGCCCTACACCACATTGCCAGCCCCCAGCCACCATGCCGCTAACCCCTAGCAATCACATCGCCAGCCCACCATTGGTTGTCTCTCTCAGTAGTCAGCAATCATCTCCCAGTTGCTCGTCAGCAACTGTTAGTCCTTACGCGTCGGCATCACATCTCCCACCGGTCATCTTTCTCAACCGCCAGCAACAGTCGGCCTTCACGCATCGGTGTCGCAAGCCCCAACCTCCTATGAGTAACATCGCCTGATTTCACGATGTCCGTCTCACTAGCCATTGATGTTGTAGCACATGATTTCACTGTTTCCATTGCCACTTGATGGGTGAAGACTGGAAAAAAGAAATTGAATGGCTTTTTAAGCCTTGCTGTCATTTCTGCAATTTTGAGGCTTTGTCTAATTTATTTATATTTTTTTCCCTAGTGCATATCATTTGACATAAGTTTGTGGTTTATTGTTTGCAATTAGAAATTCGACCTATAGGGATATCATTTACAAAATACCGTTGACTACTCAAATTTATTTTCCATTTTTGTAGTAAATTAATTTCTTTTAAAATCTCAAGAGACTGTATTTTTCTAACTTTATTGAAAAGCTTTGTCAATTTCTATGAATTCTTTCTTGGCAAACATTTCACTATTAGCCGAATTTGTTAATCATATTCTATGGCATATGTTATGCTATATGGATATAGGATCCATCATGTATTATATTAAAGTATTTAAAATCATGACTTAAGGTCAAAGTTTTGTTTATAGTCATGTCCCTAAGGTTTATGGAATATCTGGGGTATATTTTAAATATTAATTTTTTATAACTAAGATTTCCTCTTATTATTATTCCAAGGAGTGCATGTTTTCGATCCTTTATTCTATTGTCTAGTACATCTATATTAACTGAACTATCTATTCCTTTTCTAAAATGAGCTTTTATCATAATTTGAATTCCTCATATATGAATGTATCCAATCTTGGATCTATCACTAGATCTTATTTTGTTAATTTTTTCTTCTATATTAGATATTAATAACAAAGGAATGTTTTTATTTCCTCTGGCATGCCTAATTTCAATTGGTTCTTCTCTTATAGTGGCACTGAAATTTATTTTTTATTTTTATCATGTTAGCAATTCCATATGCTAACCTATTAACTAACATCATAAATGTCTCTAATCCCTTTTTGTTAATCTTAAGATATTGCTTTCTATCAAAGATTAATTATTTACTAAAAGAACATTGTTCTTTTAATTCTTTATCCTAATATAGATCTCAATTATCTATCTCTTCTATACTCATTCTAAATATGAGCTACTTAGCATTTCATCGGTCAGATAGTATATGCTATCATTTTCAATAATATCTTCACTATCAATGATTAATTCAATCAAACATCTTGATGTTTGCCTTTCTTTTTCTTAGGACATTCATTTGCATAACACTCTTTTTCATTACATAATCAGCACTTACACTTTTTAGGTGCTTTTGCTATAGGTCTTCTTTTAAATTTATTTTTCATGAAAAAAAATTCTCTTATATTTATTTTTTTGTAATATTTTTTATTGGTTTTAAAGAATTCATTCTTTTTCAACTTTTTCCTATATTTATAGGTTTTATATGAACATCCAAATCTTGAAGGCTCTTCTAATTTAAAATAGAAAAATCCTCCATTTTGCTTATTCATTAATCTTTTATATCTTATTTCAGAACACCACTAATTTATCATATTTTATGCAAACTTAATTCTATTGGCTAGAGTATCAATGTCCGTACATAACTCCATATTCTTTGCTATATTCTAGCATAATTTTTTTTACCCCATGGGTATAGTATTTTCATGAAATATAAATTGTTATAGTGACTTGTTGTTTGTTCTTAGCCATCAAATCCACATTTATAATACAATTCATTGAAGCTACAAGGGTATGCCTCTAAATAACATATATCACATATTTCATGTCTGATTAACTTCATCATATTTTCCATTCTTTTTCTTTCCCATTCTTACTGAAAATCAGGTTTCTAGTCTTCTTTTAAGAATTCTTTTCTTATTTCATTTTCAAACCTATTTAAGATTTGTTCCTGTGTTTTATTTTCATTAGAATTTCCCATATAATATCTTATTTTTATTATTTTGCTTTAATCCTATAAATGCCATCGTGCAACTATTCCTATAAATGTAGTTTTAAGGAACTCTATACTATTATTTCTATCTAAATTATGAAATACAAGAGCAATTTTCATAGACTTTACCCAAGCAGCTATTATTTTATCTCTATACTTAGCACAATCTAGATCCAACCATGCCTCATTATGGCTTATCGGTCTTTTTTCATATTCTCTTAGAGTTCTATGTTCTTTTTTATGTTTGTTAGACCCAAAATATTGATTTTATGGTCTTTCATATGTTGGTATTTCTTCTCTAGCATATAAGGCTCGTTGCGAGATTCACCTTGTTCATAAATTCTTGGCTTTGACTCATTCATCATTAGATGTTTTATCCTTTTCTGGATATCTTCTAAATTAATGAAGACATCTATTTCAGGTTCTTCATTCCTATCAGATAGCTCTGTTAATCAATTGTTTGTGTTTTTACTTAACATTCTTAAGCTTATTAATTTTTTGTTTCCATCTATTTTGTTAAATATTGGTCTTGATATCGATTGAATTTCATTATTTTTCTTTTTAGGAGAGTAAATTATTGTATCTTGTAAGATTTTAGTCAGTTCTTTGAGCACAATAAGTAATTTTTCCATGTTATTATTTATCTTCCGTACTTCAATTTTCTGGAAGTTTTCTTTGTATATTTGTGGCAAATTTATTACTATGTTGTTCAACAATTTTTTCAATTTTATTTAATTGAATTTAAATATTATTTAATCTCATACCTATTGAATTTCTATTCATTGTATTTATCATTTCTTGTTTTAATACATCTTGACCTTCAATTTTGAAGTCTTCTATCAATTGTTTAATTTGATCAAATCCTCTACTCATTTGATCTCTTAACCTTTTGATTTGCTTTATATTTTCATAATTAAAGTTTTTAATTTCTAATATTTCATTGTACTTTCTATATCACTTATAGATAAATTAGGGTTTCCTAATTTATTCAATAAATATAGTGAAATCCAATTTAATTGATTATTCCCTCACATATCTGAATCATTGATCAGATCATAGGGTTGAAATCTTCCATAAATAAATCCTCTTTACTTGTAGCTAGAAGATGATAACCTATTGGTTTCTATATTTTGTGAAATTACTAATAGCTCAGGTAATTTATTCATTATACCATTGGTAAAGTATTTCATTACATTCTATTAAATATTTATGGCATATAATATTTCTTATATCCTTGGGAATATTATTCTTTTCCAAACTTCTATGTATAAGGCGAAGTTTATGCAAGATTAATCCTTTATATCCTATTAGCATATTACTAGAAGGATAATATTAACTTCTAATTCTTTTGAATTCCAATTATATTCTTCTCTTTGCTTAACAGATAAAAATCTATTGTAATCTATTACAAGTTCATCAATGTATTCATCAACAGAATTAATATTCTATTGTTTCCATAAAAAAATTATTTCTAGAAAATTCTCTTTTGATTCTAATTAGTAGAAATAGGATCTATGTTTAAATTTTAATTTTTTATTATTATGAGTTCTTCAACTCTAAATTCATGAGCATGTGATAGATAAAGTTGCAATAACTATTAAATATCCAAATAAGATGTTTCTAATGAATAATATTGCATATGTGTAGTTATATGATCGATTATAGCATCATAATCTAACATTAAATCATATCCTGAATCAAATAGCAATAGACTTCTCGTACTATCCATTTATATTTCTGATTTTGAAATAATCTAGTTTGTGGCCTGTTATACCGACAGTACAAATTGATATAGTTTCGATTCGGGTTAACCATTAAAATATTTGTTGCTAGGTTCCGTCGATATATCATTTGTTATTTCAAAATTCTTGAACCAAAAACTTGGCTCTAATACCATTTTCGTGGAATTAAATTACGGTAATAAATCACCTTAAATTTATAAAGGGATGTAAATGATTAATTTGTTAATATTTGGGAGTTTTTGCAATTTTCCTTTATCAAAGTGCATCATTATAGACTAAATGCGGTTCCCTTTGCGGTGTGAACTGAGAAAACTTAATTTTCTCTTAAAAAATGTTTGCTCAATTGCCCTTAGTCATGGTCCCATAATGTGGTACTATTGGCAGGACTCTAAGTCTCTAATAACCTCTTCAAACCCTCCACTTACTTATATTTATAATTTTACCCCTACTAAAATTGCTCCTCCGCACCCAGACTCACAGCGCAAATGAAAAAGATCACCATCAGTTGTTAAAAGAGACAAATTCAAGCCTTCAAGATTTTGGCGACGGATATGGCAGAATGGAACAAGCACTGGAAACCAAGTGGGAGTGAAGGTAAACCAAAACATTATTCCTCTCAAATGCAAGCAAAGCAAATGTAGTAACTTAGAACGCTGGAAGACCATTGACATTGCAAAGCTTATGTAAACCTCATAAAATATGATTTTCTTTGATACAAATAATATCAAAGATGAAAAAAACTCTCAAATGACTTATTGTAAACCTTTTAGTATTTACACAATTCAACCTATGAAATTAGTTCCGTTCTATCAATCAAGCTTTAAAATTTTCCTTTTTTGAGTTAAAAGATGTGAGAGGTTTAGAAACACAACGAAAATTTTGCTTGAATGATTTCAAAAAGGAATAATGATGCCGCAAAAAACTAACGAAAGAAATTAAGAAAGAGATCCTGAATAGGATTTGTTCAGGAGAAAGATTGGTGAGAATATTATTGGAATGGGGAGGGTGTCAATAGAAATTATATGATAATTTAAATTATTTAATACGGTGTATTTAGAAATGTGGTTGAAGAGAACAAGGCTGCCAATGGTCCAACTCTGTCATTTAATAGTCTAGTTTATTGGATCGTTAACAAGCATTAGGTCTACGTAAAATGGTCTCACAGTAAGCCTAAATTTCTATTTTGCATCTGGGGTAGACCAGTAACAGGCTTCGCCCTTTAAGGGTTCATTTGTTAATGCTGTTGGGAAGTAGCTTAAAGAAATCATGACTGTAAACGGTTTTTAAGGTAAAGTGATTTTATTTGAAATTTGTTTTTGATTAAGAAAAATTATAATACATATACTAATTTTATCAAAAATATTACTTAAAAATCATATTTACTAAAAGAGCCCATTTCTGTCAATTACTTAAAAATGAAGATTATGCCTCCATCTTCAAGCTTCTAAGCTTCCAAACTTGCAAAAGGCACCCGAAGGTCAATTTATGTTTGATTTCTTAAAAAATATAAGAAAATCAAGTAGCTTCAGTCTAGAAAGTGTTTTTCTATTTTCATTCATGAGAGATAATCTATTAATTATCCATTGAGAATCTGTCTCAATCCTTTTCAAGTAATTAAATATTTTTATTTATAAAAACTTTCAACTATGAGTGATTAGATCATTCTAGATCTAATCTCAATCATTCTTCTTTTTATTTAATTTGGTCCTTTTTATTTATTTATCTGTCACATGATTCACGCGCTTTTTCTTTCTGAGATTTATTTTTCTATTCTTACCGCCCGCATTTGGAGTCTCTAAATCTACAATGCATTTACTGACATGCGACTCGCGTAAGTGGTCATATTCTATGGTACTTACAGTTATCAAACACAATTAACTTTTATTTTACAATTATTTTTTCATAATAATTGTAACTTAAAAAAACTCCCATCACTTTGAGTACCGAATGGCCCGTATATATGATAGAAAATAGGCTAGTCTTGGATAAAAAAGGATGGAAAGGAATTAATATTACCAAAAGGGGTTAATGTCTTGGATTAAATGGTAAGTAATCAGCCCATGACACTTGCACATTACTATTCATAATATTATGGGGGGTTAGTACTTATTTCTTTTATTTTGAACATTTCTATTAATAGAAAGAAAAGTGTGAATACTAACGGTCATAAAGTAGGGTTATTTTCTCTAATACAAAACACTCTTTAAGTACTTTGAGAGTATTACTCCCTCTCAAAGGCGAATCCACCTCATGATCAGTGAGGGCTCAAGTCTCTGACCGAGAAAATAATTTTAAAAAATTAAAGAAAAAACTATTTGAGTTATTAATTAGCTCCCGTTAAATTTATAAAAATAGTTCCAAAAACTCATAAATTCATAAAATTTAAACTTTAACTTTAGGAATTGTACAAGCTCACATTTTAATTATAATATAAAAACCGACAATAACTCGTATGAGTGATTTTACCATTATTTAACATAGCCCCCATTAAACATATTAAAATAAAATCTATAAACTCAATAATCCATAAAATTTTAATTTTCACTTCTTATCGTTATGTAATTTAATTTCCCTGTAAATCATTTTTCTGGATTCGCCATCGCATCCCTCTCCACTAACTTGTTAGCATATGCGTATGCACTTATGATTTATTGAGACTGTGCTCTGTCTAAAGAATTTCATGTACATGAAGAAAAATAAAGTGAAATGTCATTTAATTGGCTTGCCATTCAAGTATTGAGAGAGCAAATGTAGAAAAATTATAACGAAAAAAAGGTAAAAAGTAAAGTGAATTCTCTTTGGACTTTAAACATTCTTAACAAGAAAATAAACTCTACCCTTGCTCATTTCATAGCTGTAAAGAGAATAATCAACAAAAAAACCAAAAAAAAAAACAAAAAGTAACATCTTCAATGATCAGCAAGAACTAACCCATGATTTCTGCTTGTATTATTCGATCCTCCGTTCGCAGCAAAGTGTGCTTCCTTCAGCTTCACATTAGTTGGAGAGAAAAAGAAAATTAGAAGAACTATCTTTTTGCATTCATTTAAGCTTTAAACATTGCATAGGGTTTAAAATCAGATGCCATATCACGATAAAGTTAAAAAAAGAAAAAAATGAAAATGATAACACACAAATCTTTTTCACTATTTAATAACATTTTCCGACTAATCTTAAAGATCATCAAATCTCCTTTTACTTTTCTTCTTCTTCTTCTTCTTTTTTTTCACCCATATTTTTAGACTATAATTTTCATCCATTTGTCTAATTATTTTCTAACGAAAAAGTGACAAAAATTACACGGAAAACAACGTCATTTTGAGTTTAAAATTAAATAAAATAATAATAATACGTCCAAACAATTTCGTTTTGGATTTAATTTAATTTGTCAGCCTTTTGTCAAAGTTCTATTTAAACAGTAGTGCTTGAAATTGGTAGGTGAACCCTCCAAAATCACTCTCAATATTTTGGTTCACACGAGATACAGCCTTAATTGTAAGTAAGTTTAATTGCTTTTGTTAATTTGCCTTCAGGTTTCTTCAGTAGTTATTTCTTGTTTCATTTATAATCATTTTCATATTTTTTTTTCTCCTGGAGGTTCTCATATTTGCCTTCTTTAAATAAACGAACACTAGGAAAATGCTAGCTTCTTGTTATATTTCCTCTTTTGTTATTAGTGCATAATATATATTTGTATTCACAATTATTAGTGCAGAAATTTTTGTGCTGTTTCTCATAAGAGAATAATGTCTGAGCCAAATGCTCCAAGCGAATTTGATCTTAATGTCTGGCTAGCAAATGTACCACAAGAACTGCCATCAGGATCACAAGAAACCTCAAGCAAAAACCAAGGTAAGTCTATCTATCCTTGCAGCATTTATTTGCCAAAAACACTTGAAAAAATTTTGGATAGAACTTAAGATTATGTCATATTATATATATATATATATATTCAAAGGTAAAGAGTTTTTTTATCTCCCACGGGATTCAAATTCGGATAAAGGTTAGCTAAGAAATAAAAAACTGATTGAAAACAACTTGATTAAGTCACGGGTCGTTAGAAATTAAGATTAATTAGAATTCATCCATGAAACTTCCGGTTGGAAATTTTGCTCTATTTGTTATACATGTCACTTAAGGACTGGCCAAAAAATTTTAAAAGGCTAATTGGACAAATGTTTTCAGAGCACATGAATCCGACTATATTTGATGCATTAATATAATTTTTCTTATTCTCTTAAGAATTCTCATTTTCTCAGGTACAAGTAATTTTATTGAATCGAAATTTTTAAAATATGCTGATGTGTGCGCTAAGAAGAATCTTACATTCTTTTGTTTGCTCTCATATCTTCTTGAGATCCCATTAATGGTATATATAATCGGAACAATTTCATGTTTCCTTGCAGTTTTGGTAAATGAAACGGACACTGATTACATCCACAACCTAAGGCTATATCGAGCTGTAGACAGTGGGGATTTGGAAACTACGAAAAGGTTCTTAGATCTTCATCCCGATGCTCTAACTGCAAGCCTTTCTGTCGATGGAGACACAGCTCTTCACATTGCTGTTCTTGCCGGACGCGTGAAGGTTGTCGAGGAGCTGGTGAAACGGATAGACAAAAAGGACTTGGCGATCAAGAACAAGAATGGTGCCACAGCACTGAATTTTGCAGCCACAGGTGGAGTCACAAAGATTGCTGAGTATTTGGTGAGAAAGAACCGAGAGTTGCTCACAATTCCTAATCAGCATGGCAATATCCCAGTTGTTGTAGCATCTCTTTATGGCCATGATGATATGGTTAGATATCTCTACTGGGAGACTCCAATTGAAGAGCTTGATCCTGATAAAAGCACAAACGGCGCTATGCTTCTCACAAGTTGCATCATTGATGACATCTTTGGTAAGAAAATATTTTTGTTGTGTAATCGTATTAGGTCAATGGCTCCTCTAAAAAATAAAAAACTCAAAATTCTCAATTATGCTTCTAGGTCTTTGATTGACAACCTCCAAATAAATTTCATGACTTAAGGATCAGTGACGAAAAACTTAGAAGTGTTATCGAGATATTAGTAATTTTAATTAAGAGTCGGGAGCTCTACTATAGTAACCCTCAAATCTTATTTTTATAATTTCTATTATGATTGTGCGCTTAGAATCAACTTGTTTGAGCCACTTGGTCATCAAGTGGTTAGAGCTTAGCAATTTCAACTTTCACAAAAATATTGTAGAGGTAATTCTTCTCTTAATTGAATTATATAATTGAGTAGAGATAATCTTTTTCCTTACAAAATATAAGTAAAGTAGACATTTCTCGAATTTAAATAAAGATAAAAATTTGAACAACAATTAATAAAATTTAATATAAACCCGTCTCATAGTCTAATTATAATAACAGTAATAAAAAAAGTAAATAAAAAGAGCGAGTAACTTATTTAGCTTTGCTTTTTGTATTTACCCAATGCGCCTATCCACATATTATAAGCATAAATAATGGTCTTTGATTTTGTCTCATATTTTCATTTATTTTATTTTTTTCCTCTTATCTTCTTTGGAATTAATCTACACCGTTTTACCTTTGGCATCACTAAATTTTTTTTTTTTTTATTGTTGTAAAAGGACAATATGAGATTCTGGAACGTAACTTTATTTATGATTATATATTTTGGTTTTATTTCTTCTTATAAAGTTATAATTATTTTTCACAATAGATATTCCCCTGGATCTGCTGCAACGCTATAGCAAATTGGCTTCTGCTCAAGATAACGATGGTGACACAGCCGTAGATATGTTGGCTCAAAGGCCCTCTGCATTCCCCAGTGGAACTCAGCTTGCATTTTGGAAAAAATGGATTTATTCGTGTATGTACTTCTTGTCATTAATTTAATTGCATGGTAGCAAAACTATACATTATTAATTAAAAGAAATCGTAAATGAAAAATACTCTTGCTTAATTTTTTTTACAAATGAGGAAACATCACTAAATGAGCCATTGCTTCTTGAAGTTATTTACATACCTGATCCGTATGCATCCAACAACAATAGCCATGGAGACATCGAGAGGCCACATCAAGGACCAGCTGAACACAAGAATTTCATTACTCGAGGTATATTTTCTTTTTACACCCAAAAAAAAGAAAAAAAAGAAAAAAATCCCTCTACAGAAATAATCAAAAAATAAATTTCTTATCATGATACGAGCTGTACTGAATTTTAAAAAATTTTGTGTCACGTGTGTAACACTGGATTCAAATTCCTCAAACACACCCAATAATTTTTTTTCGCATTATTTATGAAATTATAAGTTAATTTGCTGTGTCATAAATGCAGCACTCACTAAATTGCTCGACGTGGTCGGGAAAAGCGTGAATCTTTTCGGTAAGCAACATGTGTATGGCAAATTATTACTTTGAAGTTCGGAGTTAATAGAGAATAAACATTAGGATAAGAATTCATTGTTCTCCGAGTTTATGATGAGCACCAAATTAACGGTTGGGAGCTGTTTGGGATACTTGTGGGACCCATATTGGACAAATCCTGACTGTTGATTTGATGCCGAGCACAAATGCATCCCAGACATTAATGAAGTGCTTAATTTTTATTTTTTTTTTTACAGTCCCAGCAATCAAACACATATATGAATTAAAGTTGGCACACGTGCAATCCCAAGAACTGCTAAGCAGCATCTGTCGAGAAATCTCGACGCAGGGGGAGTCGCAATTTGACAAAGTTGGCATAAGGAAAGTGGTATTCACAGCGGTTAAGCATGGCATTGTTGAGTTCATCACTGAGATTATGAAATATTACCCTAATGTTATATGGTGCTATGATGATTATAACCGCCACATATTTTTGTACGCGACTTTGCAACGCCAAGAAAAAATTTTCAACCTTATTTACACAATGGGTGCCAAGAAGAACTCCGTGGCAACTAACTGGGACAAAGGCCACAACAACATTTTACATCAAGCTGCATTTTTGGCACCATCTTCTCAGCTTGATCTAATCTCCGGTGCAGCCCTACAAATGCAGTGGGAGCTACAATGGTTTAAGGTAACTGTTTGATTATGTTACGAGTTACGCATTAGCTCTTAGAGTACATATAAGAAAGACTCTTGACATTAGTAGTCTAAAGACTCGTTACAAAGGGAGATTGACATTTCATGAGCCAGTGAATTATATTTTCTCAATTTATGGTGCATGATAATATATAGCACACAAGCATATGGCACTGTCTAGTTAATCCATAACCTTAATACTATTTAAGATATGACCAAAAATCTATATCCCTTATTTAAAACTATCTTGATTTATCCCATCATATATATGGGGACTTATCAAAGTATTTGATTCTTCGCTCGTTTCAATATAAAAGATTAGTCAATCAAATAATAAGTAGTCAATGGATTGATTTGAAAATAAATGAATTACTTGTTGTAAAATATTATTATTTTATTACATGTCTAATTATTTATTATATATTAGAAGGGGCGAAACTATATAAAGACATGACCTCCTGTGTCAAACGAATGAACCATGTAAAGACATGACCTCCCGTGTCAAACGAATGAAATTTTTCTCGTTTTTTATAGAAAAAAAAAAAAATGAGAGCATGAACTGAAACTTTATCAATTTCTACACATATATTTTGTTTTATATAGGTTTTATATTTGATCCTACTCAAACTTATGATTTCTCTATTGTGATCCTCACTTGACATTTGTTGCCGCTTTCAGTTGTATTGATTTAATGTCATAGCATACTCAAGTTTATGATTTCTATAATTACGATGCCATCAAACCAAAAACCCAAAACCTAATTTTGCCACTCTACACTAAGAGGAGGTTGCTTAAGTAACTTTCTCTTCTTTTTTATTATTTTTATAGGAAGTGGAGGGTATAGTACAACCCAAGTACAAGGAAATGGTAAATCTACATAACAAAACTCCTCGGACTTTATTCAGTGATCAGCACAAGAAGCTAGTGGAACAAGGGGAGAAATGGATGAAGGAGACGGCAGAATCATGCACGGTTGTGGCTGCGCTTATTGCCACCATTATGTTTTCAGCAGCATTCACTGTCCCCGGAGGCTATGATGCATACACAGGCATCCCCCTCTATTTACACAGAAATTCCTTCATGGTGTTCATAGTATCTGACGCGGTGTCACTCTTCTCTTCTTGCACGTCGGTGCTCATGTTCTTGGGAATCCTTACGTCAAGGTACAGAGAAGAAGATTTTCTCAAATCGTTGCCGACGAAACTGATAATTGGTCTCTCATCACTTTTCTTCTCGATAGCAACAATGATGGTAGCTTTTGGAGTGACCCTTGTGATTATTCTTAAAGAGAGGATAGCATGGGTGTCTTTTCCAATTATTCTGCTTGCTAGTCTCCCTGTGACCCTTTTTGCTCTGTTACAATTTCCTCTGCTTGTTGAGATCTTTTATTCAACTTATGGACCTGGGATCTTCAACAAGCCAAAAAAACGGTGGATGATTGAAAACGAGTAGTCTTACACTGATTTGTAATTTGCTCTGTCTCTTTTATTCTCCTACAGCTCCAGTCTCCATTCTAAAGTGGCCGTAGATTTTAAGTTACGTCACCACCGTACCAAACAGAGTGTTAATGGTTACGTATTATCTACTTTTTTTGGAGGAGCAAATTAAAAGTATATATTGGATTTGTTTTGTTGTAAAAAAAAAACAAAAAAACTATGAACTGATGATGATTTTCTCAAGTTATGAGATTGTTATTCTTGCCATTAAAATTTACTTACAGCAAAGATTAATGGATGACGTATACTAATTACATAATTTCTAAAACATAAATAATTAGCCTCTAATAGAAGAATATGGTGAAGGAGGAGGTGGTGTAGCAACAAATCCTTCCATCATCAAAATCACTTGCTTCATTGTAGGCCTTAAACTAAACTCAGTCTCCACACACCAAAGTCCAATCTTCACCATGTTCTCCAATTCCTCCATGTCTACTTGATCTTCCTTAATAACCAAATTTTGAATCTCACCAGCTTCATAGCATTGATAAGCCCAATCAATGAGAACAACTTCTTCATCTCTCAATGTCTCATCCATGTTCTTTCTACAACAAACAATTTCAAGCAACATAACTCCAAAGCTATACACATCTGATTTCACAGTAATTGGACTGTTGTTCCTGTGCCATTCTGGAGCTGTGTAGCCTCTTGTCCCCCTCAAAACTGTGTATGTTCTCGTTTGATCAGGCTTCAACAGCTTCGACAGTCCAAAATCCGATATCTTGGCCGTCCATGACTCATCCATGAGGATGTTCTGCGGCTTGATGTCGCAGTGGATGATTCTTGTTTCACATTCATCGTGTAAATAATGTATCCCTTTGGCAGTCTCTAATGCAATCCTTCTCCTTTCGTTCCAACTTGGGCGTTGCTCGGACTTAAAAAGAAGATTTGCCAAAGAACCATTCTTCATGAACTCGTATACAAGAAGCCTGTTTGATCCTTCACTACAAAAGCCTGCCAATTGAACCAAGTTCTTGTGATGAGTTCTTCCAATTATCTTCATTTCGTTTCGAAACTCACTCTCACCTTCTTCTACCATCTTTATTAGCTTCTTCACTGCAACTTCTTTCCCACCATTAATAGAGCCCTTGTAGACCCTCCCTGATCCTCCCTTGCCTATCTCTTCCTCGAAATTTTTGGTAGCCGAAACAAGCTGCTCATAGCTAAATGACCTCAAATTGATTTCTTCAACTACATTTGGTGAACTAACTTGCCTTGAGATGATCTTGTTGCTCCATAGCTGATAAGCATACACAAGATACAGAGTTGACATGAAAATAATCGAGGAAAAGGCAATTAGAACAATACCAACAACTAGGAATTCCTTGCCAATTTTCTTGGTTGTCTTATTGATAACCCCATCTCCACCTTTAGACAAGCCACTAACTCTAACTTTGATCAGCGCTTTGTTTGGGCTTGTACTATTTTTTCTTCCATATCTCAAAGGAAGCTTGTGTTTAAAGCATAGTTGCTCCCTGAACATTGCCACGACGCAATTACAATCCTCCAAACATGCCTTTGAACAAGCTTCTTCACTTGTCCGTGTGACAATGTCATACTCATCGCGCTCCCAATAAGTGTTTTCCAGAAGAGAAATGTTGTAATTGTTGCCACTCTTATCTTCAAGGCAATCTTCTATTGTGGAATTTAACTTGCAGCCTTCTTGAGGCTTTTCCGGATCAATGTAAATGAATCCCGGAGGACAAAAACAAGCAATGCCTGTACCATTAAGGCTACAATAGCTGTTCAATCCGCAAGTTCCTTTCACTACACAACGATCTTCTTCAACTATTGCCACCCACAAAATCTTGGAGCTCAAGCTACCATTAGTCCCAATTTGATGCTGATAAAGCCTGAAAATGCCATCGACATCAAGAGTAGCTCGATACAAGGCTGTCCCATTAACTGCAAGTCTACCTTCAGTTAAATTCTTTACAGTAAACCCGGTTGAATTTCCAAGATATAAAGTGCCATCTTGGTTTAAATTCAAAGTTACGTTATGTCCAGCACCGGAAGTATAAGATGACCAATAACCATATTTACCTTCTTGGATACTTCTCAGTGGAAATGCATTAAGATTCCCATCTGATTGCATCCAGAGTATGAAGTTTCCAATAGACTGATTGGTTAAAGATATGCTTGAGTACAACTTTGAATCTTTAGCTAGCTTTTGGCCTACTAAAAGGGTATCTGTTGGATGATCAAAACTAGCCCAAACAGTTTGAGAGCTTGAGTCATACAACACAAAGTTACCAGAATCAATCATTGCAGCAGCCACAGCTCTTTGAGTAGGTTCAGCTATCAACTGGACTTCGCCATTGGAATTGCGAAGCAGGACTCTGGTGCCATCTACAGAGAACTGCAGAGCAGCACCAGATGAGACCACCGGGTCTTCACGTCGAGCAGTCCATACAATTGTTTTATTTGCTAGGTTGCTGTTGTCAACGAGCCATATTCCAACCCTGAAGCCATTGCCACTAGTGTAAAATCCGAAAGCAAAATGGGCAGAAGGAGAAGGCCAGAAACTTGGAGATGAGTTTGTGTAAAGAGTGGAGCCTGGGGCTATATTGTAATTGGATTGTGGGGATTGAGCCTGTGATGGGGAGAATAGATAGATGAATATTATTATGACCAGAAGAAAAAGCTTCATTTCCGCAGGAATACTAATTATTTCATTTCATTAGTTTCACATGTACATGTTATATGTTTTTTATGTAAAGAAAATTCAACTTGAGTTTGTTCTCCTCTCGAGTTTGCAATTTCTTGGTAGCCGCCAATCACCAAATCCAATTCAAAGCTTCACACACAACCTTGGGTTGACTCTTGGCCGTACATTAATGAAGTCTAACAAAGCGGTGATGTTCAAACACAAAACTTCGTCAATTGAACTCAATTTCCAACTATGAATGCAAAGAAAAATGTTGTGTAAATTGACTTACGTGAAGTCGTGGTCTATGATTCCTGCTCTAATTTATCAGTCAAAGAACGACGTGTACGGTCCTTCACAAGTCCCTGTGTTGATCTTAAAATTCTCGACAAGAGGTAAAATTGTCAAAGATTACCCTTAAAGAATAATAATCTTTAAAATACTTTTAAATTATAGTAAATCTCAATTTACCTTTATTTTTTAAAGAAGATAAGAAAAATTTTTCATTAACCCACTCTCTCTATTTTTTTTTTTTTTTAATAAAAATGGGTAAACTGAAATTTATAATAATTTAGTAATATTTTGAAGACTATCATCTCAAGAGCGAGGTAATTTAAAACTTATTTTTTTACAAAAATTCACTCTATACCTTCTAGACACAATTCTTTAAGTAGGAGAGTTTTTATACCAGAGTGCCCAACATATTTTTAAACCATAGTTAAAAAAAATAAGCTCAATACATGATTCTAACATTTTGAATTCCCATGGACTCTCATTATTAGGGGATTTTTGCCTTTGAAAGCATACTATTAAGAATTGGCCATGTAGAAACTACATAATCAGCATTTTTATTTATCGACTAACTAACAATAACAAATAAACAATTCAACAGATTTTATCATCTCAACTTTTTATTATTTATTGCAATCAATTTTATGGCTGAACGCTGATTAATTTTTTATTAAGTGTGTGTATGATTATACATTTTATTGATTTGTAAATTGCTAATTTCAATCAAACGTCACATGAAAGGCATGTAATAGAAACTTCACCGAGGTTGTTTTCGTCTTTTTACTTATTTTCCCGAAACGGCTAGTACAAAAATCAGCGGAAAGGAATACCGCAACGACAGCGCACTACCTGCGAAGATGCGCACATCAAATTCCGTGCGCGCAGTAGGCGCACGTTAGCTTCGGCCCCCTCTTTGCGCCTCTCGCTTCTCTCTCTCTGTCTCTCTCTCTCTCTTTTCCCCGCGAGACACCAACGCAAATAATCTCCATTTCCTGCAAAACATAAAAGTTTTCAGCTCTGTTACAAAAATCCATCAATTTTTTCAAAATTTAATTTTTGCCCTCGATAATCATCATTAATTTCAAATTAGTCCTTCCACATTTTTCGTACAATGGCTCCAGCCACCACCTCGTCGGCGGAGGCTAGGCGGCTCATCTGCTCGCGGCGGAGAACGGAGGCGCCGCGACGAATGCTTTGTCCATCTCCGCCCCCAAAGAAGGTGAAGTCTATGGAGGAGATACTTGCGAAGGCGCATTACGCGGTAGTAGAACGAGGCGACTACGGCGACGTCAGCTGCCAGCAATGCGGCTCCGGCGAGCTAGGCGAGGAGCTGTTGTTGTGTGACAAATGTGATAGAGGCTTCCATATGAAGTGCCTGAGACCGATCGTCGTTAGAGTGCCTATTGGATCCTGGTTATGCCCCAAATGCTCTGGCCAGAGACGTGTAAGAAGTAGGGGATTTTTGTTTTTGCTTCTGTTATTTTTTTTTTGTATTTTATTTTTTTTAAAATTATCGTAACGAAAATGTGGCAAAATGATTTGTTCTATTATGTGTTTTTCAGGTTTTTCACAGAGGAAGATAATTGATTTTTTCAAAATTAAGAAGCCTAATCTGGCAGAAGAGAAATGTGATTCTCCTCAAGGTGCAAATTTGATTATTGAAGAATGTACATCTCTGTCTGTCCTATTAAAAAAATTTTAAAAATAATAACAAGTGTGGAATTTATCATGACAACGAGAACCAAATTAAAATTTTGAGTGAAGTTTTGTGAAGATTATGTAATTAATTCTATGGGATTTAAAGATGTGATCCATGTGTTGATCAAGGTTTATCAAGTGGACTCATGAGTTTAGTAATGGAATCACAAGGTGTCGGCTTACTAATAATGGTACAACACAGTAATGTATTTATTAACTCGTTTGAACAATGTGGAGTAGGGATCAATCAATAAATTATACTGCATTTACAAACCCCTATAGAAACTATTCTCACACAAACTGAGTTGCCAATCATAAATACAGTTACATTAGTTTGCCGAAAATTGATACTCTAGGAGTTTTCACATGTAGTATTATACTTAATGAACTTTTATTACTATAAAAATTGATTACATGTGGATACACTTCATCCTTTTCATTTGATTACATTTGGTCAAATACTTTGTTTGCAGCATTCACCTCAGGGAAGAGGAAAGATGAATAAGACTCATTATCATCAACATTTGACTGGTCTCAGCTAAAACAATGAGAAAAAGAACCCAAAGCCCCATTGATCCTAAGTATACTTTGGATTACGACAAATCAACTGAAGCCTAATTGATTCAATAGAATACCAAGAATTGAACAAAATAACTGAAGTGCAAATACGAATCTGCAGAAAACTAAATCCAAAAATGGTCAAATAGTAAAGTCAAAGATTAAAAATAACCAAAAAGTTTTAGATTAACTTCATCCATGTAGTTGATCCTACTTGGTCAGATTCATGGTCTGCATCAGCAAGGTTCTTGACAAATTTGAAAATGTTAAGCTTAATGAATTAATGGAACTGTATGATCTGTTTAACTTATTGAATAAGCAATTAGTTTAGATTTTAACACAAGTGAAGTTGTAGGATAACATTTAGATAAAGGAATATGAATGTTGAATGGTCATCTAATAGTGAGCAAAAAGATTACTGCAGCAGTGCTTTAAAATATGCATCAGTAATTCTGCTTAGCAAATGATGAATTTGTTACTTCCTAATTGATATTCATGCCCTCGTGATTCCACTTGAGGTACCTAGGTATTCTCTAAATTATGACAAGTGAATGCCAGCATGATGTTATAGTAATCATGCAATGAACATTATGAACAGTGCTCTTGTTACAATAAATGAAAATATTCTGTGAGTTCAGACTTTAAAGAGCCTTTCTTTTTCATTCACCAGAATTGGAAGGCAGTGGTTGCCTGTCGCAGAATATAAGTAAACAAAATTATGGGCTTAGATTGATTCTCCTTTGCCTTTTCTTAAATGATTATCTCTAATTGTTGTCTTCTATTTGTTACTTCTGGCTTAATCCTCAGATACTAGAAGGCGTCGAAGACGTTCTGCATCATTGGTGTTGCAAAAGAAAAGGAGGAGATTACTGCCATTTACACCATCAGAAGATCGTTCCCAAAGACTAAGACAAATGGGCTCCCTTGCTCATGCTTTAACAGCATTGCAAATGGAATTCAGTGATGATTTAACTTATATGCCTGGCATGGCTCCTAGATATGCTAACCAGGCTAAATTTGAAGAAGGTGGCATGCAGGTTTGCAGTTGTAATTTTACTTTCCTATTTGCTTTCCCCGAAGAACTTGTAGGCACTGATATTGCACATTAGTTATATTATATTCTTCTATTTATCAGGTTCTTTCCAAAGAAGATACAGAGACCTTGGAACAGTGCAGAGCAATGTATAAAAGAGGCGAATGCCCTCCTCTTGTAGTAGTTTATGATTCATGTGAAGGGTATTTTTATCTTTAACTCATTTACAGTGCTAGCATTTGTATTTGATAATAGTACATTGCGTAAAATAATGTTGATTTTGGGATGCAGTTTTACTGTAGAGGCAGATGGCCAGATAAAGGATATGACATTTATCGCGGAATACATTGGCGATGTGGATTTCATTAGAAATCGGGAACATGATGATTGTGACAGTATGATGACCCTTCTTTTGGCAACAGACCCATCTAAAAGTCTTGTCATATGTCCTGATAAACGTGGAAACATTGCTCGCTTTATCAATGGCATAAACAATTATACTCCGTAAGATTGTGTAACTCGTCTCATGTTTGTCTGTATTCTGACTATAGCAAAGATATAAAAGCTCTTTTAGTTTATATACTTATACAAACTTGTTCCAGGCCATGAATTCTGTTGTTATCCATCGACAAGTTGACTAGTGTAGCTCCAATGTACTCAGTACAATTCTTTGTTTCTTTTTATAGTTTGGATTGACAGTATATTTAAGTCCAGGGATCTTAAAAGTTAAATCATATCCAATTTTGTGCAGGGAAGGCAAGAAGAAGCAGAACTGTAAGTGCGTGAGATACAGTGTAAATGGTGAATGCAGGGTCTTTTTGGTTGCTACTCGTGATATTGCTAAGGGAGAGAGGCTATACTACGATTATAATGGATATGAGCAGGAATATCCTACTCATCATTTTGTCTGAGAAATCATAACGATATCAGTCTAACTATCATACAGAATTGAGATGCAATTTTGGAACCAAAATAGATCTTTCTTTCTAGCATTCTTTTTGGCAGATTACTTATTATTGTTGCATTGTCAACACATATTCAAAATTGTACCCAAGGGTCATTTAATGTAATTTATGATTTAAAACTGGCCCATTCTTTAGTCATGAGGGAGTAGAGCAGGCAAAAGAAAATCTTTTTGGGAGGTTTTGCATGTTAAGAAATTTAGGAGATGATGTTTAGTGCAGAAACAGTTTTTTTGTTTTGCAAGTCAATTTAATGGAAGTCTTTACCTTTCATCTAATTTCTGTCAGTCTTGGCATTGATGATGATTTATTTATCTTTTTTATCTAATTTTTCGTCTTTCCATAATACTTCAGTCCAAAGAAATTTTATATTCCACCCATCTGTTTATGATGCTTACCCACCATGTAAGGGAGATGAAAACTGTTGAAATACGAAAAAATGTTGTCAGTTCAGTTTTGATGCTGCATTTTCTTGCTGTCGCACAATTATTTTGATGCAGTTTGAACCTTCATATAATGCTTCAGAATCGAATTAAGCACTTTGGTGCAGAGCTCTCTAGAGATGTAAATTTCTTCTTCAATTCATCCCAAGGATTCACAAGTCAGGGATTCTTAACATGACATATACAACAAGGTGATGCCTTTATCTTCTTTTTTAATCTATACCATTGCTTAGGTACGAAAATTTTCTTCGTTATGGGACGTCCAAGTTAGGAACCTTTTCTGAGTTGATTTTCTGAAATCTTTTGTATTAATTGATTGTTCTCACTCTCACTCATACTAGCAGAGTTGCCGTATAAATAATATATACAATAACTTCAATTTATTTATCAACCTTTCTGACTGCATCAGGAAGATACGTTTAAAAATGTGCATCTACTGCTTTTCAACCTCTTGTTTAGTTTCAATACCTTTTCTGAATCATATTATCTTTTAGATTATCAATTGGCTTTTCTTATGTTAATACGACTTTCAGATCCCCAGAGGTACTGCTATGCTCTGTGTATTTTCTGAAAGGCTCTGTGATATTATTGTGTTTTTTATTTGTTTAATTTTGGCAACTGCATCTAATATTTTATCATTACTCTAATTGCTTCCTTATGAATCAAGTAGATCTCATCTAGACTAGACGACCCAATATGCGCTTGCTATATTATAGGTGCATGAGCTTTCATTTTTACGATTTTATTATTGGTCTTCCTTCTATTAAATCCACTGGATCCTTATGCATTTTGTCCAGAAGCAGGTCTCGACAGATTCAAACTCCAGGCTCTCAAGGATCAGAGCCATTGCAAATCACTTCATGGTACGGATGTTTTATTTACCTCGTACATGCATCAAGGATCAGAGCCATTGCAAATCACTTCATGGTACGGATGTTTTATTACCTCGTACATGCATCAGGATCAGAGCATTGCAAATCACTCATGGTACGGATGTTTTATTTACCTCGTACATTTTGATGTACTATGTTTGTCATATCAATTTGATGAAAATGTTGACGAATAAGTCTGTAAGAGTAGTTTAAGTCTGTAAGAGTAGTTTACGATGTCTGTATATAGCATGGATGGCTGTGTATATTGTTGAGTTGAGTTGATTTTAGTTGTTTTTGAAGCTGAATCAACATTGGAGTAGACAGGAGCTTTTACAAAATGTATTGTTCATTTCATTTCAATTTGTTCAAGTTACATCCTTTATACTATATACACTAGGGCGTGTTTGGTGGTAGCATTACAGCATGAATTGGAAATTTAGATTGGTAAATTTTGGATGACCGCGAATTAACTAGCTACAAGTTACCACTTTATCATTTTTGTTCAAAAGATAAGGGAAAATGATGGGGATTTTGTATGCTTAACAAGAATGAGAGGTAAATTAAGATTTTTCAGAAAGTAAGAGAATGATTTGAAGATGGTCAAGTCACGAGAGTATCATTCAAAATTAAGAGAATGATTTGAAGATAGTCAAGTCACGAGAGTATCATTTAAAATTAAGAGGATGATTTGAAGATAGTCAATTCACGAGAGTATAATTCGAAATTAACTCTATTTAAATTAGGGTTGTCTTGCTATTTGGAAGAAGAATAACTTGTTTTATATTATTATGTTGTTTTTTTCTATTTTTTAATTTTTGGGAAATCTATTTTATTCTATTTCACTTTGGATTGTGAGCACAGTACCGGATATCATAGCCCATAGTATTGGCACCA
The DNA here is from genome assembly GCA_030449075.1 of Murraya paniculata. NCBI lineage: Eukaryota > Viridiplantae > Streptophyta > Magnoliopsida > Sapindales > Rutaceae > Murraya > Murraya paniculata. Next base: position 579,517 of record JAEVFN010000093.1, on the reverse strand, counting down.
TTAGATGCGCAGATTTTATTGACTTTTATGGATTTTCTGACCCTTTGACGTTGTGCAGGCTGTAGATCCTGTACTTTGAATGCACACAAATTAGGGGCGATCAAAATCTAATCTTATTTCCTCAATTCATCTTATATGCAAAAATTCGATCTGTGGATTGATGAATTGGATTATAATGAAAATATAAAAATCTGCAGTCGGTGGATTAAATATAGATTTACTTCCGTAAATCCATAAAAATTAGCGAGTCAGCAAAAAAAATATTTTTTTAATTAAAAATAAAATTTATAGATGTGACATTACTACTTACTAATAAATAAATAAGTTAAAATATAGTTATATTAATATTATATTCTATCTTATCTGATAATAATATAAAATAAAAATATTTAAATAATTAAATAATTAAATAAACAAATATAACTTCCTAAACAGAAAAAAAATTCTAAAATTGTTACTCTATTTTCTCAAATTTACATTTTTTTCCTTTTTTGATCTTACATGTATAGAGATTTTGAGAGCTGACAAGAATATATTCAATGAATCTTGATAACATTTGATGGGATAATAAATAGGGGTAAATATTTATTAATTATTTTTATTAAATAACATATATTATATTATCTAATAATAATATAAAATAAAAATAATAATTAAATAATTAAATAAACAAATATAATTTCTTCAACCATACAAAATTTTAAAGTCAAAACTTATATTGTTACTCTATTTTTTTAAATTTACATTTTTCTTTTGTCTTACATGTATAGGGATTTTGAGAGCTGATAAGAATATATTCGATGAAGCTTGATAACACCTGATGAGACAATAGATAGGGGTAAATAATTATTATTTATTTTTATTAAATAAAATATTTTATTTGTTATTTATTTCAATTATATATTTTTTGTTTAAGTTAAAACAAGAAATACAATTTCGACGTGTACATTTTGACAAATCATCCAAGCTCTCAAGTTTCTTAACATTTATGTAGATTTAAATTCATAATTTCAGTTAATTTCATGTATTGATCTGACAAATGAGATTTTTTTCCTTTTTAATGTGTTATATTTTGAAATTTTGAACGTATTATTCTAGTTTTATTTAAACAATTAATTTATTTAAATCTTATTTAATTTTGAATTTAATCAATAGTAAAAAAATTATATTAATTTTTTATGTAATTAGTTCATGCATTAGACAAAATTAAAAATTTTTAGTATGCAAAATGATGGATTGGATATGGATTGGGTCAAATTCGCATCCGATCCGCATACGTATGAATTAAATTTGGATTGAATTTTATCAATTTATGGATTGAATTGGATTGAAAATTTATAATTTATAAAATTGTGAATTGAATATGGATTGTTGTTCAATCTGCAAAATCTGATCTACGATAACACAAACAAGAAATTATTAATTAGTAACCCGGTCCGCTATTTAGGAAAGTAATTATTTTCAACTTTTTTTCTATTTAAAAACATTAAATTAATTCAATTAAACTTTATGGACCCACTCATTAGAGCCAGCTCAGGCTAGCATTAAGTTATGGGCCTTGAATCACTAGGCCTGAAAGCCCACTAGAGTTTCAATTCATTCGGCGGTTCGGCCTGCCCATAAAAAACCTGTATTTAAAAGCATTTCTCATTTTTAACATGAATATTTTTTTTATGTCAAATTTTAAATTTTAAAAAATCAATTATTTCATTTAATTTTTTTTATGAGGAATTGGGTTTTTTTTTTTCTTTTTCAATCATCAAAATATTGATAAAAAGAAACAATTGAAGAGTTTTTAAATCCTTTTATCAAACATTAAAATCACTTTAACGGGCTTCTTGGGCTTATCCACAGAAAGCCTGCCAAGCCCACCTAAAATTGAAAACTAGAGCCCTCCTACGTTTCTTTTACCCAGCAAATATTACGGTAATTGCATTAGATTCAATTTTAAAGATCACGACGTGCAAGCCGATTTATGACACTATAACTATTCAATTAATCATATTATATTGACTCATTTTTATCAAACATAATTATGATGTATTTTTTAATAAAAATTTTTAGGTATATTTAAAACAGAGTTTGAGTAAGCAACACTGCAAATGTTTTTGAAAACATTTTAAAAGATTAAATCTAAAGTAAGATCGCAGTAATTTGATCCCAAGTAATTTAGCTATTAATTTGAACAGCCACATCAGTGTAATATCACTTAGAGAGAGAGAGAGGCAACCAAGCAGCCCCTAAGTGATAATACATTGATGTGGCTGTTCAAATTAATAGCCAAATTACTCGGGATCAAATTACTATGATCTTACTTTATATATATATATATATAAGCTCGTTCAGTCTTAATACTTTTAGGTTAGTGCCCATTTAGTTTCTGTATTTTTGAAATACCTCAGTTAGTCCCTGCCGTTAAATTATTGACATCTTTGCCATTATTTTTTTTTTTTTGGCCTGGTTTTACAATATTATGCCTCTACAATAATTTTTTTTGGACATTAATAAAAAAATAAATTATCAATTTAACTCAAAAAATAAAATAAAAACAAAAAGGATATAACTTAATTTTTGTGGAAGCTCACATGAGTCCGAACAAATTAATATTATAAAAATATTAAATTACCAATTTTGTTGGAGATTAATTAAAAAAATTAATATACTAACTCCTCAGCAGAGTGTTCTAAAAAAATTGATGTATATTCTTTTTATTTCTATTTTATTTTTAGGGTTAAATTGGTAATTTAATTTTTTTTATTAACATAAAAAAAATAAAACATTATTATAAGAGAATAATATTGTAAAAGTAAGTTAAAAAGAGCAAAAAGTAATAATAAGATGTCAATAATTTAACGACATAGACTAAATAAGATATTTTTAAAAATACAAAACGAAACAGACACCAATCTCAAAATATCGAGACTAAACAAATTTTTACCCAAGAGAAAATGATACTAATCTAGCGGTCGGAGCAAAAACATAGAGTTAGGATAAAGCAATCCAAAGGTCCACCATAAATCCGGTGAATAGTTGGAAAATCTATCCTATGGGGGACCCCTTGGATAAATTTTTAAAGCCAAAATCTTATTCTACCTTATTAAAAGGGATAAGAGAAAATGAAAGCCCCAAATTGCTTGATCTCTTAGTGGAAAAGTGCCTGCATCATCTCTTATCTTCAATATTTGTTAACTGCTTTTTTTTTTTTAATTTTTCACTGAATTTACTTACATAATTTGCTTCCTGTAGAAATTTGAGGTTCTCTAATTTTGATTGAGAAATGACTGATTTCTGTGTATGGTTATGGATCTTCTAATTTACAAAGTAGAAAAAGAGACATGGCTGGAAAAAAGAAAAGGATCCACGGGTTGGAAATTGGAAAATAGCTAATTTCTTTCATTTTTTTTTTAACTTTAAAATGCTTTCAGTTAGATTATATTTCATAATACATTAGAATTTTATTAATAGCTATGTTCCAGATTTTGATGTTAAAAGTTACAATTTTAATGAGTTAAAAAAAAAGTAGTAAAATACTGAAAACAACAGGTAAATGCATTTTTCTACTTTTTGATATAACAATTAATTTAACATAATTTTGATAAAACTAATTTATAATTTATATTAGGTACTAACCACTCTCAAGGCATACCAAACAAAAAAACATAATTATTTATAGTCCAATCTTATATTGTACCAATACAACATAATATTATATTGGGTTATTTCCACCCTCTCTCCAGATGTATCAATAATTTTTGCTGCGTCTCCAAATGTTTTGATTCATTGCGCCACGCCTTATTTTGACCGTTTAACGGTCAAAGAAAGGATAAATTTAGAAATTCATGCTTTAAATATTATTTGATAACTTAATTGACGAGATTATTGTATAATGCTCAATTAGGTTTTTTTGTCATTCAATTCTTTGTCAACTCTGGTATGGGGTGTTTCTAACATTTAACTAAATTTCAAATAATTTCGTTAAAAATAACTGTTAAATTAACAAAAACAGAGGTGCAATAAAAATTATTGAAACAATTGAGTGCACAATAAAAAATATAGAAGCATATGAGAATAAGACGGAAATAATAATCATATCATATCTCGTCTCATCTTATTCTATACTCTCATCCAATCCAGTATACCAAACATGCCCTTAAAATGCAAATATTAGAATATTATTCAAAGCCAGAGCACTACTTATGTTAAATGAATATTTTTCTTTTTCTTTTTTTTTTTTAAACAGACGATGTGATTATGACACGACTAATAAATGAGCTAGATTAGTACCTGAAAACTCTTAACATGATTAATAACAGAGTCAAATCTGTATGGTTCCAAACTTAACATGATACGATACACACACACATATACACACGCTAACTTAGAATACCACACAAAATTGCTATTGATGCTGATGCGTCCCTGGTGCATAATAGCACAGTATTCCCCACCTTTTTGGTGGTTATTACAAAGAAATAGCATAGCATTATTCCTCATATATCTCGACAATTAAGAAGATTTTAAAAACGACCATAATTGAAGAATTTCTCTGCCGAAAGAAATAAAATAAAATAAAACTCAGCAGCAGCAAAAGGTTCAGCAACAATTTATGCCCATGTTAGAAAACTGACTAGACAAGCCACTGCAGCCAGGACCAGCACCAGCAGCAGAAGCAGACCCACCGCCAAAAGCACTTCTCTTAGGGTTCTTCACCATTGAAATGCCAACATTGCCAACAGAAGCACTTGTATTTTCTTCTTCAATATTTTTCCTGCCAAAAGCACTTTCAATATTTTCAGAACATTTTTGACACCCAGATGATAGCCATTTGGAGTGCATGTAAGTGCTTGTTCTCCACGGAGGAATGTGAAGGCCTCTCTCTTTAAGGGACTGTTTGGCTGCTGAACAAAGGAGACTGATTATTTTGTTGAGCTTTTCTTCTTGTCCTACAAAAACTGATGGGAGCATGTTTGTTAGCTCCTTGTATGCCTGTGTTGGCCTTGCTAGTTCAAATTGTGACTTGAAATCTATATCCACTATCAGCCTTACTGGCTCTCCAGTGTGTTCATCCTCAACCATTATGTCAATGTACTCATAATCTCCTGTGAAAATTCATAAATAAAAGACCATCAAGGAAGCTATAATTTCCAACAAAAATTATAATCCGTAAGAAGATTGAAAAATAAGAGAAGGATTTAGTACTGATCAACGGAGTTTGGAATTAGTACTGATCAACTGAATTTGCGCTGAATACTGAATCGATGGTCAAAATTTAAATGTTAAGCATCACATCCTGAGTGCTCAAATCTTGATTGTTGATTCATTATTCAACTAGAGTACTCGGCTAAATTTATTCATTTTTCTTTACTCCCTCCAAATATGCAACAAAGCATATAGAATCATTATATATATATATATATATATATATATATAAATGCTTCATAATTATTTCAATCAAAATATATATATAAAAAAAAAAGTTGAAAGAATGAGAGAGAGTTAAGAAGCCATACCAGCAGGACATCCCCAGGAAGTGGCCCAAGAAGTATGACAAAGAGAAGCATTAAAGCCATCCATTTTGAGCTTCCTCACTAAGCACTTCTTCAAACCATTACTGCTTTTTAAAAGTACTCCATCTCTTCTGCCTCTCATCACAATATGCTTCTTCACTCTCTCAAGCACCTCCTTCTCAGCTTCTGTATTTTCACTCCTCAAAATCTCCTAAAACCAAAACATAAATCAACCCACAGAAACAAACAAACAAACAAACAAAAAGCACATGAAAAAAACAAATGGAACAAAAGAGAATTAAAATGAACCTGCAAAGTTAAAAAATAACTAGGTTGATGGCGATGTTGAAGAGAAAGCAAGCACTGTGAGGAAGATGGTGATGATGATGATGATGATGATGATTCTGATGATTCTATAAAATCATGAACCATCTGAGCAAGTCTCTCTTCTTCTTCTAAGCTACTCATTTGCTCTCTTCTGCCTCAATCAAAATGAATAAAATTGTTTATTTGTTATTGAATTTTTGAAGGGTTTTTCGCTTTCTTTACAATATCTTCATTTGCAGACTTGATCAGTATGGCGGTGGAATTTCAGCGCCTTATAATGATGACAGATGAGGTCATAATAATATGTGTACTGTATAGCACATTGACATACATGAGAGGTGTACTACATAGTAACAATATTTAATTATAAAATACATTAATTAATTAACTAATTATATTAAATTAAAAGGGTTTTGGGAAATATTGGTTGAGAATATCCTTATCTTTGGTTTGTTAAAAAAAAAAAATTAAAGGAGAGAAAATGACACTTAAAAGAAAGGATCTCTAATATTTCCAGAAGCTACTTCTAAGATTCAGGTTTTCATGCGATTTAGTACAACACCAGATGCAGATGCTTCCACTGTTTTGTGATTAGACTCCCCACACGCACACGCACACACATGGTGTCTAAAAAGAATATCTCTATTTTGTCAATTTTTAAGCAATGCTATTAGATAATGATAATGACTCCATTTTTTGTTTTTATTTTTCATAGTTTGGATATATATATTTAATTGTCAAATACGTGTATAAAATTAATTTCTGGGTGCTACTTTATTTGGATTTTTTTTTTTTTGTAATCTCTGATTAGTATAACTGGTAAGATTTTCCGCGGTGGTACAAGAAATTCAAGTTTTAAGTCTTAGATCCCGTTTGATATAAATTTTTAGATAAAATTTATTTAGGTAGAACTTTTAGATAAATTTTTTTTTTAATAATTCTTAATATAAAAATAATCCATAAAATCGTGTTAAATAATTATTTATGTTGATGCGTTTTTTAACAGTGTTTTTTTCAGCAAATGTGATTGATGCCGGGCTCAAACTGATCTGGAATTGTGGCATTGACTCGAATCAAATCTGTGTAATTTGTTCCTTCCAAATTTGGAACTTCTGTAACGTACATGCGAGTTTGAACAAATTTTGTAATTTTAGAGTAATTGGACCCACCAATATGAATTTGATCACTGATCTTCTTGTTTTGGCCATAGTTAATTATATAACACATTAATGTCGTCATTTATCCTCATCAACATATTTAGCCTCAACTAATATCTTTCATCGACTAATTTAAAATAGGATGATTGCAGGTTTTCTTCTTACTAAAATCAATATACATTACTTATTTTCTGATGTTTTTATAATACCTATTACTTTTATTTATATTTGTAATAAATTAAATAAATCATATAAGTTGAAATTAAAATAAAAAATTTAAATACTAAAAATAAGAAATATGGGTTTGGGTGTGAAAAAAATTAATAGTGAGAGACTTTTCATGTATTTAATATATATTTTATATTCCTAAGATACAATATAAAGTAAATGACTCATTTTCCCTCCTTTTCTCTAATTCTTTTTATCCCAATGAGGTTTTTAATATTATGAAAATAAAGGATAAGTGGTACACATTGATTTTAGTATGGCAAAGGCAAGCAAAATTTCCTATAATCCTTAACATTTTTTAGCAGAATCAGCAATAAATTTCGAGCTGTCTTCAATAGGCGCCTGCCTCGCGCGGCAATAAATTTCGAGCTGTCTTCAATAGGCGCCTGCCTCGCGCGCGCGAGATGCGTGCGACAGGCGCCTGCCTCGAGCGCGCGGGTGGGCGACAGGCGCTCTGTCACACGTCCTGTCGCCCGCGCGAGTCAGGCGCCTGTCGCATGCGCGCGCACGTTGCGTCACCGTTGCCTTTGTCGTCGCCGTTATTGTTGATGTTCCCGTTGTTGGTCGCCGATCGCTGATCGCCGGTCGCCGGTCGCCGTTCGCCGTTGAAGTGTGGCTAGTGAGGGTTTGGAGTGGGGAAATGTGAAGGGTAATTTAGGACAAAAAAATTCCTTTTGGCTAGTTATGGTAAAAAAAAATTTGGGAAGCTAAAATAAAAAATTTGAAAAGTTTTAAGGCTATTCTTATAAATTTCCCGCGAGGAGAAAGAATCCTTGGGAAGCAAGACAGTTGCTAGTGCACGAGAGATTAGAAGAAAGGTATGAGGTGGATTGGCAATGCCCACAATGTAGATTGTGCACAATTTGATTTTAGTGATGGGGGAAGTTTCAACATCAGCTTTTTTGACAAATTAAATATTGGAATCCAATGAAATGTTAAATCAAAATAGATTTGATAGGCCGAAATTTATGTAGTATGATATCTCTGTGTGGGAATAATTGTTGAATAGTGGAAACCACATGTAAATGCAATATTGTCAATTAATGGTTCTGCCAAGAGTGGAGTGCGTGCATTTCATTTCTGAATCAAAGGCATCGTGCTTCATGCCTGTAATCCTCGAAATTTGAGAGAGTGTCGGGTTCTCTCGTTGCACAAAGTCATTTTTGCGAGGGTTATCATCTTTCTGGCTATGTCAAAAATTACGAAATAATAAACCACTACACACGAATTATTAAAAGGAAGTACTAAAAGGCAATATTTTATTGTATTAATTTTTTAAAAAATAATAATTTATTATATTTCTGTCATTTCTGTTATTTCACTCATTAGATGACTTATAAATATTAATTTCGTCCTTAATGAATAACTCTTAAAATTTTTTGAAAAAAATGATACAAATCAATACCGTGTGAATTTACACATCAACTGTTTTAGGAGTTTATTTTTGTTATCATTTCCTTACCTGCTCAAAGAAATGGCATTGATTTATATCATTTTCTTTTTATTTAGGAGTACTTCATCAAGGGTAAAACTAATATTTATAAGCAACTAACAGAAGTGATGGAAGTATAGTAAATTGTTATTTTCAAAAAGTTTATGTAGTGAAGTGTTACCTTTCAATAGTTCACATAGTAGTTTGTTATTTCGTCGATATTTAGCATTATGAAAAGATAATTTATATAATTAGTTATTTTCATAAAAGCAAATAATCTAATGCAATGTACCAAATGCACCCAATAACATTCGAAGTTTGTCTTCTTAGAAAAAATTTCTTACTGTTAACAAGTATTAGAGTGAAGAAGTGTTTTGGAATGTTGCCCTATTCAAATATGCTTTTAATACACATTATCATTTGCGTACTATGAGATTTATTTGATGTTACGTGGATGTTTGAACTAGAAAATAGTGGGATACTACTCACATTATTATGAATTAAATTATTCACTTTTAAGTGAATAATAATAATTCTTGACTATCGTTAGTGAATTCCCAAATTTTAAGAATCTGAAAGTAGAATCCGTATGATTTTTAAAGAATTGGATTGTGTAAAATACCTTTATTTTATTTTAAAATTCTTTATTTCATTCATTTTATTACTTAACCTTTAATATATATATATATATATATATATATATATATATATATATATATATATATATATATGAATTAAAAGCTATATAATTTTTCCAAACAAACTCACAACAACCTTGCTAGAATTAAAATGTTTTTATTAAAAAAAAAACTCTACTAATAGAAGACTGCTCAAAGAAATTCTACTTCAAAAGTTACATCAAACAAACCTTTAAAGGTACTATCTCAAAAGTAGATAGCCTCGTTATTAGATAATATTTAATTAATGTCGTTTCAATTGCATTACTTTCTCTGTCAACTTATGGCCCAAAAAAGATTTGAAATAAAATGATTTTACAAAGCTGATGCCTCATTTTAAAAGCAGATTAAGTACCTTATTTAAGTTTAAAATTAAAAATAACCGAGTGGTCAAATAATTTACATTATCCCAATCTGATGCTATTTTCATTTTAAAAAAAAATGCGGCTGCCATTATATTTTATAATAGTTATTATCTCGCATCCTAATCCCTAAGAAACAGTGATTGACGAGGCAGTCAAGATAGATCCCATCTGATCCAAAAACTTATATTAAGATATAAGAAAGATAGCAACAATTTTGGAGGCTAAAGAACATAGTATCCAATGAAGCCCATGGTTTTCAAATTAAAACATTAATTACAATATTGTGATGTAACAGATGTAATTTTACTTACTGTTATGTTAAAGAAATCGTTAAACTCAAAATCTCAAATCAATTGACAAGCTTCCTGGGTTAATATTAAAAACAGATCTTAGTAATGTTTTTATTTGAATTGTCAATCTAATTTCAAGGTCGTACAAATTTCAAAATTTGAAAATGGCCCAAAAAATCGACAAGACCTCAACAGATGAGTCATGAAAAATTGATAGAAATTAATTAAAGATGACGATATGACACTCTAGTACCATATAAAATACATTCTTCGTTAAGTCAATATATAATAATATATAATAAGAGCCAACATAATTGGTATTAAAAATAAGTTTGAGTCCTCTATGGATCACATTAATGCACCTTGGCTAGGGTTGGCAATTTAAAGGTTTGGGTTGGGCTTTCTCAAGCCAGGCCCAAGCCCATAAATTCACATGTCCAGGTCCTATGAAAACTCGTCCAATTTGAGTGGGCCTGGGTCTGGGCCGAGCTCGGACTGATCTTGGACATTCAATAATTTTGTTAAATAAATTTTTAATTAAGCTATAAGTTAAAAAATTAGTTAAATTAAGATAATTATTATTATTAAACAAAAAAAATTAATTGCTCCCTTGAATAAGCCTGGGCCGGTCACCTCTAAGCAAATATTTACATTTCTTTTTCTTTATTCCTTTTTCTCTTTTTCTTATTATTTATTATTGTAAATTAAAATTATTTATATTTTATTTATTAATTATGTTTATGCATTTTAATTTAAGCAAAAGCTCAATACTCATGTTTATTAAAAAAGATGTTAATCTGAAATGGAACGAGGGATTTAACTCTTTCAATTAAAAAAAAATTAATTTAATTTAATTTTTTTAATTTGTAAGCCCAGGCTTTTTCGAAAGTCCTTCACTAAGCCCACTAGGAGCGGGCTTTAAATTTTTGGGTCCATATCCATGATTTTATGCCTAGCCCGGCCCGGCCCGGGTTTTTTGGTCAAATTTGTCTTTTGTGATGTTAAATTTCACTTAGGCCCTTATTTTCTTTTTTATTTACGGTTTATTTATAAGTTTATGTGTTTTACCTGGTAACATTTTAGAATGTAATTTTGTTTTTTTTAATATTATTTTTTTTAATTTATAGTTTATTTTTAAGTTTATGTGTTTTGGCCGGTGACCTTCTAAAATGTAATTTTATTTTATTTAATATTATTTCACTTGTTAAAAGAACAAATATAATAACAAGCCTATGACTAAATAATATTAAATAATATTTATTTTTAAAAAAATATTGATTTTTTAATACTAACTATTGATTATTTTATTTTATTTAATATTATTTAACTTTTTAAAAGAATAAATATAATAATAAGCCTATGACTATATAATGTTAAATAAAATAAAATAAATAATGTTAAATAATATTTATTTTTAATAAAATAAATAATATTAAAAATATATCCTTTAAATGATATTAATTAAAAATAATATTTATTTTTAAGGTTCAGTACTGATTATTTATTGTATTTAATATTATTTTTGGAAAGAATGGATATAATAATAAGAAGCCTATCAATAAATAGTATTAAATAAAATAAAAATAAACAATGTTAAATAATATTTATTTTTAATAAAATAAATAGTATTAAAATTTTTTCTTTTAAATGAACTATATGATATTAAAAATAATATTTATTTTCTAAGACTCATTACTAATTAAACCATATAAATTTGAAACAATCTGGACTTATATGCTAAAAAGTTTAGTTCTTTAGCGTTTTTGAGTTTTTAATAAATATTAGGGAGTATAATGTTAATAATCAAATAAACAAATTTTTACCAATAAAACTATCTGTTCGGTAAAATAAAAGATTGAAATAAAATAAATAAATAAAATTAGTGATATCTTGCAATTGTTACAAGGCAGCTGAGTCCTTTTTTGCAATATGACAAAAAGAACATTTGAGCCAACATTTCATTGAACTGTTGACAGCTACAGAGACTAAAATACATGAATGAGAGAAACCAGGGGCCACTTGAAAGCAGGCGGCACTTACTTAAAACAGTGAGGAAATTGTGTACTAAATGTGCCAAATTATTTTCTTCTAGTAAATTAAAAAGGAAAAAAAGCAGCAAAGTATATTTAAATGAAAAGAAAAAAGTAAAAAAGAAAGAAAGCAAAAGGCCAAAGGCCTTTTTTTTTCGTTTTTAACATTTTTTGTCCAGCACACAGCACAGCTTTTAATTTGTATTGGGCCCCACTCACCAATTTTGGCAAATAATAGTTCAAAAGCACTTATGACTTATCTATAGTTCAAAAGCACTTATTGATTTACCTCTCTGTTCTTTCATTCTAAATTCTATTGCTAGCTCCTCCTCCATGTCGTTCTTGACTTCTTGTCTTGCATGCAATCAGAAAATATTTAATTTGTAACTCTAAAAGAAAAAAAAAAAGGGAAAACAAGAATAACTAATAACATCTGGCTCCCTGAATTTTTATAATTCTTAAATAAGGATATGCAGTGTATATATATATATATATATATATATATATATATATATATATATATGAAGCCCATAAAGAACCAGCTTATTCTACGGCTACTATTTTGTAAGTTTTAAGTCCAAAACAGTGGGGTGACCAACTTCACAAATTAAAAACCTTTCTCGCCAATTTTCAAATGAGTGTAAACCATTGTTTGTCTTTTTCCTACTGGGATTACCAACAAGCTTGGTTTAACACATTTTTCATTCAAAATCCCCAAAAGACCCATTCTTGATTATTTTTCTTTAACTCAAAAATAACCGTACAAAGCCTTCCAAATTGGTTCCAACAGTGGTGGAATTTTTTTGGGCCAAGCCTGGAAATCCTAATCCCTAATGCCATCCACTGTTTAAACATGTTCAAAGCTCATTATACTCCTTCAGAGTCTGACAAAAGGTTTCCTTCTTTTCTCTGTTTCTGTACCAATTTCTTCATTCCTTGGGTCTGGATGTGGAATTTCTAATACCACAAACAGGAAGCCCAATTAATTTTACAAAGAAGTTTTAAAGTCAAATGGTGGTCTAAGTTTGATGAGAAGTCAAAATTATCTTAAGCTACAGTGCAAGCTTGGCTTTCTTCAAAAGGCCTCCTCACTCCAAGCATTCAAGATGTTAAAGCCCAAAGCACATTCTTAGCCCAACGGTCAAAGGCCAAATCCCTTTTGGCCACTGCAAAGACTGAAGATGAATATTTCAAAGTCATGCAGCAACTTCTTGCCTCAAGATCTGAGCCGTCAGTTGCTGACTCCTCCGAAGAAGCTGAACCGTTCATTTCCCTTGGAGATGATAATGAAGATGACTGTTTCGAGATTCTATCTCCACTAAAGCATTTTTAATAATTATATCTGTATTTTATTGTAATGAAAAAAAAAGAGTAATTTATGATTTTCAATTATGTAATTTCATTTGGTAATTTTCCTTTGTAAATATTTATAATATTTATCTTCTGAAAATCTGTCTTCCTTCACTCACTATTCTCTCCACGAGAAAAAAGCTGTGAAGACAAGTTTTCAAACTTCTTGGCCCACATAAAGACTTTCTGCAAAGATAAAGAAGGTGTTGTCTCCATGTTCAAGATGCTCATCATGATGTTCCCACGTGAAGACTTTCATGGTTAAAATTTACTGTTTTCCATGTGCGCTGGAGCCCACCCACATGAAGCACTTGTAAAGTATTTTCTCCAGGTTACAAAAGGAGGACTTAAAGACGGATGAGGGGACTCTCCACTTCCACCACTTCTTCTTCATCCTTATTTCTTCTCTGGGAAAATCAGAAAGGACTTAGAGGAAATTGTTCCTATCTTTTTCTTTTCTCATCTGCAAAATATTCTACTTTCTAAAGTTTTGATTCAAGCAAAGTTCATATGTAAGATCCGTATTTTATTTCTGTTATTTCTGTTATAAAGCTTCATGTAATTTATTTTATTTATGTAGCTCATTTAAAGCATTGTATAATTTAAAGCTTGTTTAAATTCGTGTATATTTAAATTTTGTAATTTATTTAAAGTCTATTTAAATTTCATAAGTATGCTCTGCAGTTGCAGCTTAGGTTGATCTTCTGCATCAGAAACTTGTTTATAAAACTGCTACGTTCCTCTAAGGCCTAGAGACCAGATCTCTGCCTTTAGTTGTATTTCTCTTCTCTCTCCATCCAATCAGAGTGCTATTTCTAGGATCCAGATTTAGTACTTTCTTTGAGCCTTGTGTTGCTTAGTGTTGATTGTTTATAATCTTTATATTTCTCAATCTTTATATTTCTCAATTCACACACTCCACGATTCTGTGGCTTTATTGGTATCAGAGTCAGGAGGTAGTGTTTTATAAGAAAGAGACTTTGTGTTTAAAGACTTGTGGTTTGGTTGAAACTTGATTGTGTGGTAAAGGTGTTACCTCAGGGTGCCTTGGTAGTATTTGGTTGTAAGTCCCAATTTGGTTGAAGGGCGGTAAAAACAACTCTTAGCCTAAGATTGATTTGCCATACTTAAGAGTCTAAGACTAGATTATAGGTTTTTATTCATGGATTCTCTACTCTGTAGAGCATCATCTTTCTCTAGCTCTTCTTTCGGGAAGATTAGTGATTTAAAGAATGTTGTGAATTCAGAAAAATTCATAATTGAAGACTTTAATAAAGCGATTGATAATTAGGAATTACCAAAGATTTCTAAAGATATGATTTTCAAAACCATTGTTATAAACAGAAGCATCGACTTTAGATTTGACTTTAAGTTTTGAATTATTGGCCGCAGAAAGTCTTTCATTGGTTTTCTCATGAAATCTTTTAGGGACAATGTCTTCTTTAATGTAATTTAAATCGGCACCAGTATCAAAAAGGGCAATGGTGTCAATTTCAAAATCTTTAGAAAAGACTAAGGTAATTTTAATCAAATATTTTCTTGTGGTGATTTGTTTTAAAACAAAAAGAAAACCATTGGGTAAAGATTCAATGTTTTCGAGATTTTGTTTATCACCATCAGATTCTGATTCTTTATCAGAATTATCCTGTAATTGTCTTTGTAAAAGGAGTTGGATAGTATCAGAATCTTTCTTTTTGTTTTTCTTTTAATTCTTTTATCTCGAGTTTTATTTCTTTTATTTCTTTCTGAAGATCTTGAATATTGGGTATTGTTTTCTTTGTTTTCTTTTTATCAAGGATCTCAGTAATGTCATATGTATTCTTTTTAATATTATGGGCTTTAGAGGTTTCTGCTTTATCACCTATTTCTAGGGTTTTTAAAAATTTATCAAAATACTCTTTTTGAATAGCAGGGTCAGAAATGTGTTTAACTAACTCAAGAAAAGTTTTTTGATCTTTAGTTAACACATTGACTTGCTTAGATAGGATTCTTCATCAGAATCACTATCACTAGATACAGATGTATCTGAGTCAATTAACTCATCGATCTGTAAAGGCTCCCTATCTCCTGTCATGAAAGACTCAGAATCAGAAGATTCTACAAGTAAAGGGGCAACTTTAGAAAGTGTCTCCTCATCAAGACCAAGTTCATGGAGTTTTGTATTTACTCTACAAAACTTCTTGGTATGGCCTTTTCTTCCACATTTGAAACATGTGGCTTCTTTATAGTTGAAAGGGGTCTTTAGCTTGGTTTTAAAATCTTTTCTTTTAGAGAAGTGTGACTTCTTATAAGATTTCAATGGTTTCTTATAGGAGGATTCTCTAAATTCTGGAAAGGATCTTCTATGATTTTTTTATTTGTAATGTTTCTTGTAAGGTTTTGTAAAACACTTACCATTACAATCCTTAGTGGTGGAGGCTTTAAAAGGGTCATAATTGAATTGCTTACAAAAACCGCCTAATTTTTGCTTAGATTTTCTAAGCTCCCATTTTAGACGTTTCTGAAGTTTCAAGTCTTGACAAATCTTTAGACCTTCTTTATTGACGAAGCTGACCAATTCACCATAGGTGAGATCTTCATATGGAATACGATTGTCATAAATAGCTTTAAGAGAATTTCTGACTTTCTCTCCTAAAAGGGTTGGCAAGCCTGCAAGGAATTTTTCTTTTCAAGTTACATGATTTGCATCGTCTCTAAGGAAAAGTCTAGTGAAGAAAGTGGTTTTATAGCTTTGGAATTCACTAAGTTTCCTACACCTTAAATTGTGTAGTAACTCAGCATTCTTGTCTCTAAGGTGTGATGGGTCACCTATTAAATGTAGAAAAATTGTAAGGATCAGGGTGGCAACAACATCCTGAATGGGGCTACTGAATTCATCACAGATGGGCGCTCCATACTCATCTGTTTGAATCGCATTTAGGACATCTAATTGTTGCTGTTTGGTGAGAAGATGATCCCACTAACCTTTAAGTTGACCAGTAAAACCAGCAATGAGAATCTCTGCAATAGCTTTGTCAGAGGTTCTTTGCTGTGTTTTATAGGCATTAGCTGCCATGGTCATTTGTTGCAACAATCCTAGAATATTGTATTCAGACATACCATCAATATTCCACCTATAGACAGGAGATGCATTAAATCGTGATTGGTTTAATGCATTTGGTCTGTTGTCTATGACCAAGTCCCGTGGAGAATTGACAGTAGAAATGGCTAATTCCCAGTGGATTTTATTGGCTTTAGGAACAGTCTCATCTTTAAAGGCTTCTATATCAGAAGAGGCTATAGACATTTGGTCTTGTTCTAGTACACCAATTTTGCTAGATTGGGCACTATCAAGAGCTATTTGGACTTTACTAGATGAGGAAGAAGAAGCTTCTATCCTATCTAGTTGTTTTCTAATGGCTTTAGCGAAATCTGATTTTAACTCCTGAACAAGCTTTTGACTAGTTTTCGAAACCTGGAAAGGTTTGAAAATAAGCTCTTTAAGCTTTTTGTCAGAATCAGACTTTGAAGAACTAATAGGAGAAACAGCTATTGTTGACTTTTGGAATTGGTTTTCTATCCTAATTAACTGTTTTCCTATTGTATTTAGGTTAGCATTACAGAAATTATTTTGTTGGATAATGCTACCTAAATTTGTCTTTGGATCATTGGTTTTATGGATCTTATAAGGTAAGGCTTTAATCTGGACAGGAGGGTCATCATGGTCAATGGTCAAACTCCTAAGAGGTGGATACTCAGATTCTATAGTCCTATCACTTTCAGAAAGATTCCACTCAGTGATTTTCTTTCTAACCGTGATTGGGTTTGATTGTTTAAAAGGATAAGAAATGTTGTTATCGGAAGTATACATTTCAAACCAATCAAAAAACAATATATGTACTTTATGCAAATTTACAAACTCATAATAAACTTCTTGTATTTCTTTTCTTTGGTTTGAGAAATTTTTGAAAAACCAAAGTCTTTTCTCTTTGTTATTCTCTGAATAAAAATCTTTATGAAGAAGAGTTTTATCAAGATCAAAATCTTTTTCAAGGACACTGATTACGTTTTCTGTAATTGCAGAAAATGTAGGAGATGTCGGAGGAGAAAGTTCTTTCTCTTCCTGGGTTTGTTCATGTTGACTGTTAGGGTAGACGGGATGGGAAACACTAGTGGTATAGTCAACAGAATGTATAGAAGAACTAGGTATATCCGATGTGGAAAACTTAGGTTGACTTTTTACAGGTTGGAAAGGAAGATTTATAACAGAAGGAATTTTTGAAAATCTTCTTTCTATCGAGGGGATACTACAGCTTGAATCTTTATCGGAGAATCTAGAAGATGTAGATATCCTAAAGGACAATTTGACTCTACCATCAGAATACTGAGTTACATTTTGTAACTTTGTATTGAGCTCTAGTTGTTTAGGAATCACTGGATCAGTGGCTCCTTCTAGAATCCATTCCTCAAGAAGATTAACATCTTTCCATATTGGATTAGTAACAACAGTGTTGGCTTTAGATAGGTCAGTCTGCAAGAGAAGAGTCTAATCTCTTTTTGACTGAAATCGATGTTGCGTATTAAACGCAGAGTTCATGGCTTTGTAAGAAATTTTAAAAATCAAGGCAACCAGAACAGATCCTTCTATCATATGGTAATTATGGGTTTTAATTTGTAAAATTATGCTTTTCAAAATATTTTTGTCTTTTAAAGAAACTGTTATGTTCGGATAACAGCTAAAGGAAATTGGACCTTTACAAAGACTTGATTCTATACCACTTAGTAAAGAATCATCAAAGGAGATGAATCTCCCATTTCGGAGAACAGCAAGAATAGAAGTATTTAATCCTTCATTGGTCAAAGGTTTTATGCCGACTTGTATTAAGCCAATGTGAACATAATTAAAATTTTTTTCTTTTAATCTCTTTAAAAATTATTCTGAAAACAAGTGAATTGTTTCAAATGGCTTTGAAAGAGTTATGTCACGTTCTTAAGTTTTTATAACAAAATCGGTCTTTAGAAAATCAAGCTTTTTTGTTTTGTAAATCATATCTTTAGAAATCTTTGATAATTCCCAATTATCAATTGCTTTATTAAAGTCTTCAATTATGAATTCTTCTGAATTCACAACTTTTTTTGAATCATTAGTCTTCCCGGAAGAAGAGCTAGAGAAAGATGATGCTCTACAGAGTAGAGAATCCATGAATAAAAACCTATAATCTAATCTTAGACTGTTAGGTATGGCAAATCAATCCTAGGCTAAGAGTTGGTTTTACTACCCTTCAACCAAATCGAAACTTACAACCAAATACTATATAATATAATTTATATTTATTAAAATAAAATAATATTATATTTATTTAAATAATATTATTATATTATTTAATAATATTAAACTTATTAAATAAAATATTATTATATTTATTCAGAAATAAGAATTTATGTAATCTAAGTTAAAATCATTTAAAATAATATTATTATATTTGTAGAGAATTAATAATATTACTATATACTATCTTTATTTGAAAATATAATATTATTATATTTATTTAATTTTAATAGTATTATATTTATTTACTATTATTAATTAATAATAATAAATAGTTTATTCAAAGAAAAATATTGATTTTGTACTATATTATTAATAATAATGTTTCATTTGTGTTGTTCTTATCAATAATTTTTAATTTATTTAATTACAATTAAAATTAATAAAAAAATTATGATTTACATAACTAAGAAATTAATAATTATTACTAAGTTATATAATTAAAATTAATAATAAAATAAATAGTTTAATTTATAAATATATTTTTTATTAAAATATATTTTTTTATCAACTTTGTAACTAAAGGATATAATTTTTTAAATAAGAGTGAAATTGTAATTTATAATAATTCACTCATAATTCAAGACAATGTAAACCCATTAATAGGATTTTGATTTTTATTCCACACTCTTATTTCAGTGTAAGTAAACAACATACTCTCACTCCTACTCCATACTCCTAATCTCACGATTCTCACTTCTCAGGATTCACAATCCAATCCGAGAAGTAAACGCTACCTTAATAATCGTGTCAAAATATTAAGATCTTAAATCGATACAGAAAATAAATGAGTTACATAATCACTCACTTAATATCTATATATTTAACAAAATTTATATTAAACATTTGTGCATACGCACACACATATAATTTATTGATATTATAAAATATACATGTCTATCAAAATATTACATATTTACACTATTGAGGTTTTAATTATATATGTGTAAATAATATTATATATCAATATTAAAATATAAATGTCTGTCAATATTTTACGCATTTATATTATTGAAGTTTTAAATCTAAATAAAATTTTATAGATAAAATAAAAATAAAAAGAGACAATGATGTCTAATATTTAAGTTTTAAGGACAAGAACCTACAAATTAATTTAGAGTATAAAATATAATCATGTCATTGATCGGATAAATAAATCAATAACATTAACCCTAATTCAATATGAAAAAAAATTGTATCAACCTAGACCGACCTATTCAATAATCATGTCAAATTTAACAAATCATACTTATTTATTCGTGTCATGTTCGTGTCGAGTAATCTGGTCGTGCCAAATTTTGCTAGCAATAGTAATTCTAATTGGAGCGAGGGACTTATTTAAGTGAAATTGACAGAAATATATCTTACTTGATAAATCATAAAAAACTAGGGACCCATATGTCATCACAAATTTACCACCATAAAAAAATTGGTTATATTCTTTTTTGAGGGTTTCGTGCAAAATAAGGTTATACGTCTCTACCTTCAGAAATATATCATTTTCAAATTCATTGCAACTTGATAATGAAAATCAAATTATGAAAATCATATCTAATTCTTCTAAAATTCTTGAAATAACTCCTATGAAATTTTAAAAAACTAATTAAAATGCTCAAAATGTAGATATCTTTTGCCAAATTTTAAATCAAATAGGTTGGAGCAAGATGTAAAATTCTCCACTTACATCAATTCAAAAT
This sequence comes from Murraya paniculata, assembly GCA_030449075.1. NCBI lineage: Eukaryota > Viridiplantae > Streptophyta > Magnoliopsida > Sapindales > Rutaceae > Murraya > Murraya paniculata. The sequence continues at coordinate 559,149 of JAEVFN010000093.1, read as the reverse complement.
TGACTTAAAGCACCATCATTTAGTTCTTTTACCCCTGTAATAATTCAAAGTATCACTCGAGAGTGTTTTGACAAGTTTAAAATTATCTTCCATTATCAACTCTTACTGTGAAGAGCAGTCAATTTGATTAAGTTCATTACGCCATTTTCACAATGGGAAAAAACTTGATCTCTTAGTATGTACAATGCAAATCCACTTTATAAAAAAATGATGAATCGTATGCTAGATTTATAATCTCACTATTTATCTACTGAAACAAAAAAAGAAGTAAGTTCAACGAAGAAATGATGACCACATTTTATAATGTATTAAATACATAGAAGGTGGCAACATACAATATCAAGATTGCATTCATTCATGAGCATTAGTTTTGAAATTCTTGGACTATGATAGAAATATATCAAAATAAAAAACCCTCGTGTCTAGCAAAAGAAAGAAAAGAATCATTATTCTAAATTGCATTAATAATTTAATATGACAAGTCGACTTTTTTTTTAACCCCCATATTTTGTGATTGTGACAAGTACCAAATTTGACTTCCACTACCATGCAGCCATGCTAGCTCTTAATTAATGGAGGTTGATTCAGCATGGCTTTTAGTTATTTCTTTATCGATTAGTAAGAAGATTTGGTTTTGGCAGAATGTTGGTTGATCTTAATTTGGGCAAGTGTTTGGTCATATTTAGAAGAATCATCTAGAAAATTTGATTAGCCTCCCTTTGTGTTTGGTCATAATTCGATTCAATAGAATGCATGGGACCATTTTCCGTAAGAGCTGAGTAGCTAATAATATCAAAGATTTAATGTATTCTTCAACTTATAGATCTATCCAAAGATATGTTTCTAAAATTTAGGAAAGAAAAAAAGAATAAAGACTTTATAAACCCTATGATTCCCACGATAGCAAGCCTCAATTATCTCTTTATACTTTTTAACTATCATTGTTAATTATTATGTCATCTCCTTCATTCTTATATCTTTTCCTTGTTTTTTATTTAATCAAATCCTAACCTTGTAATATAGTTAGGATACTATTGTCGGCTTTGGATTATTTCTTACTTATCGATAAACTTTTGAATTTTGATTAATAAAATAAATAAATTAAAATAATGGGTGAAAGCAATTGTAAATGAAGGAGCTAATTAAACGATGAGTGAAAGGTTTAAGATAGTTTCAACTTTTTTTCTATAATCAGTGGCCAAGCTAACAATATTTTTTTTGGGTGGGCTGATTTTTCTTTTTTTTCTTTTTTTGATTCAATGCTTTTCTATTCACAAGATAACTTTAATTATTGATAAGAAATGAAAGATACACCTAATAAAGGGAGACATAATGAGTCTTACCTCTCAAAATGTTTATTCTAAACCTTATTTGAGATTTATTTTGATAACACATTTACCAATCAAATGCTGATCTCGGACAAGCATTTGATGATAGCTGAAGAGGAGACATAACTAACTAATGTAAAAATTCTTATACAGGTTTCAATAAGGATAATTTGTAATTGAATAAAAAAAATTTCTTAGCCCTCTGAGATTGCCATTGTATATAATTCGAAATAGGTGATACAACAGTAATTTTATTTCTAATTTAATGCATTAAAATGTTAGTATTTACACAAAAAAAAAAATTATCAAGATTAGTTGAGACTCTATTTTAATAGTTTTATTATGGAGCAACTCAAATAATTGGGCAACATTGTAGAAAGCACCAGATCTGCCTCCAAATAACAGTTAAACTATTCAGAATTCATGAATTATCCAAATTTGTGATACAAATATTTTTATTGCATCAATTCAACGTTAATATGTAACAAATAATCATATTATCGATTTGATGTGCATTATGGCCAATATGACATTCTTGTGGATTAGTTTGATTTCTAATACACTATGAGATTAACGTACTCCACTATCAATATTGAAATTCCTATTTGGATATGTTATCGCAATCCATACACTCTTACATGTAGCATTTAGTAGTTCTAAGATATGTTTTATCAGTTTATGATTCAAGTATTGTCACTTTTAACTATAACGGCTATAAACTAGACCTATTAGTTATCAAATATAAACTTGTGGACATGTGACAAAAATTAACTTATCAAGTATACGTAAGCATTTATCAAATAATTTAGTTGATGTACTTTCATAATTAAGTTGAAGCACAACCGTCTCAAAAAACTAGCAACAACTCTTTAATTGAGTTAGTTAGATGCATCATTACGTTCTTCATGAGGTTGAAGGTTTGAGTCTTCTTGTAAGTACGGGAAAATATTTATTTACTATTTTATTTAATTTTATATATTTAACTAATCCTTAAATTTTAAAATGTTGGGAATGAATTTAGTTCCATACAATGGCAAAAGGAACACATGGAATGAACCAGCCCAACAAAAAAACTTAGCAATGGGATCATGGGCCTTTTGAAGACCCAATAGTGGCCGCACCAAGTAAAACCAGTCAAGCCCAATAACGAAAGTTCTCACTTTGAGAGCTTGGGGTAATAACACTAGGACACCATGGTTCTCTAAACTCTCTCATTTAAGGACATATCAAATTATCCAACATCCATTTGTATGAAATTGTCTCAATCCCTTTTCGATATGACGGAAATACCCTTCAGTAACAAGTACGCTCCCTTTCACTGTCTCGGTCAAAACTAAATTTCACGAGAGTAATTTAGTTATTTAAACAGAATTTAGGATCCTATTTGACACAAATGAATAAGCTATATAGCTATTTGATAAGAAAACAAAACATTAGGGATCTACAAGTTATTATCCCCCTGTTGAATTTTCCAGTGGTTTTAATTAATCGCTAGGGTTTATCGATCATCTCTCTCACTGTCAGTCTCCCTCGTTGTAAGCTTTCTGTTGCTCTGCTAAGGCTCCGTTAAAATGACGAAATTCAGAAAGCTTAATCGGCCGACTGGTCACAGAATGTCTATGCTGAGGTTTACAATTTTTTTTAATATTCAGATTTTTTAGGGTTTTTACTTCTTTTTGAAAAAACAAAAATAAAAAATTGTTTGGTGTAACTGCGTGTATGCAGAACGATGGTCTCGCAGCTGGTGAAGCACGAGCGTATTGAAACCACCGTTGCCAAGGTACTCTCTTTTTTTAACTTCCTCTGTTTTATGGTTTTATTTATTTTTTGTTCTTTTAAAATTGATGAACTAATTCAATCCATTAGTCAAAGTTTGTTAAAAGTACATTGAGATTATGAGAAGAAAATTGATTGGAAATGTTGAATTATGGGACCCGTTTTAAGTTTTTTTATTTTTATTTTTTGTTTTCATTTTTAACCAAATTTTGGAGATTTATGTGATATAAATGAGAAATTATGAAAGTGATTTTTTTTTTAATAAATTATTTGCAGGCAAAAGAAGTTAGGCGACTTGCTGATAATATGGTGCAACTCGGAAAGGAGGCATGTATAATACATTAGTTTTTACATTTTATATTGGAGCATGAAGGCTTAGTGTTAAGATTTTCTTTTGCAATTTCAAAGTTAGAGTTTGTGGGCCAAAAAGAAATTACTTGTAATAAATGGAAAATGCTTTTTCTTATTTGATATGAATGACAAAGTTTTATGAAGGTAAAGTTATAGGTCGGGGTTTTTGCAATCTAATCATGGACTTCTACAGTTTGTTTAGTGGAGCTTAACCTTAGTCTGTAGACATATAGTTACTTTTAAGCTAGTGAAGTTTTGTGGGTGAGCCAATGAGCATGTGCATGGATGTTTCTATACATTGCTGAACTGTAAACAGATCTGTCATATGCTGGAGATTCCATTGGTATTAGCTTTGAAACTTATCATTTGGGAACTTCGTGGGAGAGCATAAATAGTATGGATGAAATTACGTGTACTCACACCCCATTCATTCCTTTGACCAAGTTTAAGAATCTTTGGATTAATATTGGGACTTAGGGAACCTGGAATTCGTAAAATTTCTTCTTTTCAGATTTTCAGTAAGAACAGTCTCAGACTTTCGCTTTGTTCATCCTCTAATGGCTTCTCAATGGGGATTCTCAAAGAGAACACCACCCCCCACCCCAACCTTAAGAATCCCCCCACCAGATGTGAATGAGTGTGAAACCAGCCCTCACCACTACTTTGTTAAGCAGGGGCTAGAGTTACCAATTAAGAAAGTTGTTAAAAGCCATTAATGTGGTTTTTAAGCCATGTTGAGCAAGTCCCAAGTAGTACCCTACTTGGGCCATCCTCAATGAGGTTTTGTGTTTAATAGACATGGTCGTAGAATCCATTTTCTTTTCTCAGAATTCAAATATGCTACAAGAAGTGGAACTATCATGGTCGAATGTGTAGTAATGTAATTACTTTTATACTTATCAGTACTAGCTAAACAGTAATCAAATTCCATGTAAAAGGAATTTAGGCAATGGCTATATTCAAGCATCAAATTATCAGATATTTGATGTGAGATTTTGAAATGTGTACTATGGAAGTGCCAGCTTCATAGAGCTAAGTATAACCAATGAGATTTCATTTTGCGAGGAACTTTTTTTTTTTTAATTTGAAGCTGTTAAAGCACAATTCAGCAATAATTAAAACTGCATTCGTCTAGGAGCTTTTGAAGTTTATCTTTGAACTCAGAGTGCATTTTTAATCTGGCAAACAATTCTCTTGTGTTACATGTTAAGTTGGGTTGATGTTTGTTCTAGATTATTTATTTATGCTTTTCTTGTCAAAAGAACAAAATAGTGATTTTGAACAATAACAGGGTTCCCTTTGTGCTGCGAGACGTGCTGCTGCATTTGTCCGTGGGGATGATGTCATTCACAAGCTATTTACAGAACTAGCTTATCGATACAAGTAATTTATCGAGCTATTGATTTTCAATTATTTTATTTTATTTTATTTTTTAATTTTATTTTATTTTTTAATTAAGGATTATATGTATATTGGTTATGTTTTATGTATGTTTGGTTGTGCAGGGATAGAGCTGGTGGATATACAAGATTGCTTAGGACCCGTATACGAGTTGGTGACGCTGCCCCAATGGCCTATATTGAGTGAGATTTATTTATTTGTTAACTCCATTATCTTAGAGACTGATAAATATGTAGCCTTGCCTTCTTGAACAATTGCTAAATTGCAATTGTTATTGTTCATCTCTGCATTTGCAATAATATTTGCTAACTGTTCAGATAATAGCTTAGGTGATAGCCTACTCAAAAATGGCTACTGTAATATCCCATATCTGTTCCTCTAATTAGGAAGCTTGTACAATGGAGGATGGAATATTCTTGATAGTGTAAAAAAGCTATTCGGTTTTAGAAAATGGCCTTCCTAATATTTTTTCAATTGGATAACAAAATTATTTGTGATAAGGCCTGCTATCTCTTTATCTCTGACATGTGCCTGCATGGCGAACACATTTTCTCTGTACATTGTGTTTAGGTAGTGAAGTCAGCAAGCCATTCTAATGCTAGTGATCATTCTCAAAATTCATGCACTGATTGATCAATCTTCACTAGGTTTGACCACGTATTAAGTCATACAGTAACACTTTTGAGCAGGTTTGTTGACCGAGAAAATGAGCTTAGACAATCAAAACCTGCAGTTCCTCAACCTCCGCCAAGAGCTCCCATGGATCCTTGGACAAGATCCCGGCTTACGAAGAATTTTGCACCCCCAAAAAAGGAGAAAAGCTCTGATGCTGAGATATGATGTAGACGTCATTGTGTTATTTGTATGGCTTGATCTCATTATCTTATAGCTTGCAATATCCTCCATTCTTTTTTACACTAAACCTTTATAAGCTTTCAATTTAGTGTTCTGAATTAAAATTTTGGAAATGTAGAAATTGCATGCTTAGCAGTCACTGCTCTATGTTATGTGAGAACATGAATAAGAAAGCTGGATAAGTAATGGGTCCAACGTCTTCCTTTTTCTTCTTTTCTCTTGTTAACCAAGGATAATTGCTGTTTTGGGAAACTAGGGGTAGGTGATCATTGTTAATATACGATGTATGTGATTTGTGCTAGTATGAATTGTGATAATTTTCTTCTTTTCTATGCTGGTCGAGTAATGTCTTTTGGTCCCTCATTTTGACAATCTTAGTTGAAAAATGAGTCTAGAAATTTAGTGGTGACCTTAAATTGTAATGATCTCGGATCTCCAGGGCCAATGAATTTTCGAATTTCCTCTCTGTTGGACAAAATATTGTGGGACAAGAATGTGCCTTCGATTTCAAGTTATTTCAAGTTATTTTGCTTATCAACTGTTTGTTGCTCAGTTTAATTCAGCGCTTAACCCAGTGACTGCCCTCTTAAGCTCGACATAATTATTTCTCAAGTTGTCATTTTAGATTTTTAGCCCCCTTTCTTTCTCTTTTGATACATCCATGCCATTACATTTCAATATCTCTAATCAGGGACATTATATTATTGAGTATTTTCTAAGCTCGCTCAGAAAGGTACACCTTAGATGTCCAATTCGACCAAAATTTGATTGCCAATTATCCAAGTGTCAATTTGTTAATTAAAGTAGTTGGCTGAGTTAATCTTTTCATTGGTATTTTTTTAGCAAAGTGGTCCAAGGATTATATCGAAATCAAAATAGGATTACATCGTTTTCATCGTGTAACTTGTGCTTTTGGTCAGGAGTCTTCAAATTTTTTATCTTAAAGAGCCAAGAAAATGAATTGCCCTGGGCAGCCTGCCTGTCTTATGCTTTGCAAATCCAAAATTGCTTTTGGTTACTTTGCTTCCAATACAATGATACACGCTTTGTCACGTCTATCTATTCAATTTTACCTATACTAGTATACCTAACGGTATTCCCTCTCACCAACATATACACATAATATAATATATATTTTTTTCTCTAATGTGAACGTCTGTATTCCATTAAATTAAACATATACTCTTTAACAAAAAAAAATAAAAAATTTGGTTGCATCTGTTTGGGGGACCCAACTTTTAAGTCTAATAAATAAATAAATAAACCAACTTTTCTCTAATGTGAACGTCTGTATTATTTTCTTTGAATTTTTCATTGATTTAGTTTATGTTTTAAAAAAATAAACTGAACCAAAAACAAAACCCCGTTTGGTTTGAAATTTGAAATCAAACCTAAAGCGATTAGAATAAGCTGAACTGAACTTTTAGTGCTAGGTACGTTTACACCCTAGTTATTGTTGAAAATTTCTAATTGCTACTCACATCCTAAACATTCATGTACTATACGTTATATAATTGCTATATATTATACGTACATTTGTTCGTTCAGTAACTAAATTTTCGAATGTAATTAAGAATTTAAAATTTTTAAATAACGTGGGAGATTGTAACTGACAGCAACCATATTATAAGCATTCTTTCATAAAAAGTATTGGTTATTCAAACCAGTAATTTTGTATATGTACATAAAATTGCCGATTCATATTTTAAAAAATTCAGATATTTTTTTTTATTCTTTTATTTTTAATAATACTTATATATGTTAAATGAGAAAAAAAAAATGCATGGGATGGAGTAACAGGGGAGATACCTAGCGATGGGTGCAAGGCTTCGATCAGACAAGACAGATCCCACCACTTCTTCTTATTCAATCAAAAAGACATGTGACATGTGTGTAGTTATATTTCCGCCACGTGTACATATTCTTGTTCGTTGAACTTGAAGATATAACACTAGTTCTAGTTCTAACTTGAAAGTTAATATTCATTATTATCATGATTACTTTTTGTTATTAATAATAGCTCTTTCAAATCCCTTCTAATAACATTTCATTATCCCAATTTGTTGGCATATTTTTCTTGAACTTTTTCTTCTCTTTTAAATCTCTTTACTTGCATGCAAAGAATGAGAAATAGGAAGAAGAAAAAAAAATTATGGAACTGAGTTTGTTTAATTATTTAATTAACCCTTTTAATTGTAGATTTGGCTAAGAGACTAATGAAATTTTGTTTGGTGAAATAGTTTCCGAAAGGACCCTTGGACCTATATCATTTTGTCTTTGGTGCTGTTAATACTATTGCTTTTGGTGCAAGAAACTAGAGGATAACTATCTATTTTTCATTAATTAGAAGTCACATTTGCTAACTCCCAAAGTGATACAATGTAGCCAGCTATACTGATGTAGGAAGCGCTTTTGGTGTTTAAAGAGGTAAAAGGGGAAAGTGCTTTTGCGATAAGGGAACTTAGCTATTTTTACTGGCTGAAATAGCAGTCAGCTTTGCTTATGACGGGGAAGTTTCTGTTTTTTACAACATTTTAATTGAGAGGAATCATTTGTTTTTGTGCCTTATGTGGTAAGTGGAGATGGGACATTTGATCAATTTTTGCTTCTAAAATTTATCAATATCCATCATCAACCAACCCAATTGTTTTCATTAACCTAATCTATCAAGTACTGTTACAATTAATTATGCGAGAGAAGAAAATGAGATGAAAAAGGGAATAAAAGATAGAGATAATCATAATTGTTATTATTATTTATTTTTTGACATTTCCTGATAATGTGTAATCTAATGCCCCCATCAAAAGTGAAGTTATAGTTCACCAGCAAGTGAGTTATGAAAATAAAATAAAATAGAAAATAACGAAAGTCAAAACTTTAAAAACTCAATTAAGAAAATAATTTATGGGTAATTATAAATTTATGGCTTACCTTTAGTAAACATTCTCAGTTTTGAGTACAATGAAAACCCAATAATTAATAACTTTTTTTTTTTTAATGATGAAGTTGTGGCTTTTTCCTTTTGGCTTGTGGGTATAGAAAATGAACAAGCTTAAAATAAAAAAAGGAAACTATATTTTATATTTGAGCTAATCAATTCTTTTTAATTTGATATGGAAACACAAGGATACTTTTCTAGCTATCATTATGATTCACTTTGGATTATTGGTAAGAGTACTTCAACCAATGCATCTATAGTCTGACCTATAAATCCCTATAAGTTGGAATGTTTTTTTTTTGTCCTTCTAAAAATAATGTATGAAAATGACAACAACAAAATTGAAACTTGAAAAATAAAATAAAGGTTGTTGGTAAACAATCACTGAAATGAATCAATAAAAAATAGTTAGCAAATTGAGAATTGAAATAGAAGTAACTCCGTCTATATTGAGTCTTGCTCTCTGTCTCTTACTATCTTGCCTCAAGCCTTCTTTGCATCCACGCACAAAGCTCTAATAGAATCATAGGTATGCTCTTCAATCTCTCTCCCTCTTTCAACAGCATGAAAATGTTTTTGTTTTGCTTATTTTTCATGCTTCTGTTTTCTTTGCTTTGGACTTAAAAATTTTTCTGGGGTTGCTTTAGTTAATGTTAATTTATTTATTACTGTTTCATTATTATGTTCCTCACTCAAGTTAGCCATTACAAAATCTTGGGTTCTTGTTATTTTCTGTAACTTTATTATGCTTGTGCTTTAAGCAACAATTTATACTTTTGTTGTTGTGCTCTTTTGTTCATTGTGGATCAGATGGTTCATCCGTTCCTCTTTTGTTAGCAAATTTTAGTATGAGAGGAGCAGCAATGGGGAATTCTACTGGTTCTGTCGAGGCAAGACACCGGCTATCAGCATCAATGTGAGCTTACCAATTTGCATTCAGTTTACTTACAATCTCCATAAATTTTAGCGCCAAGTTATAAATCTATTGATGATGCATTCTGCACTCACATTGTTTTGGACATGATTTGCACTAACAAGCAACATGTTGTTCCCACATTTCTTCATTTTCTGATTCATTCTGAAATTTGATTGAATCAGTGAAGACATATACAAAAGAAGAATAAAGAAGAGTAAAGTCAAAGGTATCGACAAGCCTTTTCATATCCAGGATAGGATATCATGCTGCAAATTTCCTCTGTTGAAGCTTGTCTTAGTTATCATTATATGTGGCACTTTTTTGACACTCATGTACTCTCCTGAGGTTTACAACAACAATCATCTATCCCATACAAGTTCCCGGTAAGTACATTCATTGCAGGCCAGAAACTTTTTTAATACATAAAAGCGTGAAATCTGTGCAAAGTGAACAACGGCATTGATTGATTTAGTTTTCGCCGAATGCAGGCGAAATTTTGTTAACAGGTGGATATGGGGAGGATCAGATCCTCGATATGTTTCAGATTTAGATACAAACTGGGATGATGTAATGAAAGTTATTGAGAAGCTGAGTGAACAGAATGACTATCAAGGAATTGGACTTTTAAACTTTAACAAGAGTGAAGTAAATCATTGGAAGCAGCTCATTCCTGATGCAACACATTTTGTGCTGCATCTGGATTATGCCGCGAACAATGTGACGTGGGATTCATTATATCCGGAATGGATTGATGAAGAGGAGGAAGAAGAGGTTCCCGTTTGTCCATCTCTGCCAAAGATTGAAGCCCCGAGAAAACGCATCAATCTTATTGCTGTTAAACTTCCATGTAGAAATGAAGGGAATTGGTCTAAAGATGTCGCTAGATTACATCTACAGCTTGCAGCAGCTGATCTTGCTGCTTCTGAAAAAGGCGCTTATCCTGTTCACTTGCTTCTGATTACCAAGTGCTTTCCCATACCAAACCTGTTTCCCTGCAAGGAACTCGTGACTCGTGAAGGAAACGCATGGTTGTACAAACCAAACCTGAATGTTTTGAGAGAAAAGCTCCAGCTTCCAGTTGGTTCTTGTGAGCTTGCACTTCCTCTCGGGGATAAAGGTCAGTACTAGTCCAAAGAGTTAAAAATCCACATTCAGAATACATTTGGTAAATTTAGTTCTTTCATCTTTTTGTGTTATTTAGTCTGATATGCAAAAACTACAATGAAAATTTTCCTTTCTCATCAGAGGTTATACATAAAATTTAGTACATTCTCTTGGAAAACAGATCGGGTCTACTCAGGGAGCGTGCACAGAGAAGCATATGCAACCATTCTCCATTCAGCTCATGTCTACGTATGTGGAGCCATTGCTGCTGCACAGAGCATCCGCATGTCAGGATCCACCCGGGACCTTGTAATACTTGTTGATGAGACAATCAGTGTCTACCACAGGAGTGGCCTTGAGGCAGCTGGATGGAAAGTCAGGACAATCCAAAGGATCAGGAATCCGAAAGCTGAGAAAGATGCATACAACGAATGGAACTACAGCAAGTTTAGATTGTGGCAGTTGACAGACTATGACAAGATCATTTTCATTGATGCAGACTTGCTCATACTCAGAAACATTGATTTCTTGTTTGGAATGCCAGAAATATCGGCTACAGGAAACAATGGCACTATGTTTAACTCTGGTGTCATGGTTATTGAGCCATCGATTTGCACCTTCCAGCTTTTGATGGATCACATCAATGAGTTTGAGTCCTACAACGGAGGTGATCAAGGATACTTGAATGAAGTCTTTACATGGTGGCATCGTATTCCAAAACACATGAACTTCTTGAAGCACTTTTGGTATGGTGATGAGGAAGAAGTTAAGCAAAAGAAAACACAACTATTCGGAGCTGATCCTCCAATTCTGTATGTACTCCACTACCTAGGATTGAAGCCATGGCTGTGCTTCCGCGACTACGATTGTAACTGGAACGTTGACATATTACAAGAGTTTGCTAGCGATGTTGCTCATGCAAAGTGGTGGAGAGTGCATGATGCTATGCCTGAGGAGCTGCAGCAGTTTTGCCTGTTGAAGTCTAAGCAAAAGGCACAACTAGAATTTGACAGGAGGCAAGCTGAAAAGGCTAACTACACAGATGGACATTACAAGATCAAAGTTGAGGATGGGCGTTTGAAGATATGCATTGACAAGCTCTGCAACTGGAAGAGCATGTTACGGCACTGGGGCGAAACAAACTGGACGGATGATGAATCTTTTACCCCGACACCACCTGCACTCACAACTGCATCCCTCTCTGGCTTGTGAGATGCTGTTTCCATTTTTTCTCTACTCATTTTCCTGTTTACATTACATTAACATCTTTTTACTTTTTGTCAAATGCAAAAACTACTTGGGGAGCAGTAGATATCAGCACATTTCAATTTCTTCCCAACTTGGCAATTGAAATTTTTTAGTAATCTTGTAAGAGGAAATAGTTTTTTTTTTTTCTCTACACTACATATTTCCTTACTTTTGAGGCTGAATTGAAAGATTATCTGATACTGCCATAGAAGAAACTTGAAGGTAGGTGACACATATGCATAATTTGGAATTAGAGGTACTCTGTCCTTTTATTCCCTTAGATTGTATTCTAATAAGAAACTTCTTATGAAGGCATTAAGTTTTGATCGAGCATTTGTTCACAATCTGCTATGCCAAAAAGTGGATCTTATTTTACAATGTCAATCATGCAGAGATTTGTTATGTAATTCTGCAGAATATTCATGCATCATTATTGATAACTGAAGATAAGAAAAGTGGCAACAGTTAGTGCATTACATGTTAAGGGTGATGTAATTGAACACTACATTCGTGCACGAAAATCAATGTTAAGAAAACTATTCTGGATTTGTTATTCTATCCCAAGAGTAATTTTAGCCTTGAGAATATGAACTTTAAATGTAGGGGTGGCAATTTAGATCAGGATTAGTTTATTCAATTCGATTCAATGCGAATTAAATCTGTTTGAGTTTTAAAAAAATTAGTTCGTTTAATAAATATGTGAATTCGATTCAATTCGTTTATTAAACAAATCGAATCCGAATTTCAAGACATTAATTCGTTTATTCGTTTAAGATTCGTTTAATAAATGTGTCATAAACGAATTGAATACGATTCATTTGTTTAAAATTTATTTATTATTTATTTAATTAGATTACCTATTTATCCATAAATATGGATGAAACAATTTTAAAGTTTGAAGGCTAATATAATAGTTATAAAGGATAATATTTTGTAGGATGTTAAATTTGTGGTTTTTTTATATTTTACTTTACTTAATTTTTATTTATTAATTATATTTTTATAAACGAATTCATATTACATTCGATTCGTTATAGGATAAACGAATAGTAAACGAATCCATATTCGATTCGATTCATTTATTAATTCAACTAAACGAATTAAATTAATCAAACCGAATATTCGTTTAATAAATGAATCGAATCCAAATCAACAGAATTTTGACCCAATTCATTTATGATTTGATTCAAATATGATTCGATTATTCGTTTTGTCATCCCTATTTAAATGTTTAAAGTTTTAAATATATATATATCTAATAGGTGGGCCACATAAATATATTTAATTAAATTAATATATATTTCATATATATATATAATTGGAGTTTCGGACTGAAACCCAAACTTATTAAGTTTAAGTTCTGACCTGTCTCATCCCAACCGGATATTATCTAGCCCACATCACCTAAATCTGGTCCGTATTCGGGTCGGCCGGCTATTTTTGACATCCCTCACTCTGAATACTATTAGCCTTTTGCTAAGAGAATTTTAATAGTCAATTATTCACAACCACCTCAGTGGCTCAAACAATCAGATACCGTTAGCTGTCAGAGCTTTGAAAAAGTAGCCCAGTGCCCCCAATAGAACAGAGGCTTAAAGAAAATTATCCTTGTTACATGAACAAGGTCAAAAAGAGGTGCACCATTTTTCTTCTTTCCTTTGAAGGGAATTTACCAAACAACAAGAATATTTACGTACTTCATCAACCACCCTTACTTTAACATCCACTAACTCTTGAATTTGATGTGAGTATGTGGAAACCACATGTGGTTTTGCAATTTGATTCATACCTGTCATCCACAATTAATGCCCTGACTACAGATTGATATACTATACAAAACAAATTATTGCCAATTCAAGAGATACGAAGAGTCATGGGACAAAATGGCCACAACTCATGCCATAGATAGTGGACTTTCCACTATTGCTTTCATTCAGTGGCGGTGTCTTCATTTAAAGACCAAAAATTCTGAATCAATGCATTATAAGTGGTAGCATTTCGTAATGAATTTGATTTCTTCTCTTCATTGAATACAAAAATCCGAAAAATTATGGCATTTAAAGAGAATCATCTTGTAGCTTTCAAAAGAAATATATCCCATGTCGCCAGCAAAACCGAATTCAGGATTTGTTCATATACCTCAAGCTATCTCAAGTAACGTATTCTTGACCAATGATGCCTGCGTAAAACTCAAAAACAAGATCGTGAAGGTGAAAGACGCCTGCTTGAATTCCAAAGTGGAATGATATCTAGCCAAATAAGTCTTTAATCACGATGGAATGACCTATCTGCACCATGTGATAGCATGCCCATCCGTCCTGTGTTTCCATTCATACCCAGGGAAGTTCATGTGACTCGAGCAGCACCATAGAAAAAATCATGCATTTGATGGTGATATTGAACAAACGGTCGTAGGCAACTTTTCTTAAGTAAAAGACTTTCATTGCTTAAGCATCAGCGCATCATGGCAAGAATAAGAAAATGCACAAGTTGCTCCCCCCGCCACTCATTTCCATTATTGCAGAGTCTTAGCCCATAAGGCTATAAGCTGTACTTCTCCATTCTCCATCTCATAAAGCTAAAAAAAATAGTCCATGGACAGATACAATGTCTCTACATTTTGTGCTACAAGCTCAACTTAATGCCTTGTCACACTGGCATCTTTGCCTACAAGTCAAGCAACATATGTGGCCTACATCATACTACACTAATGTTTATTAAAAAGATAACGGTGAAGGGAAATATTTCCACATTCCCCAATCATTTACTAATTTAAGCCATGGTATGCAAATTTTACAAGAAATATCAGGAGATTCTGCTATTGCGTGCGGCAATTAAGATGATGTCGATATCCATTCATCACCTTGGATAAAATTCTGCACTGAATATGCATTAACATGCTCTGCAGGAATTTGGGAACTCCACGGAACTCTATTAGCCGGATTAGACCCGGGTCCAGAATTTTCAAATTCACCATAGTAAAGCGTTTTCAAAGCAAAATCGCCGCTCCAAGGCATCCACCCGTCTGGATGTACAAGAGCTTCTAATTTACACTGAATAAAAACGGTTCTCGAGTACTCTTTCCATGGCCTCCCCAAGTAATTCTTGTGCACACGAGGCTTACTATAATATAATTTCATGTACTCCTCGGTGCCATTGATCAAACAGTTCTGGAAAACGAAACCCGACCATTGAGCAGGGTCTGTTCTGCCATGAGCAGTCACTGCATTGTTCTCACCTTTCTCCGGCTTTAATTGCCGCGGAGCAACCAAGATACTGCAATCCTGGAAGATTGATGGTGAGTTTCCGAAAATGAAGTCCACATTGCCCTGAATGCGGCATTTTTTGTAGAATTGGCGGAGGGAATGAGCATAAAGAGTGTCCTGATTGCCCAAGAATTCACAGTTCTCAATAATGGAGAGATCACTATCTGATCTAAAGGCCACTGCTTGGTGGGCATCAGGACCTGCTGTGTTCTGAATAGTGAGACCACTGGCCATGAACCCATCACCAAGAACTCCTGTAACAACAGAACCACACAACACATCAAGTCCATTAACACAATGATCATCTTGTATCATACCAAACTCAAAAATTAGGCAAATGGTACGGCATTACAGAGGGTAAAATAGTCAATTAAAAAAACGTGAAATTATCGCCTACTTAATAAATAACGCATATCATTTATTTCGATCATTTAGTTAGTCACGTAAAGTCACATGTTTATAACGCGTTGCTTCAAAATGTTTTAGTAATTGCACACACACTCTTTAAAAAAAAAAAAAAAGAAAAGGGTAAAAAATGACTGAGCGTGAGCGACTAAAGACTTACCGACGGTGGCAGACTCGTAGGTGCTGACCCCCTGCTGTCCCACGTTTAAAGAACCTGTAATGACCGTTTTGCCCATGCCGTCGCCTAAAAACACCACGTTCTTTTTCTCGAACGGAACCCTAACGGTCTCATCATAAACGCCTTCCTTTATGTTAATCACAAATCTCTTAGTCGCCACATTATCCGGTGCGGCATTCACGGCGTCCTGCACCGTCTTGTACTTACAACTCCCGTCCTTACAAACCGTCACGTCCGCAGTCAACTTCGACGGGAACCCGCCACTAAAACCAAACTGGGCCGCGCCCGACCCGCCCTTCTCCCAAAACCCGGCCCGCTCCGTCTCGGGGGCCCGCCACACTTTAAAATCGTCGCCAAAATTATCGAACGACATCATCATGCTCAGCGCATTGCTCGTCAGCCCAATCAGGGAGTCCAAAAACGCCATCGTTTCGCCCACCTGCTTGGTGTCGTTAACATACTTGAGAGCAGACCAGCAGTCGTACTGGTAAGTGAGGGCCGCGCTGTACCAAGCGCGCGCGTCCTTGAGTTTCCCACGCGGCAGCGCGTCGGAGGCTGACCGGGACCTCGCCCCGGAGTAGCCGAGGATCTGGAGACAGGTGGTGGCCGCCCGGGAGCGGTTCTGACTGTCGGAGGAGGAGTCGAGGATCCGCTTCACCATTGATTTGGCGGTTTCGAGGTTTTGGGAGGAGACCCCGATGGCGGATTGGATCATTTGCGACGGGGAGGGGTTAGGGGGGACGTTGTGGGATTGGGAGAGGGATTGCTGGCACACGTCGGGGTAGCGAGTGGCCTTACAGGCGAGCTGGATTTGAGGGATTGGCGCTTGTTGCTGCTGTGAGGGAGCGTGGTGACGACGAGAGGTTGAAGAAGAAAGAGAAAAGAAGAGGGAGAGGGATAAGATTGAAATGAGAAGAGCGGAAGCCATTGGGAAGAGAGTGAGGAGAGTGGATTTGGTAGGTTTCTTGTGGAGTGATGATGATGATGATTTGGCCATTCTCAACTCGGTATTTATAGTGACGGGGGTGAGGGATTTTCGGAATTTAATGGGTTGTTTTTATTTGGAATGTGATGACGAGATTCTGTAATAAATGAGTGTCTGTTTATGCGTTATCTGAATTTCACGAGATGTTGAAATAGGGAGTCACGGGGTTGGTTTTGTTTGTTGTTTTGGATTGTCGTGGCGCCGTTTGTGGGGTTCGGTGAGTGTTGAAAATGGTGAGTGGCAAATCGTCAGACCGAACTGCAGAAGAGGCTTTATGCTTTTTGTGCCATGCTTACAGAGGAAGTTAGTGAGAGAGAGAGATGTCCGAAAGTGATGGGAGTCATGGAGAGCATTACTATTCGTCGGGTGTGCTGGTTACAGTTACGAAAGGTGTCTTTTTCCTTTGTCCTTTATACATACATATATATATATAAATTATGTAAGGATGCATTTGGAACTTTGCATTAAAATAAAGGTAGTACAATGAAGGTAGGGTTTAGGCTATATTGTATTAAAATGCGAGGCGCATGTAATATTTAAGTCTCAGAATCTTAATTGATACGATATTTATTCATTTGATGATAATTAATTAATTTTATAAGTTATAAAATTTTAATTAATTTTATAAGTTACGAAATTTATTATTTATTATCCAACCGACGAGTGACACATAATATTGAGATTCGAGTTAGGATTCAAATTTTGAAATCTCTAATGTTATTATTTAAAAAGCTTTTTATATTTTAAATATAATCATTTTAACTTTTGTTACTCAATAAATTATAATAAATATATTTATTAAATGTTAATTCATATTTATATTTAAATAAAAATATATTTAAGATAAATATTAATAAACCTAGATATTTAGGACATGAATGATAAGACATTATTTCACTTTCATTACATAAAATTATTTATTTTTATTTTATTTAATCATATATTATTTATTAAAATGCTAAATTTAAAAGTAAAAATAAAACTATAATTTAATATTATGTTACCTTTTCCAAATTATAATATATTATAATAACTAATATATAGAAATAAATTATATTATAATATATTATTAAGTCATATATATATATATATATATATATATATATATATATATATAAGACTAATTATTTAATAATTAATTTAAAAAGTTAATAATAAAACTCTAAAATGTTAATAAATTAAAATAATATTGATTTAATATTATATTAATATTAAATAATATATTTTATATAAAACACTCTATACTACATCAAATTTAATATTGCATTATAATTTAATATTATATTATAATTAATATAGTGTAATACAATATAGTATATCAAACATCTAATGCATTAAAAAGAAAATGTGAAAAGAGGAAGGTTCATGAATGTACTGAGATTTGTATGTGTTGTTGAGAAGGGGCTGATAAGGGGCAGTGCTGTAAAAAACGGGGGGAACAGAGTGGCGGGAAAACGAGTTGGTAGTGTTCACGTGTCGTCGGCCAGCTGGTGGGCCGGGCTTTCGACTTGCCAGCTGAATATTAGGCCTAGTGGGCCTTTTGGGTTGACAAAATTTGATCCCAACGTTTTGTTTAATTGGGTAATCTCCAACCATATCCAACAACTAAAATGATGTCGTAGACAAATGAAGTATTTTTTTATTTTTTTGAATTACATGAGACTATAATTCAAATTGTAACTCATAGTTAATAAGATTAATACACTGATATTTATAATCAGATAACTAATGAGATTAATTTATAAATCTTATATAGCACAACCTTAGATTTTCACCAAATCTTATATAGCACAGCCCCAGATTTGGATTTTCACCCAAATCTTATATAGCACAACCCTAGATTTAGATTTTCATCATCTCCAATATTCGATGGACGTCAACTCCACTTATATTTTGAAAGAGAGAAGTCTGTCTTCACTCAAATTGAGGAAGAAAATTAAACTTTCACAATAGATTTGGATTTCCACCCTCTCTAATATTCGAGGAACGTCTATTTAACTCACATTTTGAAAGAGAGAAGACTATCTTTACTCAAATTGAGGAAAAAAATTAAACTTTTATAATACATTGTGGGGGCTCGAACCCATGACCTCACAATTGCGAGAGTGAGGTTCTAACCACTTGACTAAAGGCTAGTGGCTAACAAATGAAGTATTTGTTGTTCATCACTTTGCATTTTTTTTTATACTAAATTACAATCGACGGATTATAACTAGAGTATTATTAATATTTATAATTAGACAATTATCTTTACAAATATTCAAGGAAGTCTATTCCACTCATATTTTGAAAGGAATTTACAATCAGACAATTATTTTCATAAATATTTGAGAAACGTCTACTCTATTCACATTTCAAAAGAGAAAAGACAATTAGTCTTGTAAATATTCGAGAGACGTCTACTCTATTTACATCTCAAAAAGAAAGAAGACTGTCTTTACTCAATTACAAAATTATTCGAAACATCTGATCCACTCACATTTTGAAAAGAGATTTACAATCAAACAATTATCCTCATAAATATTTGAGGGACGTTTGGAAGAAGATAATTACCTTTATAAATATTCAACAGATATCTACTACACTCATATTTTAAAAGGAAGAGAGACGTATAGAAGAAGACAATTACCCTTACAAATATTCAAGAAATATCTACTGCACTCACATTTTAAAAGGAAGAAAACTATCTTCACTTAATTATATAAATATTCAAATTATTCCATAATTGAGGATGGAAATTAAGTCTCCATATTACAATACGGAGACTCAAAACCATGCTCTCACTCGTGAGAGCATAGATAATGTCGCTCGGCCAAAGGCCGATTGGTCTTTGCATTTGTTGATTTTACAAGGCAACGGTTTTTATTTGCATTTGTTGATTTTACAAGGCAATGGTTTTTATTTTACTTTCTTTATTTCTTTAACTTCTTCGATTCATTAGAGTGACGACAACCTTACAAAGTGAAAGAGTATTTAGATCTCCTGCTTCTGTGATAGTTGTAAGTCTTTGCATGCCATTCTTTCTGCAGTCAAAGGCGCAGCTAGAAATTTTATTCAGCTAGGGTACAATCAAAATTATTATTATTTTATAAATTTAGACAACAATAAACAACAACTATTATAACATTGGTTGATAAAATTTATGCTCCTCAACGAGTTTTCATGTTTTCTTGTTTTTAAAACAATATATATATTTTATTGTTAACGCATGCTTTAGATAGCATCCACTAGGTAGTGGATAGCATCCACTAGGTAGTGGTGGCAGTGTAATGGTAGATTACTGTCAAATGAGATTAACATATCCATGGTCTTCTTTCGTTACTTGTTGGTTTTCTACGTTCATTGAAATATTTACGTCTAGAGCACGCCTATGTTAGTTGTTTATTTTTTAAGCGTTATGAAAAAAAAATGAAAAGAATAAAATGTCATCATTTTAGTTTATTTTATAAAATCAAAATAACTAACTAAATTTAAATAATAAAATATTACGCACGCACGCAAGAGCGCACTGTCACGGGCCGCTCGCACCAACTACGAGTGAAGGCTAATTTGGCGCGCGCACCGCCACACTTCGCAACGATCCTCGCAAATGGTGGAGTGCGTTTAGCGCCGGGCTTCCTCGCACACATTTGTCGGCCCGTGATAAAGCCCGCACCGCAAGTCCGAGCGCCAAGTCATTGCCCAAGCGCCTAGTCGCCGCCTAGTCGTCGCCTAGTCATCGCTCGAGCGCCAAGTCATCGAAGCCCAACGGGCCAAGCTCCACCAAGGCTTGTTTGCTTGGCCCATCTTCTAGAATTCTCTACACCCTTCTTGTAGATAAGCCACTTGCACAACTTGCCCACTTGTGCAAGTGGCTAACTTGTAAAGCCTCTAGAATGCTCCTCCCATTTCTATAAATAGGGGAAGGCACTTAGCATTTGAGCATCACCCACCACAATTGTAAAGCTCTCAATTGTAAAGTCCTCTTTGAGTAATAAAATCTCTCATTGGCTATATTGCTCTCTCTCTCTCTAGCTTTGCTCTTAAGCATTTCCACTTAGCTAGGTTGAGAAGCTCTCAAGGCTTACTTAGCAACTTTGCGCTTGAAAGTTGCCTAAGTGCCGCACGGGTTGCTGCGCATCAAACTCACCCCGTGACAAGTGGTATCAGAGCTACGGTTTGCACACACGCAAATAGCTCACCAAGCAATGGCCAATCTACCAAGCGCTTCACATGAGGGCGTTGTCGGTGTGGATGTTCCACCGGAACCAACCCGTGGCCGTGAGGAAGGCCGTGGACAAGGAAGGCCCCGCGGCAAGTCCAAGGCCGCATCCGTTGATGCTATAGAGCCTCGCGTTGCCACACTCGAGGTCTCCATGTCCACCTCACAAGACATCCTCGAATCGTTGGAGGAGAGGGTGAGCGGCCTTGAGGGCGAGTATGGCGAATTCTTGGTCGCCACCAAGGCCCTCATGCAAGACCAAGCGGACACTCTACGGGCGGAATTCCGAGTGTTCCATGAGGAGTTGTCAAAACTTCGCAGCTTCGTGCAAGATGAGTTGCGAGCGGTCCGTGCGGAGGTTGACGAAGTCCGCTCGGATTGGGCGTGGCACAAGCGGACCATCTCCGCTAGCCCGGCCTCGGCAAGCACAAACGAGGCCCGCCGCATAGATGTGCCAAAGCCCGACACCTACGATGGTGCGCGCAATGCCACCATTGTGGACAACTTCCTCTTCGGGCTCGACCAATACTTCGATGCCGTCGGTGTTCGTGATGAGGCATCAAGAGTGGGCACGGCACCCACTTATCTTCGAGGCGCCGCACAACTATGGTGGCGGCGGAAGCATGGCGACATGGGCAAAGGCATTTGCGCCATCAACACATGGGCGGACTTCCAACACGAACTTCGGAAGCACTTTGCCCCAAGCAATGCCGAGAAAGAGGCAAGAGCTCGCCTTCGTCGTCTCAAGCAAACGGGTAGCGTTCGTGACTACATCAACGAGTTCGTCACCCTCATGCTCGAGATCTCCGATATGTCCGACAAGGACTCCCTCTTCTACTTCCAAGATGGCCTCAAGGATTGGGCCAAGGCGGAGATTGATCGGCGTGGCGCGCAAACTCTTGACGACGCCATTGCGATTGCGGAATCACTTGCCGATTACTCCACCCAAGCCAAGGACAAAGAAGCCCAACCAAGGCAAATGTGGGGGAGAGGGCCGGAAGGACACAGGCAACAATCGGAAGGATTGGGGGCAGAAAAAACCCCCAAGCGGCAAAGGCGGGCAAAGCAAGAACGAGGGGAAGAAGGAGCCAGCCAAGCCTCGCAGCCCATGCTTCATTTGCAACGGCCCTCATTGGGTCCGTGATTGCCCCGAAAAGAAGTCGCTGAATGCCCTCGCCGCACACCTCAAGGGCAAAACTTCAGCCACCGCGGAGGAACCCCAGCCCAGCAAGAGTTCTCTCCAACGTCTCGGCGCGCTCAAGAGCCATCCGTCAACACGCACGAAGAATGGCCTCATGTATGTGAGCGCGACCATTGGCGGCAAACCAGTCCAAGCGTTGCTAGACACTGGAGCAACGCACAACTTCATCTCGGAAGAGGAGGCCAAGCGCCTAGGCCTTAGGGCCACGAAGGAAGGAGGCACCATGAAGGCGGTAAACTCACCCGCTAAGCGTATCGCGGGTACCGCCCAAGCCGTGCACATGACGATTGGAGCGTGGAGCGGAAAGCTCGACTTCTCAATCGTGCCCATGGACGACTTCAAGATGGTCCTTGGCATGGAGTTCTTCGACCAAGTCCATGCCTTCCCACTACCGGCCACCAACTCCCTAAGCATCCTCGATGGGAGCAAGGCGTGCACGGTGTCCGCAGAGCGAGCCAAGACCGCGGACAAGACACTCTCGGCCATGCAATTCAAGAAGGCCTTCGGGAAGGACCCAAGCTTCTTGGTTTCAATCCGGGAGCTCAACGAGGGGGAAGGTCGCGGAGACTCATCTAGCCAAGTCCCACCACTCATCCACGGAGTTCTCGATGAGTTCGAAGACGTCATGCCTCCGCAACTTCCGAAGAAGCTCCCACCAAGGCGAGAAGTTGATCACGCCATTGAGCTGGAGCAAGGTGCAAAGCCAACGGCCTTGGCGCCCTACCGCATGGCGCCACCCGAGCTCGAAGAGTTGCGGAGACAACTCGCGGATTTGCTGGATGCCGGCTACATTCGCCCATCAAAGGCCCCGTTCGGTGCACCCGTGCTGTTCCAAAAGAAGAAGGATGGCTCGTTGCGGATGTGCATCGACTACCGCGCGCTCAACAAAATCACTATCAAGAACAAGTACCCGATCCCCTTGATCGCGGACTTGTTTGATCAACTTGGAGAGGCGCGGTACTTCACCAAACTCGACCTACGGTCCGGCTACTACCAAGTACGCATCGCCAAGGGAGATGAGCAGAAAACGGCATGCGTCACAAGGTATGGATCGTATGAGTTCCTTGTTATGCCATTCGGCCTCACCAATGCGCCGGCCACTTTCAGCACGCTCATGAACAAGGTGCTTCATCCCTTTCTCGACCGCTTCGTTGTTGTATACTTGGATGATATCGTGGTGTATAGCAACACCCTCGAGGAGCATGCCCAACACTTGCGGCAAATCCTCCAAGTACTACGAGAGAACGAGCTCTACCTCAAGGTCGAGAAATGTTCGTTTGCTCAACGGGAGGTGGAGTTCCTTGGCCACAAGATAGCGGAGGGAAAGCTGATGATGGAGAACGCAAAGGTGAATGCCATCCTCGAATGGGAGCCACCCACCAAAGTGCCCGAGCTTCGATCATTCCTCGGGTTGGTGAACTACTATCGCCGCTTCATTCAAGGCTACTCGGCAAGAGCGGCACCCTTGACCGACTTACTCAAGAAGAATCGAGCATGGCATTGGTCCGAGGAATGCCGAGACGCCTTCGAAGACTTGAAGAAGGCCATCTCCAAGGAGCCCGTGCTCGTTCTTCCGGACCACACCAAGCCCTTTGAGGTCCACTCGGATGCCTCCGACTTCGCCATTGGCGGGGTACTTATGCAAGAAGGCCACCCAATAGCGTTCGAGAGTCGAAAGCTAAATGATACGGAACGCCGCTACACCGTGCAAGAGAAGGAGATGACGGCTATTATCCATTGCCTACGGGTGTGGCGACACTACTTGCTTGGCTCACACTTCGTGATCCTAACGGACAACGTAGCCACAAGCTACTTTCAAACTCAAAAGAAGTTGAGTCCCAAGCAAGCAAGGTGGCAAGATTTCCTTGCGGAGTTCGACTATCGACTCGAGTACAAGCCCGGCAAAGCCAATGTTGTTGCGGATGCTCTAAGCCGCAAAGCGGAATTGGCAACACTTAGTGCGAGCCAGCCAAGCTCCGACCTTGTGCAACGCATCAAAGAAGGTCTCCAGCAGGATCCGCTAGCAAAGGACTTGTTGGAGAGGGTTCTCAACGGCAAGACAAGGCGATTTTGGCAAGAGGAAGGCATCCTCCTCACCAAGGGCGACCGCCTCTTCGTGCCTAGGTGGGGAAATTTGCGGAAGGAGGTCGTCAAGGAGTGCCACGACTCAAAATGGGCTGGTCACCCCGGAATGGAGCGCACTACCGCACTTGTCCAAGCTTC
This sequence comes from Murraya paniculata, assembly GCA_030449075.1. Taxonomy (NCBI): domain Eukaryota; kingdom Viridiplantae; phylum Streptophyta; class Magnoliopsida; order Sapindales; family Rutaceae; genus Murraya; species Murraya paniculata. The sequence goes on along the minus strand of JAEVFN010000093.1, from coordinate 534,773 downwards.
GTATTTTTGGCCACACATGAGGGATGACATCGAGGCATATGTGCGGACTTGTCTTGTGTGCCAACAAGACAAGACGGATCGTCAACTACCGGCGGGATTGTTGGAGCCACTACCACCCGCATCGAGGCCATGGGAGAGCGTCTCGATGGACTTCATCACAACCTTGCCGAAGTCCGAAGGGTGCGGGAGCATCATGGTCGTGGTGGACCGACATAGCAAGTATGCAACCTTCATTGCCGCACCCGCCGATTGCAAGGCCGACGAGGCCGCCCGTCTCTTCATCAAGCATATCGTGAAGCTATGGGGAGTCCCACGAAGCATCGTGAGTGATCGAGACCCTCGCTTCACCGGCAAATTTTGGATGGAGCTCTTCAAGATGCTTGGCACCGACCTCAAGTTCTCAACAAGCTTCCACCCACAAACCGACGGGCAAACGGAGCGCATCAATGCCTTGCTTGAGATGTATCTACGGCATTATGTGAGCGCTCATCAGCGGGATTGGGCAAAGTTGCTGGATGTTGCCCAATTCTCGTATAACTTGCAGCGAAGCGAGGCTACGGGCAAGAGTCCATTCGAGATCATCATGGGATTTCAGCCCATGACCCCCAACGCCATAGCTTCGACATATGGAGGGAAAAGCCCCGCGGCTCACAAGATTGCTCGAGAATGGCATGAGGAAGCGGACATCACGCGAGCATATCTTGACAAAGCCGCGCGGAAGATGAAGAAGTGGGCCAACACTCGGAGACGCCACGTCGAATACAAGGAAGGGGATCGAGTAATGATCAAGTTGCTGCCTCAACAATTCAAGACTTTGCGGAAAGTCCACAAAGGGCTAGTGAGGCACTACGAAGGGCCCTTCCAAGTGCTACGACGTGTGGGCAACGTCTCGTACCAACTTCAACTTCCGCCAAGGCTCAAAATCCATCCGGTCTTCCACGTGAGCCTACTCAAGCCATACCATGGTGACGAGGGAGACCCAAGCCGCGGAGAATCGAGAAGAGCCCCAACGGCCGTAGTCACCGCATTCGACAAAGATGTGGACTACATCATTGCCGACCGAGTCATTCGAAGAAGGGGCGTGCCGCCTTACAACGAGTACTTGGTCAAGTGGAAACACCTCCCCGAAAGCGAAGCCACGTGGGAACGTCAAGATGACTTGTGGTAATTTGCGGAGCACATCCAGAACTACAAGCACGACAACGCGACGAGGACGTCGCGAGCATAGGTGGGGGAGGATGTCACGGGCCGCTCGCACCAACTACGAGTGAAGGCTAATTTGGCGCGCGCACCGCCACACTTCGCAACGATCCTCGCAAATGGTGGAGTGCGTTTAGCGCCGGGCTTCCTCGCACACATTTGCCGGCCCGTGATAAAGCCCGCACCGCAAGCCCGAGCGCCAAGTCATTGCCCAAGCGCCTAGTCGCCGCCTAGTCGTCGCCTAGTCATCGCTCGAGCGCCAAGTCATCGGAGCCCAACGGGCCAAGCTCCACCAAGGCTTGTTTGCTTGGCCCATCTTCTAGAATTCTCTACACCCTTCTTGTAGATAAGCCACTTGCACAACTTGCCCACTTGTGCAAGTGGCCAACTTGTAAAGCCTCTAGAATGCTCCTCCCATTTCTATAAATAGGGGAAGGCACTTAGCATTTGAGCATCACCCACCACAATTGTAAAGCTCTCAATTGTAAAGTCCTCTTTGAGTAATAAAATCTCTCATTGGCTATATTGCTCTCTCTCTCTCTAGCTTTGCTCTTAAGCATTTCCACTTAGCTAGGTTGAGAAGCTCTCAAGGCTTACTTAGCAACTTTGCGCTTGAAAGTTGCCTAAGTGCCGCACGGGTTGCTGCGCATCAAACTCACCCCGTGACAGCACGCACCCACCCACACACAGCCATCAAAAAAGCAAGTGGCAACCTAGCCACCAGTCCACTGTCCCCCAACGTAGAAATAGCGCAACCTGCACTTCGCAGACACAGACGCAACCAGCGATGCAGCCCGCAGTCACTGCTGACGCCGATTGGATCTACTGCTCGACACCTCCACCATCACCAAGTTCCTCCAAGATCCACTTAGACTTGGCAACCCAAAATTTCTCTTTTGAAGTTTTGATAGTATATAGTAATAATATAATATGGTATGTTAAGATTTTAGATGTTAATTGTTATAATAATCAACTTTTTAAAATTTTTTCTTTTTTATTTAAAGAACAAGTTAGTAGATGAGGTAATCTTAAATTACAGGTTAAATTTTGAATGAAGAAGATAAAAATATTATGTGTTCTTGCCAATTGACCTGAGTTGTATCTAATCCGAACCCGATCGGATCTGATCTAAATTCAATCCGATTTTTTTACCCGATCCAATCTGAACATATTCAAATCAAATTGGATTGGGTTACAGTTTGGGCTAAGTTCGGATGAATTTTTATCCAATCAATTGGGTTGATCTGAACTCCATCTAAACTAGGGATGGCAAAAATATTTGGATCTAGCCGAGATTCACAAAGATCTAAAAGATCTGAATCTAGAAAAATCTGAATCCGCACATTAAAAATGATGTATCCAAATTCTAAAACTTGGAACCCGCACGGATCTGAATCCAGATCCAGATGCATTTGATGCAAATGCAAAGAAAAATCAAATATCTAGATCTGTGTTATTTTTAATTAAATTATTTGTAAAATTAAAATTAAATAAAAAATATATAAGTTAAATGAAAAAACATAATAGGATTAATTAAAAAAATTATAGAAGTTAAATTAAATTAAAAAATATATCGGGGTCCACATTATTTTATGTGGATTTGTGGTGGTACTAGACTTGAATTTATATTATTCTTGATATTTAATTTACGTTGTGGTTTTTTATTTTTGACTTTATGGTGTTATATATTATTCTAAGTATTGAATTATTGATTGTTGAATTATGATTAAATTTTATTTGATATTATTAGGTGAATTGTTGAATTTTAAATTATTGAATTCTAACTTATCCAAACCCAAACCAAACTAAACCGAATTCATTCAGGTTGGACAATTTAACCCAGGCAGCCGATCTGAATCGAATTCAATTCGGTTCGGTTTGGTTCAGGTTAGAAATTCTATTTTAATTTTTCCCCGCACTTTCCCATCAGCCAAAAATTTTTTTTCCATCAACCAAACAAAGGAATCCAAAAGAACCATAAAGCTGAAAAAAAAATAGAAACGGTAACAGATCAAAAAAGGAAAAAAAAGTGTGAAGTTTAAGTACAAAAATTTATCAAAATGGAAGCTTCACGCATGGATCTAGAATTAAAAGCTGACCTAGGGGGCAGTGGCAATCGGTTGGCATGCAGCGGCGAGCTTGGTACGGCAGACAACGGTGGTCTGTGGCTGCAATGCGTATGTTCGTGCGAAGAAGAAGAAGGATTAGCCAGCGGCTGGTTGGCAACTGTTTTGTGTGTGTTTTGACGCAACAAACACAAAAAATCCAACAGCTACACAATCGAGAGACGACAATGTGACCAAGAAGGAATCTGGGCTTGTCTTACATGCCCGTTCCCGTCGCAGCCATATGTTGATGATCACCATCATAATATTCATGTGGGCTGGAATTTTCCAGCGACATCAATAGTGGTGCTAATTCATTTTTTATGTTTATTTTAACATTGGGACTTTAAGCGAGAGAGAGATGGACTTGTGAGAATTTAAAAATGAGAGGTGGAAGAGATTGAGAATTATTGAATTAGATTTAGAAATTTAAGGATTTTTTAAAAAAAATTTTAGCAACCCCAATTGGGTTGCAAAATTCAACCCAAACGGGTTCTAGGAAATTCAACCCAAACGGGTTCTAGGATCAACCCAAACCGAATAAAAAATCAAAATAAATTTTAGATTTGGTTTGATTCGAGTTAACCAAACCGAATGCCAACCCCTATCTAAAATATCGGTTCGCAATTATGTATATATTGCCTTCATCTGGATCTACATATTTTTTAAGAATTTGAATGAAGATGCAAATTCGCATATAAAAATATCAATATAAATTTAAATATGAATTTACCTTCGTCCAGATTCAGATACAGATTTTACCATCGGGAAATTTACAAATATAGCCAAAAAATTTATCCAAATTTCGAAAATAACCACAGCAATAAAATCCTATCATAACTAGCCAAAATTTTCATTTTCATCCCAAACTACCCTCAACATTTCTCCACTCTAAACCCACGTTACTCCACCCAACCTTATCATCTTCAACGGCGAACGGCGAACGGCGAGCGGCAGCCGGCGACGGCAACAGCAACATCAACGGCAACAACGAACATGCGGTGACTTAATATCGAACCGGATCCACCATAATCTAGCGGAACCGGAAACGAATCCAAGATTTTCAAAAGAGTTCAAACCCTAGGTAACAAAATTCAACCTTTTATAATGATTAGTGTGAAATTGATTGTGTTGTGATATATCTATAGGTTGTTGGAGTATTATGATGAAGCGAAATTTAATTAGAATGATGAGTTATAAGTAGTGCATATCAAGTGTTTGATAAAATTTCTCTTAGACAATTTATGTTTAGTTTTAATAAAATCAATGTTTGATGAGGGGATTGTTGAGTTGTATGTATTGTTTTGAGTATATGAAGTGCATTTAGTGATGGATAAAACAATGCAAGGCTGGGTATCGCACCGGTCGACAGGCACAATGTGGCACGCACCGCGCGCTCGCGGGCTTGCGTGCGCGGGCCAAGGCCTCGCCCTGGCTCTTCGTACGACGCGCCAAGGCCTCGCGCGCGTGGGCCTCGCCTGCCTCGCGCGCGCGCCAGCGTTGCCCCGTCGCACCTAGAGCCACTGGCTCTAGGTGCGACAGGGGCCTTGTCGCACCTAGAGCCACTGGCTCTAGGTGCGACAGGGGCCTTGTCGCACCCTAGAGCAGATTTTTTTTTTTTTTAAATGTTGGGGGTTTTTCATACTTGTAATTATGTCATATAACAATTTTATTTTGTAACTTGTTTCAGATAAATGGAGAAATTGAAAATTAAGAAGCATAACCTGCCCGGACCAATGAAAGAACCGGGGATTCTGAATGTACCTTATGCCGATCACTTTTCCGCCCGTATCACAAGCATGTGTAAATTAGATACAGTGGTCAACGCCATCCGAGAGAAATGTACAAAACGACAATTGAAATTATTCAAGGAAGACATATTTGGGCACTTCCTTGACTGCCGAAGCTTTCCATTCAGAGGCGTAATTGTCCATAATGTGTTGCTTAGGCAAGTGGCACATGTAGAAAGTAGGAACAATGATCAGTTATGGTTTCAGATTGGTGACGAATTGATACGGTTATCTATTGGAGAGTGGTGCCTAGTTACGGGACTTTCCTATGGTCAATATGTCGTGTTGAGGGAGCATAAAACAACGCACAAGTTGCCAAACAAGTATTTTGATGGTTTGTTTCGCAAAATCAATCTTGCCGAGTTCGAGTCAAGGTTCATGGAGTTAGACTTCAAAGCTATGGATGACAATGATGCGCTAAAGATCGCGGTGTTTTACTTTGCGGACAGAGTATTAAATGGAAGAAAGGATCATTGTCAAATCAATTTCTCGTTGCTTAACGATGTTGATGACATAGATCACTTTCGAAGTCGTCCGTGGGGCCTTTTGTCATGGGAAACGATATATGAAAGTCTTGACAATGCATTAAACGGGAAAGCCAAGAAATTTAAGGACGCTTGCACCAAAAAACCCGAGCATAAGATTGAAAAATACAATATTTACGACTTTACATCTGGAGTGCAGGTGTGTGGATATTCTCGTCCATTATTTTAAATTTAAAATAATGAATATTTAATGATACGTTTTATGAGTTTATATATTACGTTGTTGCAGGCATGAATCTTTGAAGCAAGTGGCGGACTACCATCCGAGTGGGTCGTAAAAACTAAAAGGAAGATTCCTCAGATCGTACAGTGGAAACCTATTGCTTCTTCTAAGATCAACTTTGCTGAAGTGTATTCATATCTGAATGACAACTCTCGTCTTGTAAGTAATATATGCGTACCTATGTATATAGCCACTTTTTTATTTACTAAATACTACACAGCGTTCACAGTAATTTAAACTTTGGTATTAATTACAACAGGAAAATATTTTACAAACAATCAAACCGGAGGGAAAGGAGAAAGCCTCAAAATATTGGATGAGTGTGGCGGGTTACGTGCCATATATTCCAAGTTGGGTCGTAAATGTGGGTATCGTTTACTGATATTTTACTCACTTTGCGTAGTAATGGGGGTCTCGATTACTCAAATTGAATGTAACTTTGTGCAGCATCAACCTTCAATTAACGCGCCACTCGTTACAAGGCCAGAAGAGGAGGATTACAACTTCACGACCCGAACACATGTGGAGCACACTCCCGTTGAGGATGAGGTTGGCGGTGATGACCGTCATGAATCGGCACACGATTTTGACGACGCACATGCCTCAGAGGTGACTAATGATTTTATATTTCATTGTCATAGTAGTCATACAACTTGTATGTGAACACTCTCTCATTTATGTCTTTGTTTGGTGCCAACAGCCGAGGACAAAGTCTCGTCATGATACACTCATTCAATGGATGGACAACATTGAACAGTCCATTTCTGAACTAAGGGCTGATTTTTAGGCAGAGCGCAGAGAACAACAACAGTACAGAAAAGTAGTAATGAGGTTTATGGCCTCGTTCAGTGATAGTTCTTCGAAGCACTCACATGGTGACTCTCTAATTGGACACTCGTATACGGTGAGCATATTTAAATGCAACTGTTGCGTTCTTTTTGTTTTAAATGATATATAGGTTTAATCCGTTCATCTTGCCGAATCGCTAGGCCCCGGATGACTATGGAATTCACACAGACGCCGGCAATCAGGATGATTACACCCCCATGTCGTTGTACAGTTTCCACGGAGACGTCAGTGGAGACAGTGTGCAGATCATCACAGAGGTGCCTCCTAGCGTAAGTAAGTTCGGACGTCAATACAGACCGTCATATTTGTTTAGCAGTCCTTACTTAATTCCTCCTTTCAAGAGAGGAATGAATGTCAGGCCTCTACCCACACTCCAAATCACGGAGGCCGACATTGATGAAAGAATGAGTGTCGATATAAATCCGCTTAGGGGCCTCGAAGATTCACGGCTATTTCAGGAGTTTGATCAGTGGTTCGCTGGCGGAATCGCCGTAGATGCCCCAGTCCAACAGTCGCAAAAATTCTTCGACATACTCTTGGGCAACACTTCAATGGGATGGCTTGTGACGAAGTGAGTATTCTTAAAACCACACATTCAATTCTTGTACTGCTGTTCATCTTTCTTCTATATTATGTTATGTTATTAATTGACATGTTTCTATTTCTCTGCATTTTGCAGCATATTCACGCTTATTTTCGCTTGATCAGTAAAAACAACGGCAGTATCCGAAGGCCTTACCTCAGCGCGTCACCCACACGGATACTTATTTTGGGTTAACGAGTTTGAAGACTTAATATTCATTCATTTTCTTATCTTCTTATTCAATGACGACATCACAGTTAATAATTTAACTTTCGTGCAATATACCGATTAGGTTGTTTCCTGAAGTAAAGTATGGAACAACGGTCAGTGTGATTCCATTCATTATAATATGAGGTAACCTTATAGCTATGTTCATGGACGAGAAGATATCATGTCCAAACCGTTCACGGAAGTCGATGTGGTGCGTATTACTGCTCAATGTTTATGTGTTTAAATTTTCTACATTACGAAGACTATAAATTTATGTTCATTGCTGTATGTGCAGATTTTATCCCTGTAAATTTGGGCGGTGATCATTGGGTACTACTCAAGCAGACCTTCGGGCGAAAGGGTGCGGATTTATGACTCGTTATTGTCATTTGCCGACGATAAAACGTACTTACATCAATTCAAACCATNTGACAGTCATATTCCCTCAATGGCTTGAGGCTGTTGGAATCTACAACATCCGTCCTGACCTGCAGAGTGCGAACTCTTGGAAAGTAGAGTAGTCAAGAACGTGCCACAACAAGAAACTTGGAAGTGGCGATTGTGGGCGTTTGGTTGTAATGTTTACGATGTGTTTAATGTGGGCGCAAACGAATTTGAGAGTAGCCATGGCAGTACTTTAGGAAGAAGATGCTGTTGATATTTTAATGGCGATATTGGACTGTAAGCCATTGGACATTTGAATTGTAATGTATGACTATAATTCGGACACACATATTCGGTGAATATATTGAATAGTTGATAATGATTTTACCACAAATAAAATACTAAAATTAGAATATAATTGTACAACACACCAAAGATGACTTCCAAGTCAACTATCATAAACAATGATGCGACTAGTTTGGATTTGAAGCAATGAGATTTTTGCACCTCGTGTGATTATGGCCGGTTGGTTGCACCGCCCGCATCTCACAGTCCTCCGGTTTGCATCCTCACCAATAGAAGGTTTCTGAGGAATGTCCGGAGGAATTCCCAATCTTCTATGTCGCCAACAGGCTCCACAAGTTGCGCATATGCCATGACTAACGACTCTTTAAGTAAAAGTTTAGAACAAATACTTATGTAATCCACTTGGACGGTGAGACAAGCAACAATGCATGGGTACAGACAAACTGATCAAGTTCGAATACTCTGCAGGAAGCAAGTCTTCTTACATAGATCAACTATCCATTCTTTAATACACCACCCCAGAACATGAATCGGCTGAGATATAGGACGAACGGTCATTCTTTCCGCCAAATTCTCCTATCAGCAACTATTTCGTCTGCCCATGTTGTTAGGCGAGTACTCATTGAATCAGCAACAATTTTTCTGTCATAAAACCATTGTTGCAATATTTTTCTAAAGTGATCAACAAGATGAGTAACCGGAAATTTTCGCGGTTCCCTCATAAATTGATTCACACTCTCTGCGATGTTGGTGGTGAGGATGCTGTATCTCCTACCTTCAAACTCAGACCTTGCCCAATTACACGTACCCACATTATTTTCTAAGTAATCAACCGCCTCCGAATGGAGCATCCACAACCCCTCAAGTTGTTTTTTAAAATTTTCGTGTCCATATGTTTTTGCTGCATTAATAAAGGCAGGTTCAAATTCATCCCAAATAGCTTTAGACATTCTGAATTTAGACTTTATGTTACCTTTCACATGGTAAAAACAAATGCCATGGCCAGCAGTGCGAAATACTTTCAGAACGGCTCTCTTAATGGCAGTGCACCGATCAGAGATAAAAACTAACTCTGGTCTGTCGCCAATCACTCCATGTAACTTTGTCATAAATCATTCCCAAGCGTCATTGTTTTCCAAATCCATTACCCCAATGGCTAACGGATACAGTTGATTATTTCCATCCATGCATGTTACCACAAACATGCTCCCACGATATAGCCCCTTTAGATGAGTACCATCTACAGCAATTACTGGTCTGATGTACTGCATGAAACCCTTGATGGAAGATCCAAGAGCAAGAAAGTAGTATAAGAAATTATCATTTCCATCTTGCTGTAGGTGAGTAACTGTACCCTCATTTGCTTTGGTCAAAACGTGAGAGTATTTGGGAAGTAAGTTGTATGACTCTGCAGGATTCCCTCGTATTATTTCGAGGCCAACTTCTTTCGCCCGATATGCCTGCTGGTATGTTAATTGCACACCGTATTCCTACTGCATGTCTGCTCTGATATCATTCGGATTGTATATCCGCTTATCCTGGATAAATTTATCGGCGATAATATGGCCAACAACCCGACTTCTTACTTGTCGAAGACCACTAGGCAACACCTCATTAGAACATGTGTGTACATTATCGACTCTTCTCACTACCTAAGGAACATTCTGCTCATTCGAACCTCTCGTTGCTCGAATACGCCATTTGCATGATTCCGATGAACAGTTGGCCTCAAAGCGTGACGTTGTGGAGCGTGCAATCTTAAAGTCAAACTTATCCCTCAAGGCAGCTTTCCGTAGTTCTAGTATTAACCTCATTTTTTCAGCAAACAGCGTACCCACGCTAATATTAGCAGAATTACAACTTCTAACTAAGTCTAGACCGACCAAGTTTGAAGGCAAAACTGGAGCAAAAGTCATAAGGGGATCAACTGTTGCCTTTCTCCTCGAACGGGCCATTGGAGGAATAGATCGGCTGTCTCTGCTATTAGTGGGAATATCATGTTCATGCTCATCCTCATCATTGCTAGGAATATCGGAATGACCGATGCTCCGATTATCAATAGGACTATTGAACACAGTTGGGCCTCGCACTATTAAACGGTTCTGCAAAAACATAATCAGCTTCTGTGTTGTTGGTGTCATAAACAGGATCATCATTGTTGCGGAAATCATTGTTGTGGAATGGAGAGTACTGTTGCTCTAACGATGTCGTTACTGGTAAAACCTCTTCTTCAACATTGGCAAATGTATTACTTTTCTCATCAACGAAGTTATTGTTTTCATGCAGTGGAGAGTAATGTTGCTGCCCCAATATCGGCTGTGGTAACACCTCTTCTTCAATATCGGGGACAGAGTCGTTTGCTCTAAAAGAAGATTCAGTTTCTACAAATGGCTCAAGATCTTCGACCGGAACTCGAGAAGATGTGGTAACAAATACAGGGATACATCCATAGTTGACCACATCAGAGGCCATATGTAATACAACCTTTACCATTTCATCATTAAATATGTCCATAGATAGTGAACATGCACGATACATTGTGTTGCTAAACCTCAGAGTTGTCTTCATCGTCATAGTATATTTATTAGGATTTATCTGTAAAACTTCATACACTCTTGCCAAAAAGCTGATCAAATGTACAATCTTTCCGAACAAAAAAAACAGTATTTTTAGCATTCACGTACTCCATACGGCCATCTGCCAACGTCTCCCACCAACCGTCGTAATACAATTGAAGCACAACCGAATCCATCATGCCTAAAACCATTAAAAAAACGAAAGAAATAAGATTACAAACTACACAATATGATAAAGAGAATTGCGGCACATTTTTTATATGTACTTGCCCATCGCAATTAAATTTACACACAATTCTTAGTCCAACCATTTCATACAATGCAATTCAAGATTTTAGATTTGATTCATCTCCACGCAAGCTTCGAAACAGTATATTATACGCTCTAAACAGACACATGTAGCCAAAATTATGACTTTAAAAAAATGTCTGAAATTTGGTGAGACAGGCAGTGGGACAGGAGCCTGTCTCACTAAAATGCAGAAAGCTTACGTGCGACAGGAAGTGGGACAGGCACCTGTTCCACTTCCTGTCGCACTATATTGGCTGTATTTCAGTGGGACAGGTGCATGTGTCACTAGGTGCATGTGCGACAGGCAGTGGGACAAGTCCTTCTCACTGCCTGTCCCACATGCACTTGGTGAGACAGGCACCTGTTCCACTCAAATACAGCAAACATAGTGCGACAGGAAGTGGGACAGGCGCCTGTCTCACTAAAAATGAACCCAGATTTAGTGAGACAGGCGCTTGTCCCACTGCCTGTCTTACTAAATCTGGGTTCATTTTTTCTTTGAATTTCTGACTTTTTTTTTTCAATTTCTCTACTTAAACTAAGTTTCTCTACTCCAAGTAAAACACTTTTACAAATTATATTGTTTTATGAATGAAAAATAACAACATTTACAACACAACCAAATCAATTTCACATTTAGGTTTGTATTGTGTAAAAATAGAAACTAACCTCAAGAAACTTCCCAATTATCAATTGATAATTATATCTTCAGCTATACAACACTTGTTTGATGAGATTTGATGATTTGTAGAGAATATTTGTGGTGTTTTTTGGAGAGTGTTGAGAGTGTAGAGAGTGTAGAGAGTGTGTAGAGAGTGTGGAGAGTGTATGTGTGGCATTGGTTTGTAAATTTATTTAAATTGGCGAGGATAATTTCACCTAAAAAATTAACAATTGGCTAATTATGATAGAAAAAAAATTTATGTGGTTAATTTTAAAATTTATAAAAATTTTTTGGCTATATTATAAATTTCCCTTTACCATCCCTAATACATACTCGATTTTGCCTAACATTATTGATAATAAAAAGTCAAATCAATTTTGATAGAACCTGTATTAAAAACAAAAAAAATTGATAGAACCTAAAAAGAGGAAGTGGGACCCAAAGAGGTCATAAACAAGAGCTAATGCAAAATCTAGTAAAGATTTTTATTAAAATTTAAAACCCAAAGCATAACAAAAACGACTTTCTTAAGTCGTTCGCTTTCGTCTTCGCCCTTCTGCTCAGTCAGTCTTTCACTCGATACAATATGCAAAAACCTTCATTAGCTTCAATCTCAAATCTTTCTCCCTGCAAGCGTTTCTCTCTCTAAAACCCAAGTAAGCTTTCTCTCTCTATCTCTCTTTTTCGTCTTTGATTCGTAAAACAATTAACTTTATTTCTACTTAAGAACTTGTTGTTAGGGTTTTTGTTTCATTACTTCAATTTGTATTAGGGTTTTGATTTCTTCGCTCCAATTTGTGTTATCTGATTTGGAACTACTTTAATTGAAGTCCTCATACTCAAAGTTAGGGCCTTTTTAGGGTTATAGAGTGAGATTGTTTTGTGTTTCCTTTGATCTTAATTGGTTGCTTTTAAGAGCTGAAAAGTTCACAATTTGCTGATTTTTTTGCGTGCTTGTGGTAAAAATTTGAACTGGGATTGAGTTGCTTTTTGCTGTTAGTGACGGAATGGAAGGTAATGTAGTTAAGAGGATACAATTTGTGAAAATTAGAGGGATTTTTTGTCCGTGTTATGCTTTTTTGGTGTGAGACAGGTGTGCCAACTAGCTATTATAATAGCTTGATACTTATGCATTCAATGGGTTATGGGTGATTTTACAAATTAATGCTCCTCATTTTTTTTGTAAATACTGAATGTAGAAAGATCGAGGGATTTCTTGGTTTCAAAAAAAAAAAGGGTTCAAATTTTTATGTCAGCATGTATGCCAATGTGTGAATATGTTAAAGTTTCAAAATAAAATTATATTCTTCTCTCTCTTTGATTTATCTTTTACTTTTTTGATGATGTCCTACTGTTGCATACGTAGCTACTTTCATTGGATGCTAACCTCTTTTGTTATGATGACTGCTTATTTCACATTAAGTTGAGCTGCATGCTTGTTAGTTGGTAGTGGATAAGTTTGCCGTATCCCTTTGCTCGAGTCATTAGTCTCATAGTACGCACAAGTGATTGACAGCCTCAAGGACACTAGGAGTAATTTAGACTAGATGGTAATATGTGTGTCAATAAGAGTACATTTACCAGAGTGCTAATACTAAATATAATTTTTCTGCAGTATTTTAACAAGGTCAATGCATGGAGGGATTGCCAAGTGCATTTAAAAAGTGACTGATGCAATTACTTTTGCAATGACATGCTATCATTCCACAAGATCAAAATGGGATATTAGCACAAAGTAACCAATATACATATCTTTTTTTTAGAATGGGGCCAATCCAAAAGGTTTTGAATATCACCATAAGAAGTTCGCCATAGTTCAAGACAAGAGAATCCATCAACTAAATGGAATATGTTTTTCTTAAATTTTTATTCTCAATTCAAATCAGTGTCATGAGAAGTGAAGCAAAAGCCTGAAGGAAGAGCATACGTGTTCACCGTTAAACATGAAGGCTAAGGGTTGTTTTTGATCATATGCTAGTCCTGCACATCTGGTTATAAAAAATTTTGAGAGAGTGCAAACATGATCGAAATATCAAAGCATGTTAGAAAATTTAGAAAGAGCATGAAACATGCAACCCTGATTCGATGGATGAAATAATGGGATATGAGTTGTGGGTGTTGAGTTATTAAATATGTGCTGGTTTTGAGATGGAATATGAGAATTTGTACAATTGAGGAAAAGCAATACCGTATGTCGACAAGTGACGTCTAAAAATGTGCCAATCAGTTAATCTTTGTACTTTTTCCCCTTGAAAATATTACAGCATAGGCTGTTTGAGACCTGAATTATTTTATCATTGCCTTAGGAAATTTTCTTCTTGTGAGATAAAGTTGAGGTTCTAGCTTGTCTCTGGGTTTCCATCCCAAAAAGTGTAAAAATAGTTGATTGTTTTTTTATTTACTTAAACTGGGAAATGTTTTGGGTCAATGCTGTAAATTTTGGGATACTTTTGATTCGTATTGAATTGTACTCATTCAGGCATTTTCATTCGTCTCATTTTTTATTTTCTTGAGCTGTTTAGAACAGAGGTATATACCCAGATTACTCCTGGTTTACATGGGTCACTGATTGACTTGCATATTCTGTTCTTTATTAATAGATCTTTTGTTGTTTCTTGTCAAAATAAGTTTGAATGCAGATACAATCTCCTCTTTCCTAGTGTTTTGTTTTTGGTATATATTTTCCCTTACTACTGATTGCTTGTAGAGCCTCCATCCTAAATCCCACCCTACCCCAACAAAGAAAATTGAAAAATGAAAGGGAAAGCTGATGGTGGTTTGCTATAGTGCACAGATAGCACGCCTTTTCCTTTCTTCTATGGTCTCAGTTTGAGCAAATGTTCACATGTTTCTACTCAAGAATTTTTCTTGTTTTCATGATTTTCATATAACAATAAATGCAAAGCAAAAGGGTGATGAAAGCTATAGAGCAAATGAGCTGTATGATGGATGACAGTATGAAACTTTCTTGATATACTTTTGAGAGGAAAAATTGTAGTACAAAAAATAAAACTTAAAACATAAAAGAAGACATTTTCAGAAAACATTTGCAAGTAAGTCAATTCTGCCCTTATTGTTGTATATATTCTTTTTAAGTTAATTCCCTTGGTGATATCTCTACGTTTTACTTCGGACATTTTATAGTCTTATTTGGTTCTCTAGCCTGTGAAATGATATTGGAGACATTGTATTACAATTTCTTAAGTTTAAGTTGACTTTTCTGAGAGCCACAGAAATTTAGGCCCTTATAGATTTTCTCATTTGAAATGGATTGAATTGTGCATCTTAGAGTTCTCCTAATTTCAGTTGTTAGATTTCCAACCAAAATCACTTCAGGCAAGCTTTTAAATTATAGTTATCTTGGGGCTAAGATGTACAAGTGAAGTGTTATGGCTGCCTTTTAGTTATTCAGAATGGAAGGCAAATAATTCTGTTAATTTCAGGGGATATGCTGGTTTTTTAATATTCTCTGATAATTGTTCAATGATAACAACGGACAATACTTTAAATATGTAACAGCCTGTATTTATCACACTATGTTATTTGTTGACTGGTGATACGGTTGTTGCCTTAAGCTAGAAGGCTGTGCAAGCTATATCAATCTATGAGAATAAAGCATTACCGAAAATATGCGCTTGGAAAACCAGAGATCTCTGTCTTGGTTTACCACACTGCTTACTAGTGCATGTGGTTTTTGGGTGATTGCATGTATTTGAATGGACTTAGTTAGGCGGAAGATCAGTTAGCTATAAAGTTTATGAGCTATGCCTTTATCTTGGAAAGTGTTTTGGTATTAGATTCATTGTTGAACCTCCATCCTATTAAAAGGTTGCAGCAATGGGAGACGAAGGAAGTAAAGAATTGAAGATTTATGTTTTATCTTTAGCTTGTTGATATATTGCTTTTTTGCTTCTACAGATCGTACTGGTTTTGGTAGTGAATCTGAGT
This sequence comes from Murraya paniculata, assembly GCA_030449075.1. Taxonomy (NCBI): domain Eukaryota; kingdom Viridiplantae; phylum Streptophyta; class Magnoliopsida; order Sapindales; family Rutaceae; genus Murraya; species Murraya paniculata. The sequence continues at coordinate 519,099 of JAEVFN010000093.1, read as the reverse complement.
CTGCTTTTATGATATGAGCGGAAGTAGAAGAAAACACAATTCTAAATGGGATTTGAAAGAGGAGTCCCAACTTTCACATGAAAAGGTACGGGACAGTGCTCGGCCTGGGAAAGCAGGTATATCGTTTTATGAAAGAGAATCGCGGTCTGGAAGGTTCTCTCCCAGGGCGGCAGGCTATAACAGTGGCCACAATTGGTCTGCTAGGGAAGCTGATGATATCCAGAGCTCTCGGCATGATATGCAATTTTCATCTCGGGAACCTTTGCCTGGAAGCAGAAGTTCACGTAAGGATGATAGAATTGATGATTATCGAGAAAATTTCAAAGCCACAGCTACATGGGATGCAAATGGGAATTACGACATGAAAATGTCTCCTGGTCTTGATGATTGGAGGCAACAGATTCGTCGGCGCTCCCCAAGAAATGATTGGAACGGACATCGCAGGTTTTATTATTAATTAAATTACTGCATCCTTCAGAAAGCATTTAATAATCTTTCCATAGCCTAATTCTTAACTCACTGTCCACTGAGGTTTATAACTGGCATCATCAAGCATATTGTATAATAGGTGATTAAGTACAAACGTCACAGATATTGTTGATGAATATAAAACGACAAATGTTTGCTTTCATTTCCTTTCATTTAATTGCAGTAGAAGTTAATCTATCTTTTTTTTAAGTCAAGTTAGCTTATTTGCGATGTTTTCTTGTTATTATAGTTTAGTATTACTTGGGTCCTTGAATGCGTTGAATGTTATACTACAATAATTTGACTATAAATAATGAAGTATATGAAATTCACTGCACCTCTCTCTTTCCTTGTAATGAGTTTAAACCAGTTCCTTTATTTGCTGTCCTTGATGATGTGCAGAAGTAGGAGTAGGAGCCAGAGTCGCAGCCGCAGCCGCAGCTGGAATCGGAGCAGAAGTCCAGTCCGTGAACTTAGGCGAGAATCAGGAGTCTATGGCAGAAACAGGGGAAGACCAGGAGTATCAGCTCAACTATGTAAAGATTTTGCCGCTGGGAAATGCAGAAGAGGTAGTCATTGTCATTTTTCTCATCATAGTAGTCAAAGTTATGATGACAATTGGGATAGTAGACATAAGCAAGCCGGAGCTCCTAGGTTTTCCACTCCCCATGAATCTAGGGAGTATCCTATGAGAAGTGGAAGAAATAGAGAAGGGTCTTTGGAAATTGTTGATATTCCCTGCAAATTTTTTGCTGCTGGAAATTGTCGCAATGGTAAATATTGCAAGTTTTTTCATAGTAGTCAGGCTCTTGCGAGTCCTATCAGAAGGTCACGGGATGACAGCTTGGTGCGGGGCCAGCATACTGATGAGACAGAGAAATTGTGGCATTGTTCAAAGTGGACCGATGCAGCCACTTTTTCAGATGCTGCAAGGTCGAGTGAGGACAAAAATGAAAGGATGGGTGCCAAGAAGTCACGGGATGATAGGTTGGTTCGGAACCATAATTCAGATGATGTGGAGAAACCGTGGAATGGTCCAACTTGGAATGGTACAGATATCTCTGCAGATGCTGCAAAGTCGAGTGAGAATCAGAATGCGGGAATGGGAGCCCCTGGACCAAGGTTCAGTGGTTGGTCAACAGATGATACATTGCCCCATACTTTGGATGAGAATGCGACACACTCTAAGATAACAGCAGTTAGCCTTGGAGGAGGTGAGAACAATAAGATGGAAGCTTCTCAGGGTAGTATAAAAAATGCTAGTGCGGTTATGGGTGCTCCTGAATCAGGAGGTACTGAGAATTGGCTTGGTGATATGGAGATGTCTCCTGAGTGGAATTATCCAGTGAAACCTAGCAGCCACGTCATGAATGAAGATCATGGTCAGATTACTAGGAGTTCACAATCTCTACCTATTAGTGACACCTCTGTGCTTCATGAACAGGGAATAATTCGAGAAACCTCAGGTCTGTTGCGTGATGCAGCTGCAACTATGGAACCGATGATGGATAAATCATACTTGAAACGGGACATTAATCAGAGGGATGTTGGTGGTGTTAGATTGCCTGGTGCTGATAAGGGTGCTATTGGAGAAACCGCTATTCCACACATTGATCTAAATTTTTCAGCCAACGTCTTGCCAACACAAGGCTTAGAACAGAATGGCCAGAGTTCAAGTGCTTTACCTTTCTTGAACTTAAATTCCATTGGACAAAGCCAAGGTGCGATCACTTCTGAATCTTCAAGAGGTGGAAATATAAATAATCCCCAAAATCACGCAGTTTTTCAGGTGGAAAAATCAATCAACAAACCAGGCACTGGGGATGGAAGTGCGTTACAATTTAGTTCTGGAATTCAGCCAACTCAAAACATGGTAAGCAGCGAACAGCTCACCCAACTGACCAATCTTTCAGCCTCTCTGGTACAGTTTCTTGGAAATGGGCAGCAGCTTCCACAACTCTATGCTGCTCTTAATTCCCATAATGTGATGCAGGTGCCTTCATCTGCCAAATCTGAAGGACCTATTGCACCCGATTCTGCAGTGGCTAGTCAGACAAGTGAAGCTATTAGATCACAGAACCAGAACCAGAGCCGGTATGATCCTTTGTCTGATAGCATTGATTCCAAGCAACTTGAACTTGTCAGTCCCCCAGGGTTTTCAATAAATCCCACTGGACAGAAAAGCAATGCAGATGGAAAACCAAATGGTGGTTTAGAAAATCACAAGGTCAGTGAGATTAATGGTGGAGTGGAAGCTGAGGAAGATAAGAAAGCCCAGGTAGAGAATAAAATTCCACAAGAAAATGGTGAGGTGCAGAAAACAGATGGAGATGACAAGGATGACAAGGCTGACGAGGGCAAGAAAAGCAAGGATACTAAGGGTGTTCGGGCATTTAAATTTGCACTGGCAGAGTTTGTTAAGGAGCTTCTAAAACCCACATGGAAAGAAGGTCAAATTAACAAAGATGCTTACAAAAACATAGTGAAGAAAGTAGTGGACAAAGTTATTGGTACGATGCAGGGGGCTGCTAATATTCCTCAAACACAGGAGAAAATTGATCAGTATTTGTCATATTCGAAACCTAAGCTTACCAAACTTGTTCAGGTGAGTTCGGTCTTACTTGTTTAGCTATGAAGCTCAGAAGCTACTGGCAAATTCAGGAACAACTTTTTTCCTTCATCAGTTTCCTTCTTTATCATCATTCTGCCTCTTCGAGTTTTTTTTTTTTCAATTTAACTTTGTAGCTCATATATATACTAAAACTTTACCTTCAATATATTTCAAATTATAGGATTCAATTACTTTCCATCATTTTTTATCAAGATTTAATTGTCTTTTTAATTGGAGAATCATTAGTTTTTAGCCAAAATATTTGCGTAAAGTGCCGGTTTTTTATTTTAATAAGATTTCCTTACTGTTCCATAATGTCATTCCTATGCAGGCTTATGTGGAAAAATCACGGAAGGGCTGAATGAAGCATGTATCTTTTAATGGTCACATTTTAAATTTTTTTTGAATCTTCGGACAAGCTGTCATGGTGTTTATTGAGCTTATATGTGTCTGCAGCTTCTGCAAATGCTATTTGACCTTCCCTTTATGTATTTTAGCTTTTCTTAACATAGTTTGCTTTCTTTTTTAACTCATAACATGTAGATAAGACAGTTTTCTTTTGTTTTCTATTTGATCTCGGCACATACTTATAATTGTTGGTGTTTTTTTTTTTATTTATTTCTTTTGGTGGCTGGTCGTTTTCTTTTTAAAACTGCTGCTTTATCGACTATCTCCTATTCTCCTTTGCCATCCTCCTTATGTAAGATATTCCCAAACTAGTGTCTAGTGGCTTGGAACTGTGCCTCATCAGTGTGTACTTTTTTAAGTATTTGCACTTGCTATTATTACCATCTTATAATTGGTCTTTCCGGATTTCACATCCGCATCATCTTCTTCTGATGCTTCCAACATTGTCTTCAGTGACAATGTCTTGGGGCATAATGTTATTATAGAACCAGTTCTTGCCTTTTGTCAGCAATTGGTGAATGCTGGCTCTTGGAGCACTAAAATTGCACTTGGTTGCACTCCTCTTCTCATGGTATAGTTGTAGTTTCGTCATGAAGTGAAGTCATATAGGTTGCTGGTGCTAGCCGCTGATGTTGACGTAGATGCTAATTTTTTTGTTTTAGAACTTTTTTACTTCCCTAGCCTTTATTTCTTGGAGAAGAGAACGCAGTGATGCCTTTCAGCAGAAGTGTAGCAGGATCTTCTGTTTTTTCTGGTATGTACATTTATTTTGCCATGCATGAATATTTGCGAGTGCCCAGTGCTTCTCTAGAATTGGGTATGCCCACTCTCTCCCTGGGGCCCTTTGAAGCTCATCTAAGACCCAACTCATGGCCTCGGCTCTCTTGCTAACTCCTATTGCATTCTCTTTTATAGTGGATTGGCTTGCATTATTTTATAATTTATTAAGCTAATTGAATCACTGCTTTCATTTTGGCACAAGAAAATTTCTTCTTACCATCCTCTTCATTAGAAACTGGAAAGTGTGAACTGTGGAGTCATAAGGGCTTTAATCAAGTCATCTTTAGTGCAGTGGTCATAGGGTTGCAGCCTGTCTAGTTCGAAATTTACCTTAAAGTTGTTAGTTTCTTGTCGGTTTTTAATTTTTTAATTTTTATAATTTTTTATCAGTAAGATCTCTTCAGTAGTATACTCTAGTTGGTTTTTATCGATGATAGGGGTCAGACTGTTGGAACTAGTATTGCATTTCACTAACTTGTTTTTCGCAACTTAGGGTGTTTTATCTTTGAAAAACTTTGTTTTGATGTGTCTTTGGCGGGTATGCTTTATATGGATTTTGCACAATCAACTTTGCCGTCACACTTGCAACTTGTTACAATTCAAACATATAAATCTCATTAAGATTATATATATTTCATTCTGCACTGCTCTATAGAACAGATGGATGTGTACTGATTTTAGCATACTCCTTGTTAATCTTTCTAAGCAAATGGAAGCAGAGCATGGTGGTGTGACATCAGGCTTTGGACTATACTCTTCCCTATTCCAATTTTCATCTTTTTTTTTTAATTTTAATTTGTTTCCCTCTTTTAAAAAAGTTTTTCGTTGATTTAATTCATAGTTTTGCATCCAATTTCTAATTATGTCATGTTTGCCAAGATTGGGAAGTGCGTATGCAGCTTTCTTAGCCCTATCTTTACTACCTACCTTGATTTAGCATTTCCACTTCAATTGCAACAACTCTCACATTACCAAGTTGGCATTTTATTTTATTGTATTGTATTGTATTGTAAGCACCAAAATGTGAATTTGCAAGTCTTATTGTAAGTTAATGAGTTTCACGCGTCACCTTGCGAGTAAGTTATTTACTGCAAACTTTGTGCAAAGACATTTTTGGAAGCAACAATCGAACCGAACCGAACCAAAATTTTACCAGCAAGGGCAAGGGAACTTTGGCATTGGGCAATAAAAAGAAATTTTTTGGAAACAACGAACTCTATGTTTAGTTTGATTATTAAAAAGGTATCAATAATAAGGTCAACTAAGCAAATCCAGTAAAGTTACCATCTTTAAATCCCTCCACTAAGAAAATGAATCATGATCGTCCGAAAAACTTTCGAAACTACAATTAATTAACATGAAATTAACAGAATCTATGGAATGGGTCAATACTCAATAACGTGCTTAAAACGTCGCCGTCCTCGTCCTTGTCTTTGATGTTACGCACGTGGAGGAATATTTATTACTAAACAAATTCATGTCTTTTGTTGCCTTCATTTATTGCATTACATCATTTTTTTTTTTTAGACCTCAATTAGTTGGATGCTACGTACTTACACATGTTTCAATTTTTCTGTGTTGCTACGAAGCTAGAACAATGTTATCGTTAAGAATGATTAAATTCATTTTGTGGGCATGAGGTCTGGCTCCAGATGGATTTATTTTAATTTTATATCCTAAAAATGTTGGTGACAAGTAGATAGATTTTTCTTTGATTATCTGCGAGAGTAGATCTTCGAACTAATATTCGATTACATTATTGTGCTGTATTAAAAAGTGTATATATTTAGAATCCCAGTAGATTTCTAAGTTGTAATATGGTTAAGTATTGTAAGTAGGTTAAAAAAAAACATTCAAGTTCAGTTGATTATTCATAAAACGGATCGATGTCCAACTGCACTGCTCGATTTCGTATTGTTTGAATCTATTCTTGCGCAAGGTACAATAACAAATTGAACTCATTTAATTACATCGTATTGTTCAAATCGATGGCTATTTAATCTAGCATATTTTTTTGTAATCTAAATCTCTTGTTGTTAAGTTATTCAATTTAGAGCGTCGTCTAATATTGCCGTAAATTTTTCATTTTGATAATTTGGAACAACATAACATATGCTGGAATGATTTCTAGTAAACTATTGTGCTACCGAACTAGCAATCAAGGAGTTGTCTTTATTCTGCTTCAACTATCATAATTTAATTCTTAAATATATCAAAGAAAAAAAAAAGAAAAGGACATCAGTAATTTTGTCTTTTTGCACAAATCTTGGGGTCTTTATGTAATATAAAAAAAAAATAACTTATTTGTCTAAAAAATGATTTGCAGGATCATTTTTAAAGACAAAAATGTATCCACATATCTTGAAAAATTCTGTGTGATTATTTTTAAAAAATAATAGGGTATTTATGACTATTTCCTCAAATTAAGGGAGTGTTGGTGGCCTATTCCCCCCCAAAAAAAAAAAATTTAAACTTTCTCGTATGTTTGTATGGATCAATATGATACGATTACCCACATAATTATTTGTGTCATAATCAGGCTTAACAAGTCAAGATATTAAAACTTGAACACGACATAATTATTATATGAATGGCACAAATTTATAATAATCGAGTTGGGTTCACTAGCTAGTTGTATCACAAGTGCTACTCTCTAAACAACCTAATTAAGTTTGAAAATTTTGAAAAATACATTAGGAGATAATCGTTTGTTTAAAACATATCAAGTGGTTTGCTTTCATGAGATATTGGCTTCGATTTTTAAACAAATATCTCTTAAAACTGTGAGTAATTTTAATTACCTTCGTATAAAGACCAAAAGGAAAACGAAGAACAAAAGAAAAACGAAAGGGGAAGCTGAGGATCTTAGAAGTACATCGGGCTAATTTGAGCTTTCCTTTCTGCTGTATAAATGAAGTCCCTCGAATTAAAATTTGACAATAAATTTATCTCGAGCATTCATCAGTGTGTGCATGTGGGCTGTGGGATGGCTACACAAGCACTGGATATGCTTTGGTATGAACGATGCACCAAGCAAACGTTGCCGACTCATTATTAATTTCCAAAACCTTTAAAAACTTCACAAGAAAATAGGAAGTTTCGAATGGAAAAACAGCAAAGGTCGATAAAAATATTTGTGCACTCTGTGTATTAGAGAAATAGTTGATCCGAAAGCATAAGCTAATAAGTAATGCCTATTATATAATATTAATGAAAAATAGATTATCTTACATGAAAGAAATAAAATAAGAGTTTTTTAATGGATTAAGAAATAAGATAACTCCAAAGTGAGTCAAGAAATTGAAAGAGTTTTCACGTAATAAAAGTTGAACTTAATAATTTTTAAAAAAGTTTGATACTGTGTATGCTCTCTCATTTATTGTATTCTTATTACATGTACATATGTATACTTTTTACATAATTAATTAAGAGTATACTTGACAAGAATTCAATAGATTACATGAAAAAAAAAAAAAAACACCCATGATTAAATCGTCCCAATTAATTATTCCCTTCACTTTGATATCTCCTTTTCAGTTTTTGGCTTGGAAAACCCACCCATAAATAAAACCTTGCTAGGGTTTCATTAGATTTGATCTTCCAAGCTTTTGTTCATGCTCTTGCTAAACTTTTCTGCTTAATCTTTCACTACATGTCCTTCATTACCTCATTCTCAAACAATATCCATCTCATAATAATGCACACGTATATATTCATGTGTACATACAGTCACATGACACACTAGCTGTATACGCATCCTTATGCATACACACATGTACTTATATATACATAGATAATAAGAAAGAAAGAGAGAGAAAGAGACAGAGAGAGTGTAAACATTATAATGATATATAGAAAAAGGCTGATGAGCAAACGTCACTGTTTTATTCCCGGAAAGAGAGTCCGCCAAACAAGCTTTCCGGCCAAATCCTTACACTTATTATATAATTTATATATGGTTGCACGTAACTCAAGATATCCGTTATGATTATTCCACACACTCTAGTCAACAATATCCTAACCACCTAGCTTTTCCCTTCAATCTTTCACATGAACTCTCCCTAAATTACTTACACATATATGTAATATGTACACACATACAATTTCATTAATTTCAATAATTCCTTATCCAATAGTTAAATTGAGGTAACCCCATAAATAATTTTTACTCACTAATCAACCTCATGATGATTAAAGTAAAGAGAGCTGTTTCTGTTACCGTTAAAAGGAAGACTGTGCCCTAAAATGGGGTCCAGGACGCCGGCGGTGGAGGCTGATGCAGTAGTAGTACCTATAGTAGTATTAGTAGTAGCACCAAGAGATAATTTGTTGTAATGATCATCTCCGATGATGTTGCATTGATTAGACTGAAGTAACCGAATTTGCCTTTTCAAGAACTTGACATAGCGAATGGCTTCATCTAGCATTGAGGCAGTGTCCATTTTGGTGCCACCGGGGACAAGTCTCTGAAGGATTCTGATCTTTTCACTGATTCTTTCTCGCCTGTGACGCGCTGCCACGCTCTGCGGGTCATCGCTGATTCTTATGTTTCGCCTCTTCGGTTTGCGTATGGTTGTCGGATCTATGTCCACTGGCTGCATAGCTGCAATTCTGTACATCATCTCTTTCATGGCTCCAAGCTCTTCTTCTGGCTCTTCATCTTCTTCTTGATCAATAATGTTATTGTTGTCGTTGTTGTTGTTGTGGTCAGCAAATAACAAAGTTGATGATGAAGGTTGAATGATGTGCCTTGAAGATGAAGGTGGAATTTGGATATTTGTATGAAGAGGGAAGTTATTGAAGCTAGGCCAAAGTGATGATGATGATGAGCTGAAGGCAGATGGGTCATGATGAAATATTTGATGATCTTCCATAGCCATTTCAACATCCCAAGGATGGTTTATGAGCTTGTTTTGGTTCATATCCATGGTGCAATGATTAAGATGGATTTTTGGAGGAGCTTTTGGGAAGCAGATTGAAATTCTAAAGCAAGAGGAAAATAGTGCTATATATAATGTGTTTTTTGGCACGGAATCATCAATTAGATAAGCAAACTTTTGGTACCATCTTGAAGGGTTTTGAATCAAAAGAACTCTTGGTGTGATTTAAAGGTTAAGAGAGAGAGAGAGAGAGAGAGAGAGAGAGATTTTGGGGGAGATTTTTTTTTTTTTTTTTTTTGGGTTGAAGATGATATGATGCAATAACATGGAAATATATTTTTTCAAAAATTAATAATTACAGAGAAAAATGGGAAGAGGTTGAGCGGGCCCACAAGGATCAAAAGGTTGAAATTTTCTTTTTCTAATTTTCTGCGAAAGTACTCTATATCTAGCTGGGTCAAGAATTGCACCTATATACTACTAGTGATTTAGCCTTTATTAGGGTTCTTGTTTCAGTTCAATCTCTTTTTATGTGAGTGACCATTTTGAAGCACTGAAATCCTAGGGCTTCTTCTTTAATTTTAATGCATATGTTAATTAAATACTCATTCAGTTCTTGACGATGATCTCTTTTTCTGTTGAAATCAGACAATGTTGGACATTTTTGTGTTTTTGGCATTGCGTGAAGATGGCTATAGGTTGGCTAGCTTTTTTTCTTTTTAAAGTCATCATAATTAAAAATTATCATTACATATGTATATATGCATCGCAGTTTAGCATATTAGGGTTTTAGCATATAATTACCATTAATCATTTGTAATCATTAATCATCTAGTTGAAATTGAAAACTCCCATCTTAATCCTCATTTTGAAACAGAACATAATATAACAATCTAAAAGTGACATAATTAGATTGGTAATTTTTTTCCTTTTCTGGGGTTTTTGTCAGCCTTCATTGATTGCCTACTATGCTAATTAATCAACCTACACCTAATGCTTGTTTCGAAAATATAGATAAAGCTATGCCGTCTAATTACACAGCAATAAATTACTAAAATTCAAATTCAAGGATGACATTGAGTGTGCGATTTGAGGTTAGGCCTTTTATAACTTTTAAACTCAATTACGGTGCCATTATCTTTTACTTTTTAGCCTAATCAATGAATCAACTAAGCCCACTAAACATGTGCATGACTTTGATTAAACTGTAAAATTACACTTCATTGCTATCATGAAAACCCTACAGTAGAATTTCAATAGTTCTGCAACTGAGGAACAATCAATCATGAAATTTACTTGAGCCAATCAATGCAAAGAAAGAGATTTGACTCTTTAGTATTCGCATCACCATCCAATCTCGATCAGACGGTGGCACAATTAGTATCTTATGTCATGTTTTGTATTCAAGCGAGACACAGCAAGTCACTTTCAATATTGTATCTAATATTTGGCTCTACACTTATTAGCATGCGCATGCACAAAGCAATCATTTTAGGGTTTCACTAGGGTGTGTTTCCAAAACCTATGATGCAATGCAAACATAACTGTTATGAATGAGTTTGCAGATTAAAAAATTCAAAATAAAATGAATATATACTCAATAGTGGATTTTTTGGGGTTAAATTTAGACATATATATGTTGATTATAAGTGTATGCAAGAAATATTTATTTTTGCAATTTGTAGACTAAAAGTGAGCATTTTGTTTTCTTTTTAAATAATTAATCTTGGCAATCCGAGGATGTTAATTAGATAATTATTAAAGATAATAACTTTTGGTTAGCTAGTTTCCATAATGAGAGAGAATATAACAAAACACAACAAATTCAACCATCAAAATAGTAGTTGGGCATTCTTCTTATATATATAACATTATAAGTTGCGTACTTCTTACGTACATAACATTATAAGTTACATATATAACATTATAAGAATAACCAAGTATCCGGTCGACTGATTTTTAATCAGTTTATTATTTAGTTGACCATATGAATTTGAATCTTGAGAGAGAAATAATAAGTCACACATCACAATTTTCGTATACGGTATATTCTCTCATTTTTCATGGCTTAATAAATTAGGGCTTGGACTTACCTTATTATACAAAACCTAACAAACTTGCATGTTATCATTAGTCACATAGATCATGAATCAAGATTATCCAAAGATTTCTTGAATGCAAAAAAAAAAAAAAAATCTCAAATCTTGTTCAAAGACGTCAATGAGAAGTCTTGCACGTACCGACGTGCGTATACATAATAAATTTTACAGTCAAAAAAGTTCTTGAAAAGAAAAAAGGTTCACAATAAAAAATGAAGAAGAAAAAAATTCTGAAAATTAATTTCTAGAGGAAGACAAAGTGCTAGGATAGCAATTAATGATGTGTAGTCCAAAGTAAATAAGGAGTATGGCAAATTTACACTCATATACCGTACCCTTGAGGGTGCTGAATCCCAAGTTGCTCAAAGCCTGGTTGAAGAAAGGGGGAAAAAAAAAGTCATGACTTTATTTAAAAATTTTGAAACAATGGATGAATTAAGGAATTTAACTATTTTTTTTTTTTATTCTTAAACCTCAACGGATCGACTAAGGAATTTAATTTTAGTTTAAATTATCATTTGATTTTGGTTTAAATAACTTTTACAAAATGCTGTCTGACAATCACAAAACCCTAAGTAAAAAGTCCAATGTTATTTTCCAAGAAAGGGTTTTATTTGAGAGACCAAAGACAAACCTTAGATGATGGACCAGCAAGATGCCCAAAAAAGGTGGTGTTAGCCTGTTATCACAAGAGAAATTTGCTTTATCAAAATAGTTAGTAAATCTGGAAAACACCCATTAATTTCATTTCATTTCGTTTTTCGACACCATACAAAAAGTAAAGAAAAAATAAAAGAGAAATTAAAAAAATATATATAATTAGGGTTATGAAATTCAAGGCATCCATGGCTGTCCTCAAAATCAGGATCACTACAGCGACTTGCTGTGAGAGGGAGATAATTCAATTGCCAAAATATGGAAAAAGAGAGAAAAAAGTGAAATTGGCTCTTGTTGGAGCCTGAAATGGCAGCTAGAAAGCTCATTAATTCAATATGCTATTAATTATTTATAGACTGCTTCAAGCATCGGGAAGACACTCGCCACGAGAGTGGCGATCATTATTCACACTTTTGCCACTGCTGTTGTTAAGGATTAATACAATAAGATTGAAAAGAAATTAATAATCATTAAGTAAAACGCAGTATAAACAATAAACCGGCCCGATAAATTTTTTTGCTAGGCACTTAAATTCAAATTTTGGGAAGGTAGAAAGTAAAAAAATTAATCAAACAGAAAATACTTGCTTAGTCTCTGTAATTTGAGAAACCACTCGAACTTGTCCGAGTGGCTAAAACTACCATCTCACAAGTGTGAGGGTAGTGGTTCGAACCCCTACCCCCATAAATGCATTGTAAAAGGTTTAATTTAAATTTCCTTCATCAACACTTGAGTGAAGGTTAAAGTCCCTTAAATATTAAAGATGGTTAAAGTTTGAGTAGTGCTATATATAAAATTTGATGTAAACCAGTCCTAGTTATTGTTTAATTGTTAATATCAGTTATAGTATCATAAAATATGTTGTAATAAACTAATCCTAGTTATTGTCTGATTGTTTTGCCTGATTGTTAATATCAGTTATAGTATCATGAAATAAATTATAATAAACTAGTCTCAGTTATTGTCTGATTATTAATATTAGTTATAATATCATGAAATATATTGTAATAAACTAGTCTCAATTACTGTCTAATTGTTAATATCAGTTATAATATCATAAAATATGTTGTAATTTGAATAATAGTCTCATGTAATAAAAAAAAAAAATCTGTAATTTGAGTGGATGCTTGTATACTTTGTTTTTGTACTTTAAAACTTGTCAAAAAGGCTTACGTTCTATAAATATTTTCATTAAAACCTGCCTCATTCTTCTCTATTTTTTTAAATGCTGCCGGTCTAAGTTGTTAGAATTTCAAGGTATATTAGATAAAAATACTATTTTGTGACTGAAAAGTTAAATTCAATAACTATAGGAGTAATGATAGAGAACTTTTTGAACGATTTTAAAATTATATTAGGGACTGATTGGATAATTAACTTAAACTGGGGAGACTAAAGGATCATTGACCTTAATTTATGGACCATAGCGAATAATTAATGGTGCCAATTTCAAAGCGGGGAAATTCTCATGCTAAAAGTTCTTTGGGTTGTCAGAATGTTTTTGGAAACAGAAATACGCAGATGAAATAAATTTTAGTGAAATCATTGAAAATTCTAAAAACAAAATGTTGTTGTTGGGGATTTTGATTATTATTACCATTGTTTATGAAACTGTTAGCATCAAAATATTGTAAAAATTCTCATATTTCTTTTGGTAACCACTCTGCAATGCATGTGGTTTTAATTCTCATCGTATTCCTCTTGATAATTGATTTTAGTAATCTTCTGTAACACACTAATGTCTAATTTGAAGAAATGCAATCTGTTTCTTTGGTTTATGGGAATTGAAATTTAACCTTTAAATTTAAATTTATTTTTTTTGTTAATTTGCATTGTGATGCAAGAGAATGGAGGATCTACACATATAGCTAGCTTGGCTGCTTTTATGGTGATTTTGTGATACAAAAATTGAAACCCATTTTGTCATATGTAGAGAACATTAAATGAGTCCAAGAGTTATTGGCAGCAAGTACTTTAATGTATGGAACTGGATCACACTTATATCATATATATATATATATATATATAGATATATATGATATATATAGCTCTAGCAAGTCTAGGAATTAAATTCAAAGATTATATCCTGATTTGGTTGTACCTCTTTTTTCTCTTTTTATTTTTTTAATCGTTTTTACTAACAGACAAGTCATTTTATTAAGATAAAAGAGGAATAGAAAATACAAAGAAAATGAAGAAACGATGATTTAGGTGTAATAGACTTAGAATTCTTAAGGCCAAGTGTTCCGCAGTTAAAATCTATAAACTCATTTTCAACAGAATTAGCTACAAATTTATTTTTCTTCACAAAAAAAAAGAGTTAAAAGTTTAATCTTTATACAAAATATTAGAGTCATTTTCAAGTGCTGACGTCACACGAAACTCAGAGCCACAACACTGAAACGATAACAAAGTAATATTCATAGCACTGTAAAAATGAATATCCACACAAAAAAATTCGTAAAGACTTCCACACTTAATCATGATTTCAAATGTCCGCGCGTTTTGGGATGTATGGTAACAATCAAGATGATGACTATAGTAGAATTATTGAGTCAATCTATAGTAGCAAATAAAAGATGATGACTTTATTTAGAATTAGATGTCATCTTTGTAGCAAACAAGTGACGAACATAAAAGCTTGTCGTGGTTGTGTAGGCTTTCATGAACTTTATTAGCTTATATGCCATCTTTTGTTCATATCAAAAGTCATCTCTCTTGTTAAAAGTAAAATCAAACTTTGCAGTAATGTGAAAACTATAAACATGCTATTATCAAGACTCAAGGCACGAATAATCAACCCCACTATCCCATTGAAGTTGGTTGGACACCCAAATGGTGTTTTGGGCCGAAACTATTCAAATCAAAGGTTGTGCATACTGACTGATCGATCAAAGTGGCTCTTTAGGTTTCTTGACGACTGCCAAAGTACACCTTGAAAAGGAAAGTGAAAATCTTCAAGGTTGTTTAATTAAGAAAGAATTTCAGTAGATAATATCTATTTAAGGTATGATTTGGGCTTGCAGAGCCTTTTAAGAGGTTTTATCTCAACTAGCCCAAACCATAATGCATTCTCTTTTGGGCTAACTCTCTTTGTGAGCTTAGTAAAAGGATGTCTTTTTTTTTTTCGGGGATTTAGATAGACCCCGATTTAGTGGATTCATCCATATTTGTCTTACTAATAAGAGGCCCAATAAAGTCTATTTATACAAGCATTTTTAAGAGCCAGGGAGGCCTTAAATTAGATATTATACTTAGTAATGTTGATCGTCTAAGAGGTTAAAATCTCTTACTTTAAAAGATTGAATTGATGCCCTCAACATTCCACAAAATTTACTATGGGAGTAAAAATTTACCCCGACGATTATCCATGACCTGGTGACGTGAAACTTTGTATTTTGTCTTGATTTCATTTTCATGAAAACATAAAGTTCGAAGAATTATTTACTCAATCGTACTTATTGTGTTAAGAACACAATTCACTATTGTTTGGATATAAAATGTTGAACAAGATGAGAATGTTTGAGTTTACTAACACAATATATTTTAATTATTATAGGTTATTAATAAGCAGTAATTTCTAACTGCATTTTTATTAAGCAAGATTTTTTATTTTTTATAAACCCACACATTTATTGAAATTTCGTACCAAGAATTGAGCATTTTCAAGACAAATCGAGGATAAAAAAGATTTTATTCTAAAAATTAAGACATAAATATATATATATATATATATATATATATATATATATATATATATGTATATATAACTTGAAATACAAGTAATGACAGAGATTATTATTCCAATCAAATTAACAAAAGCCAAAACTAACCCTCTCTTTTGCCGAGTCTCCAACCACAAGAATTATTATATGCACCCTCTACGCTTCTTTCCTTCTTGTTTTTTCTTGCTTTCAGTTTCTTCCATGCTCATGCAGCATCTCTCTCTTCGATCCTTCCCACTTCAAACCCCTCATTTGTCTCCATTTCCTCTTCATTCAGTGACTTTTCCGCACCCATCGCTCCGTTTCTGAATCAGTCAGGAAAATTCTCAATAACTCAAATGGTAATTTCTTTTCAACTCTGCGTTAAACTGTCAGCTACTACTTGTCTTCACAAGTTTATCATGTATTGTTAAAATGTGTGTGTGTTTTTTTTATCTGGGTATGATTTTCTTGAGATTTTGAAGATGCCCATTTCATTTGGTCATTTGAGCAGTTGTTGTAAGCAGAAATCTGACATGACTTATGAGCTTGTGAAATTTGAATATTTGGATCGAATGTAGACTTGTGTTATAGTTTCTAAGGATATTGCTAATGTTCTACAGTGGAACCGTTGTGTTTCTTTGAAATGATGAGGTTGTTTTATAAAATGATTCTGATATGATAATGGCTGGGCTGATGGTTCCTTGATTCATTCTATAATGCATTTAAAGTTTCGCATGGACAGATGGATTATTGGGATCTTGAAGTGGCAATAAATTCAGTTTTGGTGGTGAGTGCGTTGAATAATAGGGATTGGTTTGTTAAGATGATGCTTAGTTGGAATAGTGGGTTGTCGAATCTTGGCAATGTCAAGGATTGAGCTAATGAGCGGCTACAGTAAGAGTAAATCATTGAATAGGAGCTCGTCAATCAACAGGGCCATACTATTTGGTAGGAGCAAGTCATTCAACCGAAGCACCTTGTCTCCCCTGAGTGTTGGAAGTCCTAAAGCCTTGAGTGCTGGAAGCCCAAGACCTAATCGATTGAGCTGTGTCTCACAATGGTCTCGAATGCTTATTGTGATTGGGCTCCTTGTTTCCTTTATTATATTCTTTGCAGGCGGTTACATATATGTGCTTCCAAGTCTCAGCGCTGAATTCCTTGGTTACAGTTTGTCGGTATTCAACAATTCAATGGTTAGTTGTGATATTTTTAACGGAAGTTGGGTTTTGGATGATGCTTATCCATTATACAATGCTTCAGAATGTCCATTTGCAGAGCAAGGATTCAATTGCTTAGGTAATGGAAGGAGTGATAATGATTATCTTAAGTGGAGGTGGAAGCCGAAGAATTGTGATTTACCAAGGTTTGATGTGTACCGTATATTGGAAAAGTTTCGGAATAAGAGGATTGTTTTTGTTGGTGATTCCATGAGTAGAACACAATGGGAATCATTGATATGCTTACTTATGACTGGGGTGGAGGACAAGAAGAGTGTTTATGAAGTCAATGGGAATAAGATAACAAAACAGATCAGATTTTTAGGTGTGCGGTTTAGTTCTTTTAATTTTACCATTGAGTTCTTTCGATCGGTTTTCTTGGTACAACACAGTTTGATACCCAGACATGCCCCAAGGAGGGTAACTTCAACTCTTAAATTGGACAAGTTGGATAATATCAGCAATGAGTGGCTTCATGCAGACATTCTCATATTCAACACAGGACAGTGGTGGGTGCCAGGGAAGCTTTTTCGAGTGTAAGTTCCTTGTTATGTATGGTTGGTTACTCACATAAGAAGTTATAGTGTACTATATTTGAAGTGTATGATAAGATGATTTGATGGATATGGTAATGCAGTTCTTTGCATATCGCATGCAATGATCTTCCACGGTTACAAGACAGCATCAATTAGATTTGCCAGCCTAGGCTCTGTATTTTGGATGGTGCTTTGGTTATCTTTTCTGAATCAACATACTTAGCATCAATGTTACACTTCTAAATTATTGAAAAGCATTCACACGGTTAAAGAACTTGTAAGAGTAGATGGATTTTCGATTTAATTTTTTGTTTTTTTTTTTTAGAACCCCTCGAATCTTCTTGTGACATATTTTTTGAGGACTTTTCTTTTTGTTGTATAATTTAACAAGTTATAGCTGTTCTCTCTTTCTCCCTTTCTCTATTGGTACGATCTATGCTAATGATGGCCTCTTTCCTTGCTTGATGTGTGAGTTCCTGCTAGAAGAAAAGACATCTTTCCAAACTAATGTAGAATAATTGTGTTGAAGTAGTTTTAATGATAGTTTTAATGATTAGTTTCTCTTTTGACCTCTAGAGAGAAACTAGTTATTATCCACAGACCTCTGAGCAAGAGAATAAGTTGAACAGTGTGCTTATCAAATGTAAGTGCATCATCTGGAAACAATCGCGTCCTTTGAAGGACATAAACCTTTAGTGAATTTCTTTTATGCAATGACTGTATAATTCCTTTGCATGAGCATCATCTTATTATTTGATCTATTGTGCATTCCACATTCAAGCAGACCTACTCTTCCCTATTGTTGCTTGATTTAACATTTCTATTAATTCAAGTATGAAATGATCTCAAATGTTTTGGGCAGGGGTTGCTATTTCCAGGTTGGAAATTCACTGAAGCTCGGAATGTCTATTCCTACTGCCTTCAGATTAGCACTAGGCACTTGGGCAGCATGGGTTGAAAGGTCAATAGACACAAATAAAACGCGCGTCTTTTTTCGGACATTTGAGCCATCTCACTGGAGGTATCCCTTCATTGTTGATATTCTTAATCTGTAAAGTTGGAGCATTTTCTGCTTTCCACTTCATGTAGTTGCTCCAAACAAGTCTGATTTGAAGTGCAGAGCCAATCATCCTTCTTCATTCTCATAAAAACTGTATTTTTTTATCTGTTCGCAATGCAAGATCATCCTAAAGCTATATACAGCTATTCTTCTCCGAGAAAATGTGTTAGGTTGGAATTTGTCTCTTTGAATCAACATATGTTTCTCTTTTGAGCTATATATGCAGTTTATAATTAGAGTTTTCTGTTGTATTCATAAGTTGATAAATTATGGTTCTCTCAAAAATCATGGATTCTAAAGGAGGCCATTTTCCTGGATAGTGGTTATTAGCTGCAACCAAGTGACCAACCATCATTTAAGTTTGATGAGAAATTATCGTAGAACCCTCATAATTTTCCTTAAATACATTAAAGTCCAAGAATTTTAGTATTAGAAAGACCTGATATTTAAAAATTTCATCAAAACCCCCCTCCCCCCCCCCCCCCCCCCCCCCCCCGTACTGTTAATCTTCAACATAACCTCAAGGATTTCTGATTAAAAATGAATTTTTTTTTTTGGATCTTAATATATTTGCGGAAAGCCACTGGGGCTGTGAAACCATTGGATCTTAAAATGCATACATTTAGAAGCTCTTAATTATTCATTAAATCTCTTTGCTGAATGAATTTTTTTTTTAAAAGCTTTGGTGAATGAATTTACTGTTTCTGCATGCGTCCTCTTCCAATCCACATCAAATTTAGATGGTATATTATCTCCATCCTCCTTCGGTCTTGGCTATTGATATAGTTTTGTTTTTCGTCAGTGATCAGTCTCATAGGTTGTGCAATGTGACCCAGAATCCCATGACAGAACCTAATGGAAGGGACCACCATGTATATTCAGACAGTGTATTGGAGGTGATAAAGAATATGAAAATTCCTATAACAGTTCTCAATATAACATCCTTGTCTTCTTTTCGAAGTGATGCACATGTGGGTCAATGGAATGACAATCAATCTGTACCCGACTGTGCCCATTGGTGTCTGCCTGGAGTACCTGATGTGTGGAATGAAATTTTCTTCTCATGCCTCTTTCATGATCATGGACTCCATCTTCAATGATTGGCTTCAGGTGAGTTTCTTTTCCTTCCTGGTTGTCTTCAACTTGACTGGTGTCACTGATCGTAGTTTAACCTTATAAATCCGGTGAACAGACTGTCTGGTTGTCACATATCCTTTATTTCTCCTCTTAACAAATACTCTACATTCTACTTGTCTGTTCTTTATTTACTCTCACCACCTATGGCTTCAATGAAAACGCTCGTTCACTCTCTTTGTTTCACATTGTGTCACCATTTCACTATCTTAGCAATTTCTCTGTCACTTTCAGATCTCTCTCTCCCTCCAATGTGTATAATCTGAATATAGCAATTTACATGATCTCTGAAAAATGAAACCCCCACCTTCCTTTCAAATTTTCTCACTGCTCTAATCTAAAATCAACATATAAAATTTCATTTCTCTTATTTATTTATTTATTATTATTTTATCTTAGCAGTTACCACTTGGTTTCAGTAGATAAGAGTAAGCAAACTAATTATAGGAGCACCAGCTGAACCTCAGCAAGGACACAGATGCAACTTGTAGCTCATGAGCCTCTCTGATCTTCTTACTTAAGCCAGGAGAAGTTGGTCATATGAACTTGATTCTTTCCCTAACTTAAATGTGTTGTGTTTGGCAAACACTGGTGCAATGATTTTTTGCATCTCTTGATTTAACCCCCTGTTTTCCTGAGAAATGTAGAATTGCATGGATAAAACAGTTTTTTGAGGACTGATTTGTTCCATTCTTTCATAAAATTTTTTGTATTGTGTGAAGGGACTAAAATTTGGTCCCATAGATGTAACCATTTTGCCCCATCTGTTCTGTAATCAGTTTTGGTTCTGAAATGCAATCTTTCCTATTCGATTGTTCAAAAAGTAAGAAAAGTGATTAGGTAGGGATTCTTTTATCCTGCTAATGATTTATGTAAATTTATCTGTTCCTCATTCTAAGGATACACTATTGTGGTCAAATGACACTTGAGTTCTTCAGTAGTTTAGTGAAATGATGAGAAATCTTCCCCGGTTTTCATGTTTTGCAGCTTTCTAATGGATGGATTGTGTACCAGTCTTGAGTTTATGGATTTTGCTAAGCAAATGAAGATGCATCTGACCTGAGATGCCAATGTTTTAGAGCAATCCAATATGAAAACCAGCTGATTGGCTAGTACTTACCCCAAAATCATTAAAGTCTGCAAAAGCAAAGAACACTAAAGCTGTTAAATTTTATTGAATGATCAAGAAATATGGAATCTGATGAAAGAAATTGAATTTTCTTCACATACATGATAATTTTAAAAGAAGAAGAAGAAGAAGAAGTAGAATAAAAAGGAAACTTTTAACAGACAAGAAAGGAAGTAGTTGATTTGTTGGAAACTTCCAGCCCTTAACCAACCTCAGCTGTCTCATGTAAAAAGAAAATGACCGCGTGAGGTTGAGAGCCGAGAGAGGTACATTTTAAGGAAGAATGTATGGTCACATCAATTGGTCAATTTTGTAGAAAACAAACTCTCACATCAATCTGTAGCATCTTTTGTTTTCAGGATAAATAAAAAAATGCAGAGAAACTCTTTTAGGGGAAAACAGTGCAATAGAAGAAGTGTTTTTTAATGCAATCAATGACAACTCTTTAAAAGCTTAGCCTGCGAGTCAAGTTACTTGAATCTTAGAAGATTTCAAAACATGAAATAATTGAAACTCTTAGATAGCAGTAAGTCAGCATAACAAATAGGCATGTACAAATGCCATATTCACCATCGGAAGTTCAGCACCAGCAAAACAACTCAATCTTTCTGCTTCTGTTTTCCTGCGGTTTGCTTCATTCCTCTCTACTTGTCTCAATTATCATGTCCTCTGATTTCTTTGCAGAAGGGCTCTTGTTCTCATCCTTACTGACTTTATTTCCTACGACAATGGATTTAAGCTGATTCTTTAAGAAAGGGATGAAGGCCGGAAGTAAATTAATCGAAGTAGAAGAAAATGAAAGATTGCTGCCAAACCAGAACGAGATAGGCATTCTGAGTTCATTATTTTCGAATTCTACTAAGGTACAGTAACCATCCTGAGAGGATAAAGCTAAATAACGAGAATTATGTGACCTTCAAACAGTAGATAAAGAAACCAAATCAGCACAGCATAAAATGTTATCAATAGTGATCACAGCAACAACTTACAGACATTAATCAGGAGAAAGTTGCATGGTAACTAAAATAACTTTACCATGCAATGTCGGTTATGGCTGCATAGTGGAGGCCAGCCAAGATAGCTATGGGTGGAACACTCTCTGTGTCATAGATGTGTAATGAAAGTAGAGTTGCAATGGCGAAGACGAGGCGGTAAGGTAGCTTGAAGAAGCCAGCTGCACCAGTAGGCGAAGACGGTTAGGATCGTCACAGAACAATTGTCAAGCCAAGATAATTAAAATAGAAGAGTACATCAGCATAAAAGTACCTGAGTTTGATTCCCGAAGACTGAAAGCCAGAGGACAGGAACGAACTGCTACTACAGGTTTGCTAGCACCTGGGAGCCGTGGAGCCGGCTTCCAGAGCAACAAATTAATATAGCCCGTCATGAATTAAAGCAATCAGGCTTCATTCCCCATTTGTAATGGATAGAAAACCAAGAAGCTCAAGTAAATAGGATTTCTGAACCAAAATAATATGCTTTATGTGTGTTGCCTTGAAAGATCCTTTCTGGAAAATATGTAAGCCGAATTAACTGATTCAGATGTGGACGAAATTTTGTAAGAACCTGCAAATATCAAGAGGAGAATACGCAACACTTTCATGAATATATAGCAAATAAAGCCACCATTGGAGGAAATAAAAGGATCCAGGTAATGGGCAAGCTACACCTTAATGATGAAGTTTCACTTCGTAGCTGATTCTTTAAGGTCCTTAAGCATGTGAATTATATTTTGGATGCTGATTGTTGTGCAGAATTTTGGTGATTCATTTATGATAAGGATTTCAATTAAGATTTTGGTTTGTTCTATATGGATTTAATGATAAATCAACTTATGTTTCAATTTTAGGATGTGTTGGTGATGTTTCAGATTTGTAAGTGAAAAGTTAATATTTGCTTTTGATTCAAGTAAGTAGACCCATCCATCATGGACTCCCTTGTTTCCCAAAAGTTTTCTAAATTATTTTTCTGCCACTATATATGTTTTGTAAACAGCTAAATAAATATTTAAATGATCTTTGCTCAAGCTTAGATAAGTTTGAATCAAAAGTTCGCATTTAAAAAGTGTCAACTGTACAGCAGCCACCTCTCGAGGGCTAATGTGTCACGAAGTACCATCTGCGGCTCGTTATACGAGATTCAAATATGTATTTACTCAATATTGATAGTTATTTCTGATATGATATATTCTGTTCTGGTTGGGCCACTAAGAGAAACGAGTGATTTCACTAGTGAAATTCTATTTTTTTATGCAGATAATATGATCTGACTTACGTCTGATCATGTGGGTGCAGATGGCATAATTTGACATGAACCTTCTATGTGATATGTCATGATATATGTTTCGATTTGTTTTGAGATGATATATGTTTTCTAATGTGCTTTGATATGATAAATGTTTCTGAATTTGAATTTAGTTCGGACTGTTTAGTATGGATTTATTTTAAGTAAAATAGTGTTCAGCAAAGCTTCTATACAAAGGTTCATATGTTTATTCTAAGTTTAAAGCTCAATTGAATGTTTGAAAATATTGAGCAAAGATACTATTCTATTTGTTATGCATGTTTCTATTTATTGAGTATGAACCTTGTCAATTTCATTTTTCAGACGAAAACGAGTAAAAGCTGAACCATAGAAGTATGATGTGAAGCTGTACTTTAGTTTCTTGTATGGTATTTGAAAACATTTGTGCTTGGTTATTTGTAAAAATGTGTTGTATTAGTGGAGATGAACTCGTATGTTGGTTAATTGTCAAATGTTGAGTATCAATAGAGGTGAACTTATGTGTTGGTTTATTAGTTAAAAGTTGTGTGTTAATAGAGATGAACTCATGTGTTAGTTTATTTGCTGTATGCCCATGAAACTCTCTAAGGTTAGTTTTTTTCTTCCGCTGCAAAATTAGTTTTGTGGTTAAGGGACTTCTAGGCTTAATTAAATTTTCACGAAAGTAGTAATATCAGGTAATGAGAAAATTAGATGTATGGGATGTTTCATTAGCACATTTACACACATATGTAGTAGAAGCAGTAGTAAAAGGCAGTAACATGTAGTTTGTCCATGTTCTACTAATTTTTTTTTTTAAGTTCATTCGAGAAAAGAAGGGATGATGTGAATATATTAACATATACAGGAAAGAACCATATAAGCAAATATTTTTCAGTACACAGGAAGTCACCAATAAGGCAACAGTTTCATTTGGTCCATGTGTTAAGTGAAACTACATATGATCATATTAGTTTATGATGCTATTTCTACTCTAAAAGGATTAAATGTTGTTTATTAAGGTGAATACAAACACCTCACAAGAAAAATGGCTCCATTTCAGTGTTTATAATGGATTAATGAAGACATGTGATAGGCGCGATATCACTAATGCCTTAAACGGCGTCAATTGGAAGCGTTTTGGCCTTAACCGAATTGAAGCAGTCACGTGAGCTAGCACGTGATTACTTTGGTGAAGCTGAATTCATTATAACGGCCTCTTGTACACATGCCAAGCACCTGTGCATTCTGGGTTGTTAAGCTGTTATGAAGCTGGTTTACAAGCTCAGATTTCAAGGTACTTGCTAGAGAATTCTAGAGAGATATAAAGCAAAATTGGAGAGAGAGAAAGTGTACTCTTGTTCTTTGTAGCGTTGTTCACATAGCTGTGTAACTCAATCCTTGAATCATCAATGAAATCTTGCCTGATGGATCACTCATAGATGTAGGTCTTGCAAAAGACTGAACCACGTATCTATTTGTTCATTGTGATTTGATCTTGGAAAAGGCCAGAGGGAAGGAAATGATGTCTCCTCTTCTAAAAGGCCAGAAGTACAATAATTCTAAGTCTCTTTGATCTGTGATTAGAGAAGTGGCAAAAGAGCCTTAATGGGGAAGCTGGAAAACTTATACATGAAAAAAACTCTAGCAAACAGGCTCTATATCAAGAAAAGGATGTTCATCCTGAAAATGGCTGAAGGCTCATCTTTAGACAAGTATATTGATGAATTTAATCAAGCGTGTAACACACTAGCCACAACTGTTGAAGCTCTAGATGATGAGGGAAAAGTCTTGCTGTTAATTCTCTACTAGAATCATACTAGAACTTCGCCGATGCTCTCATGTATGGGAGACAAACACTCAGATAAGGTCAAATCAGCTCTCAACACAAGAGAGTTGCAAGAAAAACAAGGAAATCTTGACAACGAAGCTGGTGAAGGGCTGACTGTAAAGGGTAAATATGACAAGAAAACAGAAAAGAAAAAGAAGCAAGGAAAATTCAAGGAAGCTACAAAACTAGTCGCTTGGTACATGGGCCACAGCAGCTTCCGAAAGACAAGATAGAATTGTGTTACAAACTGAAAGATCCAAGCGTCATCACTTAATTACAAAAAATAAAAAATAAAAATATTTACAGAACATGGAAATTAAACTGTCCTGTTTGGCGATTGTATGAAATTAAGGTCCAAGCACAACCTAATTGACTACAATGATCTAAACAACATTTGTGTTATTTATTAAACCCTGTTACCGAGAAAGTTCTCCCTGGCATGATATAATTTTGATACAACTTCTGTCATCTCCATCCGCTTTGCTGGGGATTCCATCGAGCAGACAACTCCGGTTCTCAAAACAGAAACCAGGCACTCCTCAATCTTCGCCATTCCATTTCCATGAATCTTAGAGTGGCTTGTACTTGCCTCCAACAGCAGTTCAGGTTCAACAATCTCCATTACTTTTTCTGGCAACGCCGTTTTAATGAATTCATGGAGAGTCAGGCCATCATTAAAAATGCTCTCTGTAGGTCGCTTTCCTGTGAACATTTCCAGCAGCAGAATTCCAAAGCTGTACACATCTCCTGGCAGGGACACTTTGCTGCCCATACCATACTCTGAACCATGATCGGTTAATATGTTAATTGCCACATACCCAAGTTCTAATTAACATGCAATAAATGAAAACAAAAAATATAAAATCAGCAAATGAAAATACCTAAAAAGAAATAGCTACCTGGAGCTACGTAGCCAACGGTTCCTTTTATACCAATTGAGCTTGATTGACTCTGATGAGTGGTACCAAGCGGCTGATCAAAAAGGAATCTTGCTAACCCAAAGTCACCCACATGGGCGACCATTTCTTGATCAAGCAAGACATTGCTTGGCTTTAGATCACCATGAATGATTGGAGGTTGGCAGTGGTGGTGGAGATACTCGATTGCAGAAGCAACATCAATGGCTATATTCAGTCTTTGAATTAGAGTTAAATAACGCAATTGCAGTAGATTGTTGTTCGGGTGCAGCCACTCCTCTAAACTTCCATTTTGCATGTACTCGTAAACAAGAGCCTTAAAATCAACCCCCTTAAAATCTATGCTAGAGCAAATGGTGAATATTTTTATAAGATTTCGATGGCGGATATTTCTTAATGCTTCACATTCAGCCACAAAACTGCTGGAAGCTCCTTTCTGATTGAGATTAATCACCTTCACTGCAACTATTGTTCCATTCGCGCCCAAAACTCCCTTATACACAAAGCCAAACCTTCCTTGACCAATCATGTTAGTGGATGAAAATTCATTTGTCGCCTTACTTAGCTCTGCATATGAAACCATTGGAAATTGCTGTTCCGTTGGTAACTTATTAGACGAGTTACATTTTGGCTTCCTTGCTCGAATATAAACAATAATGAAGCACGCCAATAAGATAAAAGAAGACACAATCACTGGAATCACCACTTTGGGCAATCCTTTGGAATGACACGGTGGTAAATGTAATTCTTCTAGACCCCCGCAAAGCTTCCCATTTCCAATAATTGAAATTCCTGTTTTATTGCCGAAAACTCCTTTTGTTGGTACCTCACCCTCAAAATGATTGTAAGAAAGGTTTAATTTTTTCAAGAAGGATAGATCCTCAAGAAATTTTGGAATTGGGCCAGAAAAATTGTTGCTTGAGAGATCTAACGTACCCACACTTTTTAAGAAACTCAACAAAGAAGGGATGCTTCCTCTAAAAGAATTGCCCTGCATATTAAGATACTCTAAACTAGTACAACCACTTAGAGTTACAGGAATCTCACCAGAAAATTGATTTCTAGAAATATCTAATTGAACAAGCTGCTTCAAGTTGCCCACTTCTGAAGGAAGTGGGCCGCTCAGAAGATTACTAGACAAATCTAGAGCCAGTGAAAGAGTCATTATGCTGAATATTTCTCGGGGCAAAGTACCAGTGAGCTTATTTTGGGAGAGACTTAACATTACTAAATTCTGACAATTCCCAAGAGATGCGGGTATAGAACCTATCAAGTTATTGAGATCTAATGCAAGTGAATTCAACAATGTTAAATTGCCCAGGGAGGAGGGAATGGTACCTTGCAACAAGTTTGCATCCAGGTATAGTGCTTGTAGATACTTAAGCTCTCCAATAACATGAGGAATAATGCCACTTAATTGGTTAAACTCCATAGTAAACGTAGTAAGATTGACAAGATTTCCTATCCCAGGAGGTATGGTCCCTAATATTTGGTTTTGCCGCATTTCGATTGCAGTTATTGTGGTCGAGAGGTTTGCTATGGAATGGGGCAGCACTCCACCAAATTGATTCACATATAAAGCAAGCAAATCCAATCTGCTACAGTTTGTTAGGGATGTTATGAAATCAAGATCATTGGTTGTCCCCATTCCCAAATTGTTTTTCCCCAAATTTAGCCACACTAAATTCTTAAGACTGCTGAAATTAATCACCACTTTCCCACTAAAAAGATTTTTGGAAATGTCAAGCTCTTCAAGATTTGAAGCATTGGAGAATGAATCTGGGAGAGAACCGGTAAGATTGTTTTCGAAGACAACAAATCTCCTAAGGTTTGGAAGAGTGGCTCCTACGTCAAGTGGTAAGACTCCAGAGAATGCATTTTGATGGAGAAAAATTAACTCTAGGGAAGAGATATTATAAATTGAGGGGGGGATTATACCGGAGAATTTATTTCTACCTAAGTTGATATAAACTAAGTTTCTTAGTGACCGTTGGTCCAGAGTGTTCGGAATTCTCCCGTACAATCTGTTCCCATTAACATTAATTTGCTGAAGAGTTGAAAGATTCCCAATGGATGGTGGGAGCTGTCCAGTTAAATGATTTTGAGCAATGCCTAGTATCTCAAGTTTGAACAGGCTGTAGCCAAAATCTGATGGAATTTCTCCTGTAAGGTTGTTCTTATGGGCAATAAAATCGACAAGGTTAGAGCAACGGGACAAATTGGTGGGAATTGTACCTGAAAAAGAATTATTGGCCAGTACTAGAGTTTGCAGCCTGAACAAACGACCAATTTCATGGGGAATTTCAGCATGGAAGTCGTTGTCTGAGATGTCGATGTACCTGAGGAAGCTGAGATTGCCAACATAAGGAGATAAGGATCCTCCTATGCTTCGATTTCCCAGATCTAACTCTGTTACCCTTTGATGCCGATGACCGCAAGTGACGCCTGTCCATTGGCACAAGTTTATAGAATTGTTCCACGAACTTGTGACACCTAATGGATCATCAAGCTGTGACTTTATGGCAAGCAATGCCAAACGATCACTCTCGTTTGTATGGGCAGAAAAACTGTGCTGAGAATGAAGCAACAAGCAGAAGCACCATATCAATATGAGATTGGCAAGGCCGCTAATAGAAATGGAATTAAGCATGTTTCGAGTTTTAAGCCGAGGATTAGTAGATAGGACTAATAACTTTATGACTAATGAGTGGATGATGGTTTCAAGTACATGTGAATTCTTTTAAAGTCAACAATAGTATTTTAGAATATTCTTTTAGAAAAAAAGATAAACCCATAAAAGAGTATTGATTGAGACTTGAAAAAACAATGAAGAAAACTGGTATCTCCGGGAAATTGAAAAATTGCACACTATACAAGCCGTTGGATTCCTAAGAAAATACGTTGGCATGTCGTGTTATTTATAAACAAAATTGCTTGACATGGCGTCCGTTCTTCGGAATAAAATAAAAAAGCACCATATGACAACCGATAGCCCACCACACCATAATTCATGAAAAGCGTCCCACTTATTTCCAAGATAGTAATGGGGACGGTGGGGTACTGACATTCCCATATTCATTTCCGATATTTTACATATAGATTTTGTTAAGTTGCAGCAGCTGGAACTTACAGCTGCTGCAACTTAGGGGATTCTTTTACATATGTTTTCATCTTTTTTCTATCCCCATCAAAATTGTTTAAGAGGATCTCTGTTTCCTTTTCGAATAACAATAGAGGGTTTCTGAGGGTTCCCAATCCCTAAGCAATCAACAAAGATCTCCAAACAATCCGCGAATAATCGATACGTTTTTAGTTTCTAAATTTGATTTAATCTATTAAAAAAATTTAAATAAAAATAAAATTTGACAATATATCTTAGTTAAGTTTGAATATTATAGCTTTATCTTTTACTTTAGTTCTTGTTTTGTTAGATAAAAGTTTATAACAAAAATTTTGGGCTAAAATCTTTTGAATAAGACCTGATCGAAAAGTAATGTCCCACCATACATGTTAAAGTATCACAGTTAGTACACTGCAAATTGCCAAAACTATAAATATGATATTTTAACAACATATATAATGCAGATGCACATCTTGCCAGGAAAACCAACTCTCTTGCACTTGCATTCCTTTTTTCGCATTTTAGAAGCACTAATACTTCTAAACACTAACATTACAATTTACATAAAACCCTCCTAAACAGGTTCACAAAGGCACCACTAATTCTTCTATCAAACAATTTTATCGACCTAATTGTTCAAATTCAAATCTTAGAAGAGATAAGAAACTAAAAAATAAATTTAAACTTTTCACTTCCTTATCCTTACCCAAAAAATTGAAGAATACTATATATATAAAGAATATTAGTTTGTCAATATGTTAAAAACAAGAGGGAAAAAAAAAATCAGTCAGTCAATATCTTAAAAATAAGAGATTTTTTTTTTTTTTGTAAGATTGTTCTATCATCTTAGTATGACTCTATTAGTGGTTTTTAGTGGGAGACCATTAGTGGATCCCACTAAGGTAGTGGTAGTGTAGTTAGGAATGCATAGGGATGGCAATGGGTATCACCCGTAGCGGGTTTGCCATTACTGAACCCAAACCTACATAAAATTGAAATTACCAAATTCACCCACAACCCGTAGCGGGTTTTAATTTTTTTAAGAAAATCCACCCGCTGCAGGTTTTGACAATTACTAAACTCGCAATGGCATTTGATGCATTTTTTTGTAGGTTTATACATTTAAAATAACAAATGTTCACTTTATAAATTTACAATAATAACCTCAAATTCTACATAACATACTCAATTTTAAATTTAACCAATGTAAATAAAAAATTAAAATTTCAATATCAATCCAACACAAATTCTCAAATTTAAGTATAAAATATACAGTACACGTGTAATAATTAAATTTGTGATTATTAGGGCCACGTATGCTACTTGCACTGTTATACACAGTATACGTGTTTACACTTTGGTTATTTGACACTTTGCATAATCAAATTATTTTCTTTATATATTTTTTAGATTTAAATTTTTTTCATTTAAAATTAAATTAAAAATAGCTAAAAAACATTACGGGTCTAGCGGATATCCATGTGGGTATCCGTCGGATATTGGGCTAATACAAAACCCCCCCGCATCCAAGTGTAGGTTTCAATTTGTAATAATAAACATGCCCGCGACCCACAAAATTATCCGCAGCGGGCAGGTTTGAGCGGGTTTGCGGGCACAATTGCTATCCCGAGCAATGCACCAAATTTAAAACCTTATTAATAATATAAACAACTAGTACAAAGTAAGGATCAATTCTACGAAGACTACGCTAGTTGTATTCATTATCAATTCTAAAACAAAGATTTAAAATAAAATAATAATGATGATGATAATGATAATAATAATAAAAATAAAAGTATCAATTGATCTAACTAAAGAAAATGCCAACTATAAATAAAAGATGTATTATGAATTTTTAACTAAATGGCACGAAATAAAGAAACTAAATCTACAAAGATAATAATTCAATAGAAACTCTAATCAAAGGAGAAAGAAATAATAACAATGAATACTTTGATCAAAGGATCATTTGCCAGCACCAAACATGCACATAATCAATATATTAATTCTATTATTAACTTCTATTGAAACTATTAACCGAAGACAACAATAAGCTTTGTTAATCTCTATCTTTCCTTAATATGTTAGTAGGCAAATAAGTTATGTTCCTAATTTTTAACTATTAAATAATTTAAAAAAAGATCTCTAAATTTAAGATAATTGAGGCATTACGTAGAGAAAGGTATCACGTTGGTCAAGGCAATAAACACACAAGCTCAGATTATTCAACCTAGGTTATGTTCTCTAATTGCAATCACCGATTACAATTTGCTAGTAATGATTAAATTATCAAGATAATTACAGATTAAGAATTTTAATCTAGTAATAAAATTTATTTAAATCCTATCTAATTGGCCACTCAAATAAGATACGAATAAAATCATAAACATTAATTATAAGAGAATATAAACAATTTCAATTAAATAAATTGAATGATAGAAATTGAATATTAATCATATGACTTGTTTAGGGTTTTGAATTCATCTCAACCAAGTAGAAAATCTAGCCTAACATGGCAAAAAGAAAGTGAAAATAAAAATTCATGACATTTAGAATTCCAAAGAAAACTATAACGGTGCGACAATTTGGGCATGGATAGCCCTTCTTGAATCTCTACCTACTTCTCTCTCTTTTTTCCTCCTAAAAATGATACACATATATTTTTCTCTCTGTCACCGCACAACTCTCCCCCTATCGCTTCTTACTCATCATAGCTTTATATAATGTCTAGGTGACTTTGGCCGAATCCCATTCAGATTCCAATTGCATGCAAAACCGCCTTTTGTGAGGTAAGCTCACCCAATTTAATTTGTTTCCTTATTACCAACTAAGCTAGCCAACTGTCATGGGATGAGTTTGATGCACAGTAACCCGTGCAGGACTTAGACAACTTTCAAGTACAAAGTCGCTAAGTAAGCTTTAAGAATTTCTCAACCTAGTTAAGCAGAAAAGCTTAAGAGAAAGCTAGTGAGAAAAAAAAGCAATATAGGCCAAAGAAAAGCTTTTATTACTCAAGAGAGTTTTTATAAGAGAGCTTTACAATTGCTTGTTGGTGGGTGGGTGATGGCTCAAATGTTAAGTGCTATGCTCTATTTATAGATGAGGGTTGCCCATTCTAGAGGCTTCTTTACAAGTGGGGCAAGTTGCACAAGTTGCACAAGTTGGCAAGTTGCACAAGTTAAGGTATGTAGAGAATTCTAGAAGATGGGCCAAGGTTTCGGCCAAGCTAGCAAGCCTTGGTGGATTTTGGCCCGTCGGGCTTTGATGACTTGGCGCTTGCACTTGGGATGGGGGCTGCCTCGCTACTGAGTGTACCACGAATCGACAATTGTGTGGAATTTTTGGCAGCCCGTTACATCCTCCCCCACCTATGCTCGTGGCGTCCTCGTCGCGTTCTCGTGCTTGAATTTCTAGACGTGCTCCGCAAATTGCCATAGGTCGACTTCACTTTCCCATTTAGCTTCACTTTCGGGGAGGCTTTTCCATTTCACCAAGTACTCGTTGTAAGTCGGTATGCCCATTCTTCGAATGATTTGGTCGGCAATGATATAGTCCACATCGTTGTCGAATGCGGTGACTACGGCTGTTGGGGCTCTCCTTGATTCTCCATGGCTTGGATCTTTCTCGTCTCCGTGGTATGTCTTGAGTAGGCTCACGTGGAAGACCAGATGAATTTTGAGCCTTGGCGAAAGTTGGAGTTGGTACGAGACGTTGCCCACACGTCGTATTACTCAGAAAGGCCCTTCGTATCGCCTCACTAACCCTTTGTGGACTTTCCAAAAAGTCTTGAATTGTTGAGGCAGAAGCTTGATCATCACTTGGTCGCCTTCCTTGTACTCGACGTGGCATCTTCGTGTGTTGGCCTAATTCTACATCTTGCGAGCGGCTTTGTCAAGGTATGCTTGCGTGATGTCCGCTTCCTCATGCCGCTCGCGAGCGATCTTATGAGCTGTTGGGCTTTGCCCTCCATATGTTGAGGCTATGACGTTAGGAGTCATTGGTTGAAATCCCATGGTGATCACGAACGGACTCTTGCCAGTAACCTCGCTTCGCTGCAAGTTATACGAGAAGTGGGCAACATCTAGCAACTTAGCCCAATCTCGCTGATGGGCACTCACATAATGCCTTAGATACATCTCAAGTAGGGCATTGATGCACTTGGTTTGCCCGTCGGTTTGTGGGTGGAAGCTCGTTGAGAACATAAGGTCGGTGCCAAGCATTTTGAAGAGCTCCATCCAAAATTTGTAGGTGAAGCGAGGGTCTCGGTCACTCACTATGCTGCTTGGGACTCCCCATAGCTTTACGACGTGCTTGATGAAGAGACGGGCGGTTTCATCGACTTTGCAATCGGTGGGTGCGGCAATGAAGGTTGCATACTTGCTATACCGGTCTACTACGATCATGATGCTTCTGCACCTTTCAGATTTTAGCAAGGCCGAGATAAAGTCTATTAAGACGCTTTCTCATGGCCTGATGCAAGTAGCAGGGGCTCCAACAATCCCGCCGGTAGTTGGTGATCTGCTTTGTCTTGTTGGCACATAAGGCAAGTTCACATATAGGCCTCGATATCATCTCTCATATGCCGCCAAAAGTATGAGGCTTGGACGAGTGTGGTCGTGCGCTCTACTCCCAGATGGTCAGCCCACTTTGAGTCGTGGCACTCCTTGATGACTTCCTTCCACAAGTTTTCCCACCTAGGCACAAAGAGTCGGTCACCTTTGGTGAGGAGGATGCTTTCTTCTTGCCAAAATCGCCTTGTCTTCCCTTCAAGCACCCTCCCCAAGAAGTCATTTGCTAGCGGATCTTGTTGGAGGCCTTCTTTGATGCGCTAGACAAGGTCGGACTTCGACTGGCTCGTGCTAAGTGTGGCCAACTTCGCTTTACGGCTTAAAGCATCCGCAATGACGTTGGCTTTGCTTGGCTTGTACTCGAGCCGGTAGTGGAATTCCGCGAGAAAATCTTGCCACCTTGCTTGCTTGGGGCTCAACTTCTTTTGAGCTTGGAAGTAGCTTGTGGCTATATTGTCCGTTAGGATCACGAAGTGTGAGCCAAACAAATAGTGTCGCCACACACGTAGGCAATGGGTAATAGCTGTCATCTCTTTTTCTTGCACGGTGTAGCGGCGTTCCGTATTGTTCAGCTTTCGACTCTTGAACACTATTAGGTGGCCTTCTTGCATGAGTACTCTGCTGATGTCGAAGTTGGAGGCATCCGTGTGGACCTCGAATGGCTTGGTATGGTCCGAAAGAATGAGCACAGGCTTCTCGAAGATGGCTTTCTTCAAGTCTTCGAAGGCGTGTTGGCATTCCTTGGACCAATGTCATGTCCGATTTTTCTTGAGTATGTTGATCAAGGGTGTCGCTCTTGCCGAGTAGCCTTTGATGAAGCGGCGGTAGTAGTTCACCAACCCGAGGAAAGATCAGAGCTCGAGCACTTTGGTGGGCGGCTCTCATTCAAGGATGGCCTTTACCTTGGAATTTTCTATCATCAGCTTCCCATTCGCTATTTTGTGGCCGAGGAACTCCACCTCTCATTGAGCAAATGAGCATTTTTTGACTTTGAGATAGAGCTCGTTCTCTCGGAGTACTTGGAGGACTTGTCGCAAATGTTGAGCATGCTCCTTAAGGGTGGTGCTATACACCACGATGTTATCCAAGTACACGACAACAAAACAGTCGAGGAAGGGTTGAAGCACCTTGTTCATGAGCGTACTGAATGTGGCCGGTGCATTGGTGAGGCTCAAGGAACTCATACGATCCGTACCTTGTGACGCATGCTGTTTTTGGCTCGTCTCCCTTGGCGATGCGCACTTGGTAGTACTTAGACCGTAGATCAAGTTTGGTGAAGTACCACACCTTGCCGAGTTGATCGAACAAGTCCACTATCAAAGGGATCAGATACTTGTTCTTCATGGTGATCTTGTTGAGTGCGCGGTAGTCGATACACATCCGCAATGAGCCATTCTTCTTCTTTTAGAATAGTACGGGTGCACCGAATGAGGCATTTGATGGGTAAATGTAGCCGGCATCTAGCAAATTCGCGAGTTGTCTCTGCAACTCTTCAAGCTCGGGTGGTGCCATGCGGTAGGGTGCTAAAGCTGGTGGCTTCACACCTTGCTCCAGCTCGATGGCGTGATCTACTTCCCGCCTTAGTGGGAGCTTCTTTGGAAGTTCCGGAGGCATGACATCTTTGAACTCATTGAGGACTTCGTGGATGAGCAGTGGGACTTGGCTAGGTGAGTCTTTGCGTCCTTCCCCTTTATTGAGCTCCTGGATGGAAACCAAGTAACTCGGGTCCTTCCCAAAGGCCTTTTTGAATTGTATGGTTGAGAGTGTCTTGTCCACAGTCTTGGCTCGCTCCGCGGACACCGTGCATGCCTTACTTCCGTCGAGGATGCTTAGGGACTTGGTGGCCGGTAGTGGGAAGACATGGACTTGGTCGAAGAATTCCATGCCAAGGACCATCTTAAAATCATCCATGGGCACGATAGAGAAGTCAAACTTTCCACTCTATGTGCCAATTGTCACATTCACGGCTTGGGCGGTGCCCGCAATAGGGTTAGTGGGTAAGTTCACCGCCTTCATGGTGCCTCTTTCCTTTATTGCTTTGAGGCCTAGGCACTTTGCCTCTTCTTCCGAAATGAAGTTGTGCGTTGTTCCGGTGCCTAGCAATGCTTGGACAGGTTGGCCGCTAACGGTCGCGCTCACGTACATGAGTCCATTCTTCGTTCGATGGATGGCTTTTGAGCGCGCCAAGACGTTGGAGAGAACCCATGCTGGGTCAGGGTTCCTCTGTGGTGGCTGAAGTGTTGCCCTTGAGTTGTGCGGCGAGGGCATTCAGTGACTTCTTCTCGGGGCAATCACGCACCCAGTGTGGGCCGTTGGAAATGAAGCATGGGCTGCGGGGCTTGGCTTGCTCCTTCTTCCCCTCGTTCTTACCTTGCCTGCCTTTGCTGCTTGACCTCTTGTCTTTAGCTTGGGTGGAGTAGTCGGCAAGCGATTCGGCAACAGTTATGGCGTCGTCAAGAGTTTGGGCACCACGCCGATCAATCTCTCCCTTGGCCCAATCATTGAGGCCATCTTAGAAGTAGAAGAGAGAGTCCTTGTCGGACATGTCAGAGATCTCGAGTATGAGGGTAACGAACTCGTTGATGTAGTCACGGATGCTACCCGTTTGCTTAAGCCGACGGAGGCGTGCTCTTGCCTCTTTTTCGGCATTGCTTGGGGAAAAATACTTCTGAAGCTCATATTGGAAGTCAGCCCAAGTGTTGATGGCACAAATGCCTTTGTCCATATTGCCATGCTTTCGTCGCCACCATAGTTGTGCGGCGCCTCGGAGAAATGTGGGTGCCGTGCCTACTTTTGATGCCTCGTCACGAACGCTGATGGCATCGAAGTATTGATCTAGCCCGAAAAGGAAGTTGTCCACAATGGTGGCATTGCGTGCACCATCGTAGGTGTCGGGCTTTGGCACATCTATGCGGCGTGCCTCGCTTGTGCTTGTCGAGGCCGGGCTAGCGGAGATGGTGCGCTTGTGCCAAGCCCAATCCGAGCGGACTTCGTCAACCTCCGTACGCACCGATCGCAGCTCATCTTGCACGACGCTGCGGAGTTTCAGCAACTCGTCATGGAATACTCGGAATTCCGCCCGAAGTGTGTCGGCTTGGTCTTGCATGAGGGCCTTGGTGGCGACCAAGAATTCGCCATACTCGCCCTCAAGACCGCTCATCCTCTCTCCAACGATTCGAGGATGTCTTGAGTAGTGGATATAGAAACTTCGAATGTTGCAACACGAGGCTCCAAGGCATCAGCGGCTGGAGCCTTGGACTTTCCGCGGGGCCTCATTTGGCCTCGGCCTTCTTCACAGCCACGGGTTGGTTCCGGTGGAACATCCACACCGACAGCTCCCTCTTGTGAAGTGCTTGGTAGATTGGTCATCGCTTTGTGAGCTAGTTGCGTGGGTGCAAACCTGTCTCTGATACCACTTGTCACGGGATGAGTTTAATGTGCAGCAACCCGTGCGATACTTAGACAACTTTCAAGCACAAAGTCGCTGAGTAAGCCTTAAAAATGTTTCAACCTAGTTAAGCGGAAAAGTTTAAGAGAAAGCTAGTGAGAAAAGAAAGTAATATAGGTCAAAGAAAAGCTTTTATTACTCAAGGGAGTTTTTACAAGAAAGATTTACAATTGTTTGTTGGTAGGTGATGACTCAAATGCTAAGTGTCATGCCCTATTTATAGATGAGGGTTGCCCATTCTAGAGGCTTCTTTACAAGTGAGGCAAGTTGTACAAGTTGCACAAGTTGGCAAGTTGCATAAGTTGAGGTGTGTAGAAAATTTTATAAGATGGGCCAAGGCTTGGGCTAAGTTAGCAAGCCTTGGTGGATTTTGACTTGTCGGGCTTTGATGACTTGACGCTTGGACTTGGGATGCAAGCTGCCTCGCTACTGAGCGTACCACGGGCCGATAACTGTGTGGAAAGTTTGGCGGCCCGTTACACAAAGCCACTTAATGCTTGCACATGCTCGCCTATGTTATCATCCTTTAAGATTCTTGATTCCAGTTGTTACAAGGGAAAAAAAGGAAAGCCACTAAATTTAATTAAATTCAATTTCTTCTTTAATCTCCACGTGATGGCCATAATCTTCTTTGTGTGCATGTGCATGGATGAATCAATTTATTGGCTTCGGTTTTCTTAGCTTTCAAAAATCTTCAATTATTTCTCTTAAACTCCAATTGATTTTCTAGTTTAGTTTAATCAACGTAAATATTCCCCCAAATATGCATTTTCAACCCAACCAAATTCCAACTTTCTCTTTTTGAATTTTCACCTATATTAAAAATAAAATCAAGAATAATTAAATATATATTTGTAAAGATGAATTATTGTCAACTAATTAAAATGAATTATAATGTAAACTAAAGACGCAAAATTTAAATTAAATCAAAATAAAATACTAAATAAAATATTAACTAACAGTGGAATATTTAAGACCAAAACAAGAAAAAGATTGAGAAATTAATAGTAAAATTTGGAGAAAATATGCTCTTATCGGTAGTGTTTGCCTTTTGTCTGAAATCTAAATGGATCTGAATTTTTTTGAAGTCTGAATGGATCTGAATACGAAAATCGAAGTGACATGTTTTATTTTAATATCTGAATAGAAGTGGCATCTTATTTAATTTTGTAATAAAAAAATCTCAATTTTAGTTTTTTGACATTTAGGTTCTTGTAAATTACAGAAAAAAAAATAAGATTTTATAGTTTACAAAATCAGTTGTTTTTTTGAGATATTTTTAGAATATAACAGTTATTCTCATTAAGATCTTTTCATGAAGATAAAAGTTACAAAATTTTATTTTTTTTATTCAGATATAATATCTAAAAATCAAACATAAATTATAAAAAATAATTTTTTAAAAAATATATGAAATTAATAAAATTTTTTATTTCATACGTTTACCAAAAAACCTCTGTATTTCACTCTATTTTATTGTAAAAGAAAACTGATGAATCTCATTTGTGGTTATCCACTGCCCTGTTAGTGTCGCGAAACTTTAGTGGGATGTTCCGCCACAGACAATGCACGCAAATTTTGTCCCCTAAAAATAGCGATCACTTCAATTGCCTTTTGTCTCTGAAAAAAATAATTAAAAAAAATAAGTCAATTAGCTTTTGTCAGACTCCGTAAAATTTTATAACTTCTTTCAAATAAAAAACTACCGGCATGCTCATCGCGATCTTTTGGACAATTTTCATGAGGCTAAATCTTACGGCAGCTGTAAAAATAATATAAACAATATTATAATTACAGCAACTATAACTTAAGAATTCTCTCTTTTAGGAAAGAAGTATATTAGTTTGAAAGATTGCTAGCTACTGCAGATCACATGTAAGCAACAGTTTATGGCCAATTGCATTTGTAGTGCCTCGGCAGAATCCAATCTGCTGTGACTATTCTTTCAGGAATCAGCAACAGCTTGGGAAAATCATTCATAAATTACATGCAATGTTTGGCCCTCGGATAGCAACGTGAGATGGGTGGTCTCCACCAGTGCACATAAAATCTCAAGATATGTGGCATCTGTAGCTTCTAATTTTGCCAGTATAATTATACACAAGAAAGTGACCTAAATTAAATATCCCATCAATTGCTCTTGGCAAAGTTCATATATCATAAATCCTCAAGAAAGGCTGCAAGTAAAGAGGATGGATATAGGTACTTCTTGAGTTTGAGCTAGTAAGTGGCAAGGAAGTGATGGGACCGGATTTTGATTCTCATCATAAAGGGCATAAATTGGGATTTAGATTCTTAGTTGCTATGTGAGTTATGTTTAATTAAAAACGAATTTTCATACAAAAGAAGAGTGAATACTTTAAAGAAGAGGCACAATAGTTGCAACAATACTTTAATTCTTCTTCGATTCACAAACAAACAATTATCAAATGAAATCGAGAATGAAACTCAATTATAATTGTGAGAGAAAATGGTCAGTAATAATTACAGATGGAAATTTTGATTTTATTAATCTGATGAAAAGTTCAATCAAAGATATAGATCATGTATTCAAACTTTGTTGAAATGTTAGATAAATTACTCAAATTAGAAGGATTAGTACTTGCCGTAGAAAACACTTATTATCGATAACACACACACATAGAGAGAGAGAGAGAGAG
This sequence comes from Murraya paniculata, assembly GCA_030449075.1. NCBI lineage: Eukaryota > Viridiplantae > Streptophyta > Magnoliopsida > Sapindales > Rutaceae > Murraya > Murraya paniculata. Next base: position 479,606 of record JAEVFN010000093.1, on the reverse strand, counting down.
AGAGAGAGAGAGAGAGAAAGTTTTCTGATTTGGGTTTTAAGATATGAAAAAGTTCAAGAAAACACATAAATTATGCAGTTTATGCGTTTTAAGTTTTATGTCTCGTAAACCCACGGTTTTAAAATTTTCACAGACTTTTCCTTGTTTTAAAATTTCGGCTAGAAAACTACTTATATATATACACACACTTATACATACATACGTGTGTGTGTGTGTGTGTGATGTAACGCTAGAGTTAATGCATAACATAATTAACTTGATAAAAAAACTTTGTATCATAATTGATAAGACATTAAAATTATATAAACTCTCCATGCCTAATAAATCAGCACAGTGTTGAAAAAAATTCTCTCAATAACAAATAACTATTAATGATACGTGAGTCAACATATTAATTTATGTTCCAACTTTATATGCGCATTATTAATGGTGGGTGGTGGATTGATTACGTTAAAAATCCAACATCAAATTCAGCCCTAAGTCAAAAGGAACTAAATTGTGACATCAAATAGACTCTTAGGTAGCATTTGTTTCTTGGATTACAGTGAGAATCTTGAGCAGTGGAAATTTTGGAATTGAAAGTGTAGAGCAGGAGTATGTTGTTTACATTAAAATGAGAGTGTAGAAAATAAGAATCAGAATCTCATTTATGTGGTTATTTTATCTTGGATTAAGAGTGAATTATTTTAATTATAGTTTTATCCTTATTTTGAGGCTGTAGTTTATAATTACAAAGTGAATAAAAATATATTTATAAAATAAACTATTTATTTTATTGTAAATTAAAAATTGTTGATAAGAGCAACACAAGTGAAATATTATTATTAATAATGTAGTACAAAATTAACATTTTCTTTGAAGAAACTATTTATTATTATTACTTATTAATACTAAATAAATATAATACCATAAATAAAACAAATATAATAATATTATATTTTCAAATAAAGATAGTATATAGTAATTTTATTAATTCTCTATGAATGTAATAACATTATTTTTAAATAATTTTAACTTAGATTACATAAATTATTATTTTTACCTAAACTTGATAATTTATATTTAAATAAGTTTAATATTATTATTTTTAATAAATGTAATATTATTAAATGTTATCAAATAATATGATATAATTATTTTTAAATAAATGTAACACTATTTTATATTTTTATTTTAATAAATATAATTATATTATATTTAATAAAGAAAAAAAAGGAAGAGCGGGGTGGGAATTCTACTCCTCATCCCAAAATGACAGGGACCCACAGAGTGAGACTCTTACTCTTCTTACTCCAGCAAGTAAATACTGAAGTGGAATGAATCCACACTCTTACTCTAGCAAGTAAACACAGTATTCGTTAGTCCTAAAAAACCATGACACGCTGCATATATTCATTTACTTTCCAATTAAATGCACAGTATAAGTATTTGAGTACTGCATTATTAATTCATATTTCATGATAAATATGATACATGTATTTGCCATGTCATGAGACCCGGGGGGCTTAAAAACGAAAAATAAACAGATTGCACTTAGGAAAATGATAAAGACACGTAAAGAAGATAGGAGGATGACATAAGAAGCTTTCATATAGACCCTTAAAGAAATGCCAATTTGGAAAAACAAATACTTTTCTAGATAATTGATGAAAGCGAAGCCATATTTTTGTTTCAAAAATTTTGAAATAACATACTATATGTTGGCAGGAAACTGGCAACATATATTTTGATGGTTAAATCGAATGGAAACTATGTCAGCTAGTACTATCGATATAACAAGCAATGTACTAGATTATTTCAAAATCAATAATAAAAAATGAATAGTTTAATAATGATGCTGGATAGGATCTAATATTAGATTATGACGTAAAAGTAAACAATAGAGCTAAGCATATGTGGTATTATTTATTAGAACCACTTGATTTAGATATTAAGCAGTTACTGCAACTGTACCTCTAGTATGCACATGAATTTTGAGTGGGAGAGCTCGTAATAATAAGAAATAGAAATTTAAATATCGACCCTATTCTACGAAGTAGAATTCAAGGAGAAATTTTTAGAAATAATTTTCATTGAAACATTGGTATATCAATTCTAGAATCTGAAGAGAAGTTTTTAGAAATAATTTTTCATGGAAAGATTGGTCTGTCAATTCTGTTGATGAATATCAATGAGCTTGTAATTGACAATAACAGATTTTTATCTGTTAAGAAGCGAAATTAATGTAATCGGAATAATAAAAGGATTAGAAGTCAATATAATCCTCCTAGTAATAGATTAACAAGATATAAAGATCAATTTATGTATAAACTCTGCCTTTTACACAAAGGTCTAGAAAAGAATAATATTCCTAAAGTTATAAAAAATATCACATGTCAAAAATGCCTAATAAAAATATCACAATGAATAAGTTGCCAGAACCTCTAATAATTTCACAAAATATAAAAACCAATAGATTACCACCTTCTAGCTATAGGCAAAGATTATTTACTTATGGTAGATTTTAACCTTTTAATTTAATAAATGATTCATATATGTGAGAAAATAATCAGTTAAACCATATTTCTTTATAGTTATTAAATAAGTCAAGTAACCCAAATTAATCTATAAATGATATAGAAAATGCAAATGAAATACTAGAAATTAACAATTTTAATTAAGAAAATATAAAACAAGTTAAAATGTTATGAGATCAAATGAGCAAAGAATTTGATCATGTTAAACAGTTAGTAAGAGACTTCAATATTCAAGATCAAGAAATTATAAATATTATAAATAGAAATTCAATAGATATAAGATTAAATAAGATAAAAATTTCTATTAAATAAGATTGGAAGAATTATTGAGCAACTTGGTAATAAATTTGCTATAAATGTACGTGGAAAGCTTCAAGAAAATTAAGGTATAGAAAATAAATAATAATTTTGAAGAATTACTCATTGTAATTCAAGAACAGAATAAAATCTTACAAGATACTATAATTTACTTTAATGAAAAGAAAAATAATAATGAAATTCAATCTACATCAAGACAATACCTAATAAAATAGAAGGAAATAAAAAATTAATAAGTTTAAGAATGATGAATGAAAATACAAATAATGCATTAAAAGAACTTTCAGAGTATGATGACGAATCTGAAAATAAAGAAGATGAAGATATATTTATTAATCTAGAAGATATAGAAAACACAACAAAAAACCTAAAAATGAACGAGGCAAAGCCAAAAACTTACGAGCAAAGTGAATTTAGTAATAGAGCTTCTTATACTAGAGAAGAAATTCCAATTTATGAGAGACACATAGTCAAGATTTTAGGAGTAACAAACCTAAAAGAGAATATAAAACTCCATATGACTATAAAGAAAGACCAATCAGCCATGATGGAGTAAGATTGGACTTAGATTGTGCTAAAGATACAGATAAAATAATAACCGCTTAGATTAAATCAATGAAAACTGCTCTTGCATTTAACAATCTAGATAGAAATAATTGTATGGAATTCTTCAAAACTTTATTTATAGGAATGATAGCTCAATGGTACATGGGATTGAAAGAAAGAAATGAGAATAAAATATTATATGGAGAAAATCCTAATCTAAATGAAACATAAGAATAAATCTTAAATAGATTTGAAAATGAATAAGAAGAGAATTCTTAGGAGAAGATTAGGTAGCTGATTTTCAGCAAGAACTAGTTAGAAAGAAAAAGAATAGAAAATATAATGAAGCTTATTTGGATTGAGATATATAACATATTTTACTTAGAGGCATACAATAGTAGCTTGAAAGAATTATATTATAAATGTGAGTTTGATGGCGAAGAACAAGGATCAATACTAGGATATTATAATAATTCATATTTTATGAAAATACCAGAGATATTATAATAATTCATATTTTATGAAAATACCAGACTTGTGGGGTAAGAGAATTATGTTAGAATATAGCCAAGAGCATAGACATAGTATAGACACTAACACACTTAGAACGAGAATCAGGTTTGCATGAAATATGATAAATCAATAGAGTGTTAAAATAAGAGACAAAAGGCTTATCAAGAAGCAAAATGAAGGATTCTGTTGTTCAAAGTTAAAAGGAACCTCCAAGGTTTGGAAATCCAGAAAAATTCTGTAAACATAGAAAGAAATTGAAAAAGAATAAATTCTTTAAAACCAACAAAACATATTACAAGAAAAACAAATATAAGAGAAATTCTTTCAAAAAGAATGAATTCGAAGGAAAATCTAAAGCCAATACTCCTAAAAAGTGTAAATGCTAGTTACAAAACAAAGAAGGGCATTATGCAAATGAATGTTCTAAGAAAAAGAAAGTAAACATTAAAATATTTACAGATTTCGACAAATTAGAATTAATCTCTAATAGTGAAGACATTAGTGAAAGTGATAGCATATACTATTTTTCTAATGAAACTCTTAAGTAGTTTAGAATCAAAATACGTATAGAAGACATAAATGATAGAACCCTTAATAAAGATGAAGAATTAGAGAACAAGGTTCTTTTAATAAAGATTTGATTTTTGATAAGAAACAGTACCTTACGATTAATAAAAAGGGATTAGATATGTCATTGAAGTTAGTTAATAAGTTAGCACAAGGAATTGCCAACATGACTAGGAGAAAAAAATATAATGTATTCCAGTGGCACTATAAGTGAAGAACCAATAGAAATTAAGCATGCTAGAGGAAATATAAATACACCTTTGTTATTAAAATTAGACATAGAAGATAAAATCAGCAAATAAAATCTAGGGATAAATCTAAGATTGGATATATTCATTTAAGAGGAGTCCAGATTATGATAAAAGCTTATTTTAGAGAAGGAATAGATAGTCTAGTTAATATCTCTGCATTGGATAATAGAATAAAAGACTGAAAACGTGCATTTGTTGGAATAATACAAGAGAATCTTAGCTAAAAAAACTCAATATTTGAGATTTACTCCAATTTCTTAGGGACAGAAATATAAACAAGACTTTACCTTAAGTCATCATTTTACATACTTTGATATAACAAATGATGGATCTTACCCATATAGCATTACATATGCCATAGAATACAGATTGACAAATTTGGCTAATATTGAAATGTTTGCTAAAAAAGAATTTATAGAAATTGATAAATTATTTAATAAAATAGGAAAAATACAATCTTTTGAGATTTTGAGAGAAGTAGATTTACAAAAAGAATGGGAAATGAATTTGAGTGGTCAACCCACTTTGATCAGAGGAAGTACTACTAAAACTACAGAAAATACACCAGAAGTAAAAATAATTTTAGGGAGTAGAAGGTCATTCTCCATACCCAAAAGAACTAGAATTAAGTAAAACATAAAGTTTTACTAGATGCAGTCAAGTTGGGATACCACCATCACATGAAATATTGGCAACGGTTAGAAGGAATAACCAAAAACTAAAAATTAAAATTGGTTATAATATTGAAAAATCATGGCATGTGCCTTTTGCTATCTTGGATATAGGAGCTGGAAAATCTTATATAGATACCAAATGATTAGACACTTAAAAAGAAGAATTTTAATTGATCCTCATACATATGTAGGTTATAATCAAGAAAGAAAGACACTTAATATAAACTTAGAAGAGAAGATACAAAATAGAGTCTTTGTTATTTTTATTCTCTCTTGATTGAACAACTTACACAGCTTTTTACTTATAGAAAAATGCACAAAATAAATATGGGAATTAATAGTTACACCAGCTAACCTAATATTATACTTTCATGATTTATATTTACATATAAATAAAGAGCTAGCAAATCCCTAAAATATCTCAGCCAAATCTCCTATGATAAGGCAATATCTTAGTTAAATCTTTTACTTTCCAACACTCCCCTCAAGCTGGTTTGAAGATATCTTCCATTGCCAGCTTGTTAATCAAATTGTCAAAATGCTTCTTGTGTAGTCCTTTTGTAAGTATATCGACAATCTGCATAGTAGTTGGAATATATGGCATATAAATCAGTCCATTATCGAGTTTCTCTTTAATAAAGTGTTTATCTACCTCCACATGCTTTGTTCTATCATGTAGAACCCAGTTGTGAGCAATTGAGTGGGCTACCTTGCTATTACAATATACTTTAATGGGTGAAGAATCAAAAAGCTTCATCTATTCTAATAGCCTTTTAATCCATATTACTTCACAAATCCCATGAGCAATCAATTTGAACTCATCTTCAGCACTGCTCCTAGCTACCACATTTTGTTTCTTGCTTCGCCAAGTAACAAGATCACCTCCATCAAAAGTACAATAACTAGAAGTTGATCTTCTATCAGTTATACTCCCAGCCCAATCCGCATCAGTATAGACTTCAATATTTGTATGGTCACATTTTCTGAACAATAGACCTCTTCCTGGAGTCCTTTTCAAGTTCCTCAAGATTTTGTAGACTGCATCAAAATGTTTTGGTCTACGGGAATGCATGAATTGGCTCACCATGCTTATTGCAAAGGTTATATCTGGATGTGTATACGATAGATAGATCAGTCCACCTACAGGTCTTTGGTACTGTTTCTTGTTCACCACACTTTCAGGTTTGGCAGATTGGAGCTTTAGATTAGGCTCAATCGGAGTTTCAGCTGCTTTGCAACCAAGTAGACCTGTTTCACCAAGCAAATCAAGAACATATTTACGTTGATTAACAAATATGCCTTCTTTAAATCTTGCAAACTCCATTCCAAGGAAACATTTCAACGTGCCTAAGTCCTTGATCTCAAAGTCAACAGCAAGTTTCATCTTCAGTCTTTCTAATTCATCACTGTCATCACCTGTCGAGATTATATCATCTATATAAACAATTAAAATAGCACTTTTGCCTTTGCTGGAGTGCTTATAAAACATGGTATTATCTGCTTGACTTTGATAGTAACCATAGCTCCTTACAGCCTTCCCAAAGCGTTCAAATCATGTTCCAGGGATTGTTTAAGGCCTTATAATGAAATTTTCAATTTATAGACTTTATTTTTGCCATGTTACTCCTCATAGCCAGGTGGTAGGCTCATAAAGACTTCTTCTTCTAAGTCTCCATTTAAGAATTCATTCTTTATATCTAATTGATGTAAAGGCCAATTTGAATTCACAACCAAGGATAATTAAACTAGAATTGAATTTATCTTAGCTACTGATGCAAATATTTCCTGGAAGTCGATCCCATAGGTTTGTGTAAAACCTTTTGCTACTAGCCTCGCCTTGCTTCCATCTATGTTGCATTTCACAGTAAATACCCATTTTAGGCTTGGCAAAACTCTGGGTCTGGTCTGGGTTTAGTGCTGCCCGGGAGCGGCCCGGATGAGAAAAATATATGCCCAGACTCGGGTTTAAGCTCGGATTTTTCACGTACGGGCTGGGTCAAGCCCGGCACCTCCGGGCTTTCCAGCTCGCATGAATTCAACTCCCAACAGTGAAGGAAATAGTCAAATACCAAACATCTAACATACTAATAGTGCAAATTTTATACAAATAATAAATAAAGATTGTTTCAATCTACTTTTTACTACCTAAATTCATCTAATTTCTAACCTAAATTCATTCAATCTATATTAAAATAATTTAAATTCAACAGCACAATAATCACCAAATAAATTTCAATAACTATAACATCCAACATATCATAAGTTCATAATTATGACTCGAATTGCCAATATAACATATAAAAATCCCAAAATGTTAAACAATTGACAAAATAGTTCATAAAAGAATTTCAAAATGCTCTCATGTAAAATAAGTAAATAATAAGTTCATGTCATACTGCTCGATGCTTGTGGCCCATCATCATCATCTGAAATTACCTCCTTCCCTGCAAAATCTCGTCTTTCGGAACTCAACCTAACAACAAAAATAACACATTAAATTCAAAAGCATTTTAAGCAAACAAATACTACTAAAATATAATTCAAATAACTTTATACCTCGGAAAGTAGAAGCCCAAATCTAACTCTGAGCACACATTAAGGCTTCCAAAGTGTCGGGAAGAAGTTTACTACTATGCGGACTCAAAAATCTACCCTCGATACTAAAAGTTGACTCATAGGCAATGGTGGCTACAGGATTGGCTAAGATATCCTTAGCCAACTCAGCCAAAATAGGATATTGGCATGTGTGCATCTTCCTAAAGGCCAAAATATCAAAGTTCGGAGTAGTATCCAACAATTCCTCATCTAAATACCTATCCAACTCCGACTTAGTCACCTTAGCACGCTTATTTTGGCTTCGAAATGTTTCAAACTCATTTACATCCCAATACTTATTCGAATTCAAAGAAGATTCAGAACGAACAATTTCCGATCCAACATTCTGCCCACCACTCATAACCGTTGCCTTTAATTCATACTCTATCACTAAATCATGACAAAGCTTACGTGCACGCTCAATATGCTCATCTGTTGTATCATCATATATTTTTGGGAAATAAAAATCAATCAACATCAGTTTATATCTTGGGTCAAGTACAACAGCCACAACTAATATCGAATGAATGTCATTCCAATATTTATCAAATTTGTCAGCCATAATCCTAATAGCAAGGTTATTAGAGGTGTGGCACCCATTAATTGACAATTTCATTTCACATATCAATAGAAAAATCAAATTAGCTGTAGGGTATTTTGTACCCGAAAACATCTCCGTTAACATGTAAAATGATTTCAAATGCCCCACCATTGTGAATGCCAAATCCCACTCCTCATCACTTGGCAAGCTTTTATATTGAGGCTCATGTTGTTGCAACTGAGAAAAAGCACTTATATACATCAATGCTACTTCAAGCATGGCATAAGTAGAGTTCCAACGAGTAGGACAATCTAATTTCAAATTTTTTTACAATTAATTTGCAATTGTCTAACAGCTAGCTCAAAAGTTTCAAATCTTTTTGGTGTTTGTGTCCAATAACTCACACTCTCTCGAATCTTTCTAACCCCATTTTCTGTAACTTTTAGCCCGTCCCGCACAACCAGGTTCAATAAATGAGTAGTACATCTCATATGAATTTACCACTGGAAATTAAGGTGCTAGTATCAAACCTTAATAGTAATTTCTCCACCATCGCATCATTAGTGGTACAATTATCCAATGTAATTGAAGATAACTTTCTATCCACATTCCAATCCAACAGACATTGTACTAACTTATTAGAAAGGGCATCGGCAGTATAAGGGCTCGGAACATAGATAAACCTATCAAGTATTCAAGTGTTAGTATTAAATACACAAACTTAAAATACTATAACAATTTAAACTTGAAAAGAAATCTAATATAAGTAATAAAAAACTTAAAAGTGAAATTAAGCAAGTAAAAAATTATAGACAAATTACCTTAAGATTCGACTATGCAATTTCCAAGAGTTGTCAATGAAATGGGCAGTCACAACCATATATCCCTTTTTCTGATTACTGGCTGTCCATAAATCCATAGTAATGGCCACTCTACCATGATTTTTCTCCAATTGATGCAAAGTCTTAACTTTCTCGATTTGATATAACTTCAAGATCTCGCTCTTCAAAGTGTTTCTGCTCATTGACTTAACCACAGGCTTCGCACGTGCCATCATTTCTCGAAAGCCTATATATTCTACAAATCTAAGTGGAAGCTCATGCATTATAACAATTCTTGCTATCAAACTCCGTAAAACATTTTGATCAAAACTGCCATAGCTAATGCTGCAAGTTCCATCCTCTCTTTTAATCACTTTGAGACTTCCCTGACGTGCTTCATTTATTTTCGGTTGATGCTTTGTGAAACAAGATTCCACGTGTCTATTCACAGTCGAAGTCCCTGATTGGTATCTGGCTTTTAAAATTGCATTACAATGCATGCACTTTGTCTTTTGTTCTTCATTAATAATTATTTTTGTAAAGTGCTCCCAACCATTAGAGACTTTCTTCCTCTTTCCGGTTTCTTGCTTTCTCTTCTTATCATTCACGGTTGACACTGAAATTTCATTAACCTCGTTATCAGTGTTACCTTCGACATTATGGGATAAAACGGGAGCACTGGATGAATTGATTTCTACATTATCCGACATTGCATTGCTCTGTTGTTATAATAGCAAAGAAATTAAAGATGCTATCAGTTTTAGCAATCAGCATGTGGAAACAAACTTTTGCAAGTCAATCTCAGCATGTGCAAAAAACTTGTGCAAGTTAGTTTCCATATTTCTTTCTATAATTTTACTGCACAATTAATGATTCCCCCCCATAAATTACTAATCGTATTGCTGTGGCTGGCTATATCTTTGTGCTAATGAGATATTGCACCTATTACATATGCTTATTATTATCTAAAATCAGCTCCTATTATTGTATTACATATGTTTATTATGATAAAAATATAAAAAACAATCAAGCATAGCATCCAAAAGAAATACAAAGTACATATATAACAACATAACACCGAATAATCATAATAATTTCATCATTTTTTTAAAATTAGATTAAAAAATTATATACAAGGCAAACCTAAGAAGAGAAAAAATCAACACCTGGTGTTGAGGCTGGATGCCCGTGATGGCAGACAATGGCGGTTGAGAAAGTGTCGATGGAGATGGTGGCTAAGATGGCGGTAGATTCAGCTGCATGAATGTCGAAAACAACTGTGACAGTGGCACTGGAGATCAAGCAGCTTGTAACTGTCAACTGAGAAGAGATGATGCTGACGGTGAGTGGTGACTGCTGCTAGCTTGGAGTGTTGGAGGGTTGGAGGCGTGGCGTGGCAGCGCTGCTGCTTATGCTTTTCAAATTAAGGATCGATTGGGAGGAATTTGGTGTTGGATCTTGGGTATTTTTGTATTTGGGTTTTGATTTTTGGGTTTTTAATTTTTTTCATTTAATTTACTTTTTTTATATTTATTAAGAAACCGGGTACGGGCCGGGTTCTGAGTTTTTGATGCCTTGCCTGTGCCCGTGCCCGGAAACATCCGGGTTTTGAAATTCAACAGCTGGATCCGAATTTTTGCATATGCGGGCCGGGTTTTACCCAGACCGAACTAGCCGGATCCGGTCCGGATGGGTTTTTTTGACACCCTTAACCCATTTGCACCCTACTAACTTCTTTTCCCTTGGCAAGTCAACTATCTCCCAAGTACCATTTCTTCTAAGAGCATTCATCTCTTCCATCAATGCTAATTTCCAATTCGAATCATTAACTGTTTCCTGAATGTTTCTTGGAACAACAAGTGAGAGATTTTAGAAGTAAATAACTTATGAGAGTCTTTTACAGGATAGATATCTAACAATAGGATGATTAGTACAGGTTCAGGTTCCTTTTCTAATCGTTATAGGAATACCAAGAACTGAAAATTCTATGCTAAGAAGTTTATTTGAAGTGGAAGGTGGAGATGAAACATGAGTAGGATTAGCTGAAATATTTAGAGGATTATTCCCTGGAGATTTTGATTGATTTTGCCCAAGAGTAATAGGCAGATCTCTACCATCATGATGAGGTCTTTTCCTAGTATAGACCAGAAGGTCAGAACCTTGATCACTTTGGTTCTCTTGTAGTATTTCTCTCCTTGTTTGTGATACATCTAAATTTGGCATCGGTTGACAAGGATTGCCATCGTTTCCATTTTCATGATATTTTTTTCTTTATTTTGAAAATTAGAAAGAAAAGGCGAATTAGAAATAACTGAGGTTGGTAGAGTATCAATGGAAAAGTCCCAAAAATTTTCTTTTTCTTTGTCTTTCTCACCCTAAAGAGAATTTTTGTGAAAATAAGGTTGATTTTCCTAAAAAGAGACATCCATGCTGACATGTATTTTTCTAATTTGAGGGTTATAGCATTTGTACCCCTTTTTGTTTGGGCTATACCCTATAAAAACACACTTTTCAACCCTATGATCAAGTTTAGTTCGAAATTTACTGGGTATATGGACAGAGACAGAACAACCAAAGACTTTTAAAGGCAAATCAGAGTATATTTTTTACTCTAGAATAAAAATTTTAAAACAATCTAAGGGTGTGTTATATTTCAGAACACGCGGAAGCATTTTATTAATTAAATAGGATGTTGTTAAAAGAACCTCACCCCAAAGATATTTTAGGACATGTATTGAAAACATTATAGCATAAGCTACTTCAAGTAAATGTTTGTTTTTACTTTGGGCAATTCCATTTTGTTGTGGAGTATCAATGCATGTAGATTGATGATGAATGCCTTTTTCTCTAAAAAAATTCCCTAAGTGCTCATTAAAATACTCTGTACCATTATCAGTATGAAGAATACTAATTTGGATAAAAATTGGTGTTCCATCATTTTATAAAATTCTTTGAACATGTTTTCCACTTTATTCCTTGGTGAACAAGAAGTATCGAAACTAAAAGAGAAAGAGACAATGTCTATCTAAGCTTTCTATATTTACAAAGATATTGCAATATTTATCTATGCTTTCTATATTTACAAAGATATGGAATCATTAATACTCCCCCTCAAGTTGGAGCGTGAAGATCAACAACGCCCAACTTGCGCATATGATGAAGAAAAAGATCACGACCAAGTGGTTTGGTGAAGATATCTGCCATTTGCATAAAGCTATGAATGTGCAAGGGAAACAACAATTTGGATTGCACTCATTCTCGTACAAAGTGACAATCTAACTCAATATGTTTTGCACGCTCATAAAAGACAGGATTTTTAGCAATGTATAATACTGATTGATTATCACAGTAAATAGACATAGGAGCAGAATAAGATAAACCAAGGTAAAAAAACAATACCTTAAGCCACTGTAACTCACATGAGAGGTCTGCCATGGAACGATACTCAGCTTCAGCTGTAGAGCGAGAAACAACATTCTGCTTATTTGTTTTCTAAGAAATAGGACTGCTTTCAAGAAAAGTACAATATCCAGTAACTGATCGACGAGAAACAGGACAGCTTCCCTAGTCAGCATTACAATACCCACAAATACGCAAATCACGAGTGGAAGACAATAGTATACCTTTTCTTGGAGATCCTTTTAAGTACCGTAGTACCCTTAAAGTTGCATCCATATGCACTGTGCGTGGTTCATGCATGAAATGACTTAATACATGCACAAAAAAAACTATATCAGGTCTTGTAATTGTTAGATAAATCAACCTCCCAATAAGACGTCAATAACTTGAAGGATTGGGTAAAGGATCCCCATTTGTAAGTGAAAGACGCAAGTGTTGTTCCATTGGAAAAGGTGAAGGACAAGCATCAATTAGTCCAGCATCTTTTAAAATGTCCAAGGTATATTTTCTTTGGCATAAGAATATCCCACGAGATGACCGTGCTACTTGAATACCCAAAAAATATTTTGAAGTACCCAAAGCTTTAATGTAGAATTTCTGTGCAAGGAAAGCTTTGACACTGTCAATTTCTGCTAAATCATTCTCACCCACAATAATGTCATCTACATAAACCAATATAAAGGTAGAAGAAACTCCATTGATTTTCACGAATAAAGAATAATTTGCCTTGAATTGAGGGAAATCTGCTTGCTGGATTACAGTAGAGAATTTGGAAAACCAATTTCGGGAAGCTTGTTTCAAACCATAAATGAACTTGTTGAGTTTGTAGAACAAATGCTCCCCCTGTTTGGAAAAACCCTGAGGAATTTGCATGTAAACTTCATCTTCAAAATCACCTTGGAGGAAAGCATTACTTACATCTAATTGTTCTAAGATCCAACCATTAACAGCTGCAAGAGAAAGCATAGCTCTTACTGTCACAAGTTTAGCTACAGGAGAAAAAGTATCATGATAATCAATACCTTCTGTCTGTGTATAACCTTTTGCCACTAATCGCGCCTTGTAGCGCTCAATGGTACCATCTACTCGATATTTTATTTTGTAAACCCATCAACTACTAATAACATTTTGACCTACTGGCAAACGAGTAAGCATCTAGGTGTTACTTTTCACAAGAGTATATATCTCATCCTCCATTGCCTTACGCCATTCAGGTAATTTAACTACTTCATAAAAGGAATTGGATTCTACTCTAGAGGTAATAGCAGATAAAAAGGATTTATATGCTTGTGTGAAATGGTGTTAAGAAAGAAAATTTTGGAGAAAATATTTCTTACTTGGTAACAAAGAAAAAAGATTGGCAAGTTTAGAAGTATGAGTTTCTGAGGTGCAATAGTTCTGTAGATAAGTTGGAGGCCGTCGGTCTCATGAAGGCCGTGCAGGTGGTAGTTCTTGGGATTCTATGGCTGAATGAGTGTCATGCGGTGGATCATCCATTGTTTGAGATACTGGTCGTGTGGGGTGATATGAAGTAATTTCAATGAAATGGGAATGGGTATTTTTTATAGGTTGATCCGTGGCTGATTGTTGTGGCTCACTCTCTTTAAAAACATCAGGTGTATCAGTGCTTTGATTAGGAGACAAAATATCATAAGACTCAAAATAATCATTATTCAAAAATAAATTATCTCCAACATGTGTAAAAGGTGCTGAAATACTTGGCAATGTAACATCCTTGAAGGGAAAAATATGTTCATGAAAAATAATATCACGTGACACATGAATGGTTTTAGTTTCAATATCATATATATGATATCCCTTTTGTCCAAAAGGATACCCAATAAAAATGCCGGTCCGAGTACGGTGATCAAATTTATTCTTTATGCGTAAACTTTTTGCAAAACACAAACAACCAAAAACTTTTAAACGAGACAAATCAGGTGCTCCACCAAAAAGTATTTTATATGGGGATTTACCTTGTAATACTTCACTAAGCAACTTATTTATCAAATATACTGCTGTAAGGATGCATTCACCCCAGAATTTGATGGGCAAATTGGCTTGAAAACGTAAGCTTCGCGCAACTCCAAGGAGATGGCGATGCTTACATTCTACGACTCCATTTTACTGTGGTGTTCCTAGACAACTTCTTTGATGAATAATACCTTTATCTAGAAAAAATTGTTGCAAATCTTTAACAAGGAACTCAGTCCCATTATCAGAACACACTATTTTAATGTCAAAATTAAATTGATTTTTAACCAAAGCATGAAAGGAACAAAGGTGCATTTTGGTTTCGGTTTTTGTTTTCATTAAATATAACCAGGTGCATCTTGTATAATCATCAACAATAGTTAAAAAATAATAAGCACCTGAAGAACTAGGAGTAGAAAAAGGGCCCCAAACGTCACAATGGATTAGTTCAAAAGGAGTTTTACTCTTAATACTACTAACAGAAAAATGCACTCTAACTTGTTTGGCTCTATGACAAATATCACAAACATAATTCTTATTAAAACTAACTAAAGGATTAGATTTAAAATATAATTCTAAATAGCTAAGAGAAGGGTGGCCAAATCTCCAATGCCAAGTATCAATCTCATGGGTTGAAGCCATTTGAGAAATAAAGGAAGATGCGGTAGGAAGTTGTATGTAAAAAAGGCCCCCACAAAGTCTACCCTTGCCAATCTTCTTTTTCACATACATGTCCTGAAATTCATAAGAATCAAAAGAAAAGATGACCTGATATTTATTTGATTTGGTTAATTGACTAACTGATAATAGATTGAATTTAAAGTTTGGGATATAAAACACATTATCTAATAAAAAATCTGGGGAAAAAGAAACTTTTCCTATATGAGTAACAAGGGCCATTGTGCCATCTGGTAATTGAACATAAAGAGGCATATGACATGATTCATAGGAACTAAAGAAATTCAAAGAACAACACTTATGATTGGTAGCACCCATATCTACTATCCAAGTATGGGAAAAAGAGGAATTAAAAGTTATACCTGCTATACTTGCTGTATGTAAACTACCTGGGGAGGGCAACATAGCTAGGAGTTTTTAATATTGCTCTTGAGTAAAAATAGGTGCATGTTGCTCTTCTTTGCTGGTTACACTGCTGCTGTCTTGGGATTTCCTTTACTTGCTTGTTCACGTTTCCTCCAGTTTAGTGAATATCCATTCCACTCAAAGCACTTCAATTTTATATATCCCAATTTCTCACAACGTTCACATGTTGGCCTACCTTAATTATTTCCAGAACTGCCATTCAAATTTTCACCTCTATTATCAGCTGAAACATTGTTGCCCCATGTTCGGTTATTGAAGAATTTTTGTTGTAGTGACTGTTTATTTTATGTAGCAAGTGCCACTGCTTCTGGAGGTCCCCTTAATGCATGAAGGTCTTGTTGTTTTTCTTCTTGCCTTACAAGTGAGTAAATCTTGTTCGCATGAGAAAAAGGATCCATCAACAAAATCTGACTTCTTGTTGCTGCATATCTGTCATGTAGCCCTTGAAGGAATTCCATTGCACGATCCAACTGTTGCAACTAATTCATAATTTTTGTATTACCACAAACACATGGCTCTACAGGTTGCAATGAATTTAATTCATCCTAAAGTGCTTTCATTCTAGTAAAATAAAGGGAAACAGAAACATCACCTTATCTTAAATTAGAGATGGCTTGTTTGAGTTCATAGATTTTGGTGCATTAGTTTGTTGAAAACGTTTTGGCAAATCCTGCCATACTTCTCTAATAGATTGTGCATATAACACACTTCCCACAAGCTCACTCGAAATGGAGTTCAACACCCAAGATCCAACAAGATCATTACAACATTGCCATTTACCACCACCACCATCATCATCTGGTTTGGTGATAGTCCCATCAACAAAACTGAGTTTGTTCTTCATTCGTAAAACTATCGTTATTGCTTTTACCCATGTACCATTTATCACCAGTGAGTAAAGGCGAGACAAAAACAGCTGTGGATTATCTGAAGGATGTACCAGGAAGACATCATCCTCCTTTTTGTTGAGATTTTCAACGTTCTTTGACGATTGACCGTCATCAATGGCTCTGATACCATGTAAAATTAGACACGAATTTGATAGAGAAAGACTTCACCAAATATCTATGTATTACAATTGGCATTAACAGTGCTAGTTATACAAAGTAAATTCCTTGGGAAACAAGGAGTATTGAAACTAAAAGAGAAAGAGACCATGTCTATCTAAACTTTCTATATTTACAAAGATATTGTAATATTTATCTATGCTTTCTATATTTACAAAGATATGGAATCGTTAATAATAAGGTTTTGAAGAGTAAGTAGTGCGATGACTCTTTGATAAATGACAACTTTCACATCGAAAAGATGAGCAATCTAAACCTTTAAATAAAGAAGGAAATAAATGTCTTAGATAAGGAAAATAAATCTCTTTCACGAGCAGAAAGAGAACTAATACTGCTGAAGACTTGAGCTTTGTTATTACTAGAGAAGTTGTTATCAAAATAGTAAAGACCATCTATCATCTTAGCATTGCCAATCATCCTCCCCAAGTTCTGGTCTTGAAATTTACAGTGAGAGTTAAAGAAAGTTATACAACAATTGGAGTCTCTAGACAATTTATTTACAGATAAGAGATTGCAGGGAAGTTTAGGAAAATTTAGAACGGATTTAAGAGTTATATTTTTGGATAATTTTACCAAACCTTTTCCTGCAATAGGTGTAAAACGTTCATTAGCAATTCTAATTTTTTATTTCTAGAACAAAGGGAATCAGTGCAAAATAAGGTAGAGAAAATGTTCATGTGATAAGAGGCTCCAGAATCTATGATCCAAAGAACAGAATTTAAGCTACAGGCTAAGGCATTAGAATCACTACTTGTTTGAGCAAGAGAACCACTAGGAATACCAGATAAGGAGTTGGATTTCAGTAGTTTAAGAAGGTGATCCATCTGCTTTTTACTGAAGGCACATGTCTCAGCTTCATTTGCAGATGGAAATCTACGGTTAGATTTGTCACACATTTTGCTACCTTTCCAATTTGTTGGTTTACCATGAATCTTTCAGCATGTTTCTCAAGTATAGTGAGGTTTGTAACGAAAGTCACACCACACACAAGGTTTTTCATCAGTCTTCTTTTGATTTGTAATGCCCCTGCTGGCATTTGCATTAGAAACAATTAGTGTTGAGTTCTTAACTGAATTTTTCTTTCTAATCATTACATTCTTGCTACTTTCCTCTCTTCTAACCTTAGAGATGCTTATCGAAGGAAGATGTTTTTTGCCTATTATTTTCCCCCTCACTTCATCAAACTCTATATTAAGACCAGCAAGAAATTTGTAGATGCAGTCGTTATCCACGATTTTCTTGTAGTGATTGAAATCTTCTAGAGATTTCCATTCATAATTGCTGAATAAATCCAGCTCTTGCCACAGCCGTTTTAGGGAATTGAAGTACTTAGTGACATTGTCTTCTCCCTGCCGCATCTCACCAATTTTCAGCATCAATTCATAAACTCCATACTGATTTCCTAGATCATAGTACATTTCATTAACGTTGCCCAAAGTTCTTTCGTTGTTGAGTAGCACAAATAGTTAGAACTGATATCCTCATCTATGGAGTTTACTAACCAAGTCATTACCATCGAATTTTCTACATTCCAGGTCACATACGTTAGATTTGTGGGGTCTGGTACCATTGAATCTCCAGTCAAGTAGCCAATCTTCGCACATCCACAGATATACATCCGAACAGATTGATTTGGATAGGATGCAACTCATGGTTGGAGGCTAGGTTTCAGAATTTTTTTTTTCTGGGTGTAAGATGAGTTGGACTCAAATGAAATATCAGACATGTTCGATCAAAGTACTTTCTTTAGAGAAAAATTCCAGAGATCGTATTTCTGCTCTGATACCATATAGACTTAGAAGAGAAGACACAAAATAGAGTCTTTGTTATTTTTATTCTCTCTTGATTGAATAACTTACACAACTTTCTACTTATAAAAGAACACACAGAATAAGCATAGAAATTAATAATTACACCAGCTAGTCTAATATCATACTTTCTTGATTTATATTTACATACAAATAAAGAGCTAGCAAATCTCCAAAATATCTCAGCCAAATCTCCTAAAATAAGATAATATCTCAGTCAAATCTCCTACTTCCAACACTTAATCAATATTGTGAAATGTCTTTAAAAATTAAAGATTTAGAATTCATGTTTCCTTTCTACATTGAAATAAAATATGAAAACAAAAATAAGTCCTTTCTTATTAGGGATGAACTTTCTTGAAAATTCCTCTCCTTACATCATATGAGATAGAGAAATAGCAATAATAATTGATGAAATAAGCATAAACCAGAATGGTTCCATGCTTTAATTAATATTGGCTTGCTAATTACTTTAGCTAATTCAAAAATTTATTCAAAATCTTATTAAATGATTATAAGCCTTTAACATGACAAAGAATATGTAGTGAACAAATCACTTTAGGAACTTGTAGTATTAAAGCTTTAATACAGATACAAGATTATGTACTAAGCATACGAATATTATGATCTTATGTCTATACGGGGACAAATATACTTTTAAGTGTTAATTTTCTTTGTCAATTCATTTATATAATAACTAACGAAACAACTACTCTTAAAATACCGTGTACCCACTTCATTACAACACAAAGGATTTATAGCCTTATTAGGCGAACAATTCAAAATTTTCATTTTTGAAGCAGCCAGCATGGTGACTTCTATATAAGAATCAATCAGATCATATCTCATTTTGAAAACCCAATTAAATTAGGAGAAGTTGACAAAACTTTTGCCAAAATTGAATTAAATTAAAAGATCCAAATGTTATCATAAGAGTTAAGACTTTGAGATATGGGCAAGAAGATATAAAAGAATTTGATAAACATATTACTGAACTATTAGAATTCAAAATTATTCGAGAATTTAAAAGTCCACATAGTAGCATGGCCTTTATGGTTAGGAATCATGCTTAAATTAGATGACGAAAAGCTCGTATTATTATTAATTATAAAGAGCTAGATAAATATACCAAATTTGATGGGTACTTTCTACATCACAAAGATACATTAATTACCTCTATAATTAATAAAAGGATATATAGTAAGTTTGATTGCAAATCCGGCTTTTGACACATCAAGCTTGAAGAAGAAAGTATATCATTTATTGCCTTTAGTACATCTCAAGGACAATATGAATGGATTATAATGTCTTTTAGATTTAAAAATGCACCGCGAATATTTCAAAGAAGAATGAATAAAATCTTTTAAAAAATTTCATGAATTCTGCATTATTTATGTAAATGATATATTAATATTTTCTAATAACAAAGTTAACATATTAAAAATCTTATTTCTTTTGCATAAAAATGCAAGAAACATGGAATATTATTTTCTAAGAAGAAAGGTGAAATAATGGAACTTAGAATAGAGTTTTTAGTATTGATAATAGATGAAAGAGGAATTGAGATGGAAGCTCATATTTCTGAAAAATATATTTATTTCCAAGTAAGTTAGAATCAAAAGAACAGATTCAAAGAATTTTAGGATGTTTTAATTACATTGAAGGTTTTATTGAAAGCCTAGCAATAGAGAGACAATATTTGCAAGGATTATTAAAGAAAAATAATACAAAGTGTTGGGAAGATCACCATAGAAACATCATGAGAAGATTAAAAGAAAACTGTAAGAAATCCACCGAGATTAGGATTTCCAACAACAGTGACAATTAAATTCTTAAAACATATGCTTCAAAAAATCACTGGGGTGTAGTACTAAAAACAAATTAAGAAAAGATATATATATATACAAGCAGAACATTTAAATCCACATAAAAGAGTTATTATAATAATGAAAAGGAGCTGCTAGCTATTAAAATTAGGATAGCTAAATTTACTTCTTTTTATTACCTTTATCAATCTAAAAGAATATTAATCAATCAATAAATTAATAATTTATTAATGTGTAAAGTGTATAATTGTATATACAATTTATTGAAAATATATTTTAATCAATTAAAATTTATTGTACTTTACCAATGTAATCAAAATTCAACCTAGGAACTTCTAGAAGTAATACAAGGAGACCGAATCAAGACTGAATGGTGACAAAATTCATGTTTCTTTAATTCTTTTAGACATAAAAAATTTTCATATTTATCATAATGATCCTTATAAATCCAATTGATCTTGAATTTAATGATATTGAATACCCAGATGATTTCTTCGTCCATCCCTTTTAAATTTATTCTTAAAATTTTTTGAAGTTTTTATTATACTTTTATAAAGGTCTAAATGATTATTATATTCATAAAGATCTATGAGTTCTAAATATACATTAGCACCTATATTTATAACTTCGTGTCTCTCTTGAGATATATACCAAATTTTTTCTTCTAACGTGTCTATATATATTTTCGATGTATATTCCCATCCAAGGTACATATCTTCAATGCTTGCACATAGATTTTGCAATCTAAATTTGGCATTTTGAATTAAATAGTTCATATTATTGTTATTATTATCCATTATTCAACTTTTATTATGGACGATCTTGAGTCCTATTATTTGTTTTGCATCTATCTTGAATTATTTCAAGATTGATTAAAATAGATTCTAGCAATGCTATCTTATTTTCTTCCTCAAGGGTGTGAAATATTTCCTTGTTATCTTCGAAGTTTATTCTCTTCATATCGTTATACAAGCATTTATCTGCAATTACTCAAGTTTTAACGATGTCTATTATATCAAGAACTTGATATTCTTGATTAAAATCTAGATTACTAAATTGCATCTAGAAATTTATTAATTGATCTTTTCATTTTTACGAAAGTGAGTTACTATTATCACCTCATATTTTATAAATTCTAGGAAATATAATAAGATAATTCAAAGTACTAGCCAGTATACTATTACTCGAAATCTATATTATCAACTACGTCTGGAAATTTATTGACCGATCTTTTCATTTTTGTGAAACTGAGTTACTACTATGACCTCATGTTTAAATTCTAGGAAATATAAGTAGATAATTCAAAGTACTACTATTCCTCGAAATTCTGGAATAGATTCATTAGTTCTCTCTAGCCATAGATTGGTACATGGTTGGCACTGCAATAGCTCAACACGTCTTGCATAATCACCTCAACGACTGTTTCACATAGCCCAATGCAACATACTACAAAATGGCCTAGCAAGATCTATTTGAGTGACTTCCTTACAATCATCTCAGGAGAGTGCTTAGTAATATAAAATCTTTTTCTTTCAACACAAGTATTAGCATGTAAGATTCTTGATGTATTTTTAAAATTAATATAAAATATAAAGATAATAATTTTACTCAAAAAGAGTTTTACAAAGAGATTTGAAAATGAGAGTGGTGAGAGAGATATCTCCGTACAGATGCAAATGAATCTATATACAAGGTTGAAGATATAAGATTTTCTTACACATGTTACATCCTTATGGTAGATTCTCTAGAGATAAGATGGCTTTTTCTTTCTTGTTGTCTTTTTCTCTATTATTAAGGATAGATGTTCCAGTTCTTTTATCTATGGCTGACAGCTTTTACATTATTGCTTTTAGAGATAAGATTCTGATAAGGTTTATCCTTTTCCTTGGATTGTTTTCCTCTGAATTATTGATGCTTTTAGATGGTATCTTTTCTGAGTAGTGCTACATATCCAATATTTTATATCCCAATTAAGTATCCTAAATGATGTGGCATTTATCAATTGGTTGGTAGGATAATGTAATTAATTCACTTAGATTTTGAAAATAATTATTAACCAATTAACGAATACTACATTTGGAATAATTATTTGGGATAAAAAATTTAAAATGTCTAGCATTACTTATCTTTTATATTTCAGTGGTTCCCTATCACATACCTATTATGAGGTCTCATTTAGGGACATATCTTCTTTACTGGATCTCTATTTTGATCTTTTGCAGTAAAAGTCACAATCCAATTGATGCCTGAGCACTTTATATATCTCGCAGTGTGTTGCATGGCTAGGTTCCACATGATTTTCATATATTGCTTTTTTCTTTCTCAACCTGGCTTGCTTGGCTATGCTTTCTTTTCTACTTAAAGATTAGATACTTTGTCGTGACTTGATGCAGCCATATATTTTTCTTACTTATCCTTTTAAGTTATTCTCAAAGGACTTTCATGCCAATTACTTTTTTGTTGGTGAGAGATTTTCACTCAAATAGTTTAGGATCATAATTATTATAGATTTGATCTAAATCAATTATTGAATTAATCTTTTTGGGATTAATTCTAAATTGTATCGTGTGCTGGATTGGGTACCATTTATTGTTATAGTACTCTGGGCAAGCAGTAAGGTATCTGACAAAAATTGTTTATTTTGTCTTTGTTACATTTTGAGGTTGATGACAGCTTCTTTAAATTTTCCTAGGAGTAAATCTAATTCTCTACAACAACCGGAAACCGGAAGCTCCAGCGGCAACGGGGTCGAGAACCCAAGGCCTACCCAGCTGAGACTCCAGTTGGGTAGCAGCCTTCATAGACGGTAGCCAGTTGGCGGAGAGCGTGCCCACGTTGACGTAGAGCGCGTGGACGTGTGGTGTGAAGTCGGGGATTTCTTCGACGGTTTGAAGCATGGCCGGCGATGCACCCGCGGAAAGCAGAGTATTCGCCACCAAATCCATTGAGATGTAATCCGTGATGCACTGTATCAACGGTGATTGGGCCCTCACAGCCGACAGGTGGGCCGATGCCTTCGGGCCCCACTCGTTCGGTTCTTTCTCCATGCTATTTTACTCTCTAGCAAGGAATTTTTTCCTTTTTCACCCCCTTCCTGCGAGTGATAAGATCAGAGTGCTTGGTTGAGGAAGAAGAAGAAAGAGTTTTAAAAACCAACTTTATTATCTAATTGATTTTAAAAGAACACTCTTTTATATAATTATTTCAAAAAAAATAAAAAAGAAACTCTAATTCTCTACAATTATCACTGAAATAAATAAACTTAATCAAACCATGTTCGAATATGTCTTTTATTATTTCTGGATCAGCTCTTTGTATAACCTTGAATGTTCTAGTAAAGTAACCTGGCTAAGGCGATATAGTTAATTCTTGGGTTATCAGAGGTTGAAGGCATTTGTGATGAAGAGTTATTTAAATTGATTTAGGACAATCATAATTTACTCATTCTCTCAGTTCTCATTGATACAAATGGAAAGGATAAACAATATATAAAGAGTTTTTGAAAAACAAGACTCACCATGCAGGGAAGATTCATATCAAACAAGATAATGTGCAATCTACAATTTTTAAGTACTAATTTTTTCATATAACCCAACTAATGCTTACAGTAATGTGCACTATGAAATAAGTATTCAATTTGTCATATATTTCGATATTTCATGAGATTACACGCTTGTGCATATTATTTTCTTTTTTTTTTTTAATTGGACACTAAAGTAGAAGACGTGCCGGGTTAATGTGTGTAAATTCTAATTAATAACGAACAAATTAAAATAGTCGTAGCAGCCAAAAACTCTTAAATTGGATTGTTTAGTAGCTTATTACTTTATTTATAAGGTGAAGGGTTTGACCCTCACCATATTGAGGGAGTAGGAGTTAAACAATGAAATAGCCATTGGAGCAAGAAAATTTACTTGGTGAATATTATTCTTAAAACAAAATTATGTCCCTAGTAAAAATTTCTTGTAATTTGTAATTTTAAGTGTAAATTTAAAAATTAATGGTTCTATGGTGGAGTGATTAACTAACAAAAGAAAAATTAGTACAAGCGAATAGAAAAAATTAATAAAAGCGAATAAAAGAATAAACAAGAGAACAGCCAAAGACAAACCCTAACATCATTTTGGTGTGTTATTTGCCTTGGACATTTCATTTTGGTCTATTATTATATTATTTGCCTTAGGCCGGCTCACCGTTTTGGTGTATTATCTGCCTTGGGTCATTTATTTTTGTATAGAGTGGTGATATTATCTCATCATCATTTTTTATATTAATTTCTGTTTTGCCCTTGTATGAAATTACTAAAAAGGATACAGCGGAGTTTGTTGCCACAAATTGAATCTGCATCTCTGTTGAGCATTACTCTTGCATTTTCATGGCCATAGGCAGTAAGTGAACAGCCTAAATTCATGGCTCATTTCGTATTATGGAGTTCTTTCTTCAGGTTGCTTTCTAATTTGTTTCCAAAGGCCTACGTGATAGGGTTGGGTTTGCTTCATTGCCTTTGCAACCGGTGGGGGCTTGTATGCTTGTTGGGTTAGTTAACAAATTAATTGGCTTTTGTCACAAGGTCCTTATTTAATCATTACAACCCATTTAAAGAAATACAGATTTGAATCAACCCACTTATTAGATGCTTGGAAGTTCAAACTGGATCCTATGTTGTCTTCAATTCTTCTCACGTCTATATTTAAGCCAATCTTTCTTCTTTTTCCTTTTTTTTTAAGAGGATTTAACATTAAACCAGAACAAATGATTATATGATTCGGTGGCAATCGATCCACGTGCGTAAAATATTTAATTGATAGCTTAAAAGTGGGAGTTTAAAAAGATAAAACTACTAATAACGAGGGTGAATTAGGAATTATGTGCTTTATTTTGAGAGAAAAAATTATTCTAAAACTTTGGCCATGGTTGAGGGCTTGAGGAAATAAATTGAGCGGGTCCAATATTACTACTCTTTTCTATGTTATTTGTCTTGGGCCATTTTAGAATGATAACTAATTCATCGAAGTGTTTTCATATCCTATAAATCAGCCTCCGTTATCATAATTTTTTTTTCTCTTCCACCATCCCACTACATCACATACCCTAGAAATTGTACCTACCGCTATTTTGTAGTTGAACTTTTCACGATTCTTATTCCTCTAATATTTCTCATGGGATTTTGATCTAGTGTACGATGTCACGTTTGTCAAGATATGATTGCTTATGTGTTGTGGGTCCCACGGACATCCAATCACATCCTGACAAGCGTAACGTCACTCCTAATGGGTTGAGCTGTGTCTCCCGATGGTCTCCAATGCTCATTGTGATTGGGCTCTTTGTTTCCATTAGTCTAATTCCTTTGCACGAGCATCATCTTTTTATTTGGTCTATTGTGCATTCCGCATTGAAGCAGACCTTCTCTTCCCTATTGTTGCTTGATTTGACAGTTTTATTAATGTAAGTATGAAATGCTCTCAAATGTTTTGGACAGAGGTTGCTATTTCCAGGTTGGAAATTCACTGAAGCTCGGAATATCTATTCCTACTGCCTTCAGATTAGCTCGAGGCACTTGGGCAGCATGGGTTGAGCCATCTCACTGGAGGTATCCCTTCATTGTTGATATTCTTAATATTCTTAATCTGTAAAGTTGGAACATTTTCTGCTTTCCACTTCATGTAGTTGCTCCAAACAAGTCTGATTCCAAGTGCAGAACAAATCATCCTTCTTCATTCTCATAAAAACTGTATTTCTTTATCTGATCGCAATCCTAAAGCGATATACAGCTATTCTTCACCAAGAAAATGTGTCAGGTTGCAATTTGTCTATTTGAATCAACATATGTTTCTCTTTTGAGCTACACATGCAGTTTATAATTAGAGTTTTCTGTTGTATTCATAAGTTGATAAATTATGGTTCTCTCAAAAATCATGGACTCTAAAGGAGGCCAGTTTCCTGGATGGTGGTTATTAGCCGCAACCAAACTTAAATGAGAAAGTATCGTACAACCCTCATAATTTTCCATAAATACATTAAAGTCCAAGAATTTTA
This sequence comes from Murraya paniculata, assembly GCA_030449075.1. Taxonomy (NCBI): domain Eukaryota; kingdom Viridiplantae; phylum Streptophyta; class Magnoliopsida; order Sapindales; family Rutaceae; genus Murraya; species Murraya paniculata. Next base: position 453,050 of record JAEVFN010000093.1, on the reverse strand, counting down.
GCTTTTTATTAGAAAAGCCCGATGTTTAATAATTTCATCAAACACCCCCCCGGTACTGTTAATCTTCAACATAACCTCAAGGATTTCTGATTAAAAATGATTTTTTTTCTTTTTGGGATCTTAATATATTTGCGGAAAGCCACTGGGGACTGTGAAACCATTGGATCTTATAATTCATACATTTAGAAGCTCTTCATTATTCATTAAATCTCTTTGCTGAATGAATTTACTGTTTCTCCATGTTTCCTCTTCCAATCCACATCAAATTTAGATGGGATATTATCTCCATCCTCCTTCAGTCTTGGCTATTAATATTGTTTTGTTTTTCGTCAGTGATCAGTCTCATAGGTTGTGAATGTGACCCAGAGTCCCATCACAGAACCCAATGGGAGAGACCGCCATGTATTTTCAGACAGTGTATTGGAGGAGATAAAGAATATGAAAATTCCTATAACAGCTCTGAACATAACATCCTTGTCCTCTTTTCGAAGTGATGCACATGTGGGCCAATGGAATGACAATCAATCCGTACCTAATTGTGCCCATTGGTGCATCCCTGGAGTACCTGATGTGTGGAGTGAAATTTTCTTCTCATGCCTCTTTCACGATATGGACTCCATCTTCAATGACTGGCTTCGGGTGAGTTTCTTTTCCTTCTGGTTTAACCTTGTAAATCTAGTGAACAGACTGCTTGGGTTGTCACATATCCTTTATTTCTCCTTTAACAAATACTCTGCTTTCTACTTGTCCGTTCTTTATTTACTCTTACCATCTACAGCTTCAATGAAAACGCTCGTTGGCTATTTTTATTTCACACAGTGTCAGTATTTCACTATCTTAGCAATTTCTCTCTCACTTTCAATTCTCTATCTCTCCAATGTGTATAATCTGACTATAGCAATTTACATGATCTCTGAAAAATGAAAACCCCACCTTCCTTTCAAAATTTTCTCACTCCCCTAATCTAAAATCAACATATAAAATTTCATTTCTCTTATTTATTTATTATTAGCAGTTGCCACTTCTCTTCAGTAGATAAGGCAAACTAATTATAGGAGCACCAGCTGAACCTCAGCAAGGACACAAATGCGTGAGCCTTTCTGGTCTTCTTCCTCAAGCCAGGAGAAGTTGGTCACATGAACTGGATTCTTTCCTTGTGTTTGGCAAGCACAGGTGCAATGATTTTTTGGACCTCTTGATTTAACCCCCTGGTTTCCGGAGAAATGTAGAATTACACGATAAAACAGTTTTTTGAGGACTAGCTTATTTCATTCTTTCATCAAATCCTTTTTATTTGTGAGCAGGGACTGATATTTGGTCCCATAGATGCAACCTTTTTTGCCCCATCTGCTCAGTAATCAAAGTTTTGGTTCTGAAATGCAATCTTTCTTATACGATTGTTCAAAAAGTAAGAAAAATGATTAGGTAGGGACTCTTTTATCCTGCTAATGATTTATGTAAATTTTCTGTTCCTCATTTTAAGGAGATACTATTGTGGTCAAATGGCACTTGAGTTCTTCAGTAGTTTAATGAAGTGATGAGAAATCTCTCCCAGTTTTCGTGTCATGTAGCCCTCTAATGGATGGATTCTTTACCAGTCTGAGTTTATGGATTTTGCCAAGTAAATCAAGATGCATCAGAAATGAGATGCCAATGTTTTAGCGCAATCCAATATGAAAACCAGCTGATTGGCTAGTACTCACCCCCAAAATCATTTAGGTCTGCAAAAGCAAAGAACACTAAAGCTGGTCAATTATATTGAATGATAAGGAATATGGAATCTGATGGAAGAAATTGAATTTTCTTCACTTGCATGATAATTTGAAAATAATAATAATAATAATAAAGCACTTGTAAGAGACAAGAAAGGGGAGTAGTTGATTTGGTGGAAACTTCTAGGCCTTCAACCTTCTAGCTATCCTAAAATGACTGCATGAACTTGAGAGCTGAGAGAGGTACATTTTAAGGAAGAATGTATGGTCACATCAATTGGTCAATTTTGTAAAAACAAACTCTCACATCAATCTGCATCATCTTTTGTTTTCAGGATAAATAAACGAATGCAGAGAAACTCTTTGAGGGAAAACAGTGCAATAGAAGAAGTGTTTTTTAATGCAATCAATGACAACTCTTCAAAAGCTTAGCCTGCGAGTCAAGTTACTTAAACCTTAGAAGCATTTCAAAACATAAAACAATTGAAACTTTTAGATAGCAGTAAGTCAGCATTACAAATAGGCATTAACAAATGCCGTATTCACCATCAATTAGAAGTTCAGCACGAGCACAACAACTTAATCTATCACAATGGCTTCCATTCAAAACTCTGACTACTATTTTCCGTACTTACCTCTGCCACCACCTCATAATCCTCAATCTCCTCCAAAGGCAGCACCACCTCACAGCTCTCCATCTCCTCCAAAGGCAGCACCACCTCACAGCTCTCCATCTCCTCCAAAAGCAGCACCACTCCATACCTCTCCATATCCTCGAAAAGCCGCACCACCTCATAACTCTCCATCCCCTCCAAATGTGGCACCAGCTCACGAGGCTCCATTGCCTCCAAAGACACCACCAACTAATAGTACTCCGCCACCACACAACTCTCCATCTCCTCCAAACGCGGCACCACCTCATGAGGCTCCATCCCCTTCAAACGTGGCACCACCTCACAAGACTTCATCGCCTCCAAAGACACCGCCAACTAATAATACTCCGCCACCTCACAACTCTCCATCTCCTCCGAAAGCAGCACCACCACATAACTCTCCGTCCCCTCCAAATGCAGCTCCACCTCATAATGCTCCATCCCCTCCAAAGAAGTCGCCACCTCCGAAACCTACTCCACCACCACCGTTTCCTGTGCCAGTGCCATCAACACCACCTAGTCACTCATTTTCACCCCCACCACCCTCTGTGAGACCGCCGCCTCATCCCCTCCCTCCACCTTCCCCTCCTCATTTAGTCCCACCTCCACCGCCATCCCCAGGGCATCATTCAACCGTTATAGTTGTTGTCTTTGTTTCACTTGGAGGTCTATTCTTCCTGGCATTTCTCTCAGTTGTTCTATGCTGCTTTATCAAAAAGAGAAAGAATAAGATGGTTGACAAGACTGAAACTGTAAACATAGATGAACATGTCAAAATCCAAGAAACAATCATAGCAGGTCCCCATCATCAACAAGCTGTGATTTTATCTGCTGAAGAAGATGTGCATATTCAGGAAAACATCAAAGAAAATGATACGACAGGTGCAAGCACTTACTCTACACCATTACAGGATCTTCCTCAAGCTTCTGATTTTGCAGCTTCCTCATCGGGGTCCAGTCATCACCATCTTGAGCACAAGTCCTGATTGAAAGTCATGCAAATGAGAGGTATAAGCGGCAAAAAGATCAGCGTTTAACAATAACGCTGCTGAAATAATATATGAGCATCTGATATTCTTTCCATATGTTTTCAGAAGTAATTGGTTTCAAATAAAAACCTGTCAAACTTATTTTGTGTTACTGTTATAATGTTATGTTCCCTTTCGCAAATTCCAACCAAACCATAGAAAGATCATGATGCTTGGTGAAAGAGATGACGACACTCAACACTGCCAAATTCAACTCGTGCACAAGTTCCTGAGAATCTTTATAGACTCTTGCAAGCATCTGAAACTATGCATTCATATCAATCTGTAACTTCCAAATTGTAACATCTCCATTAAATAATGAAGTTTTAGCAACTTGGCCATGAAATAGCCTAAACGTTGACATAATTCAGAAATAACATATTTCCAATATAAACCACTCGAGGTAAGAACTTTTTACTAAAAAAAATTATAATTAAAATATAGAGATACTCGGTCATTCATCTCATTTAATCCAACAGTGCAAAGGAAATTTTTTCTTAATCCATTGAAATAGAGATGAATATTGGAAAACACAGTCGGTGATCTGACTGTTTTCAGCATTAGTAACTAAGATTTGATTAAATATCTATATTATACATCCAGTATTGCAGAAAAAGAATTGCTAACAGAACTTTGATTACACTAATTTACAGAGGTCAATTTCACAGTTGTTATGGATCAATAGCCATGGGAGTAATGCGCCTCTTGGCCGGCTTATTTTGGATAGCAATACTCCTTGAGCTTGCTGATTCAGCCTGTTTTCCTTGTGTCTTTTCTGCTTCTATATTTCTATTGTCTACTTCATTTCCATCTACATCCATTGGTCTGCTTTCTGCCGCGACATAACTATCATTTGTAGTAGTTTTCCCATCTTTTATCTCAGCTTCCGCTTTCCTGCTTTCGGCTTCATTCCTCTCCGGTTCAATCAGTCTGCTATCCACTGCAACAGAACCATTAATTGCAGTTTCATCTTCTTTCCTTTCTGCTTCTGTTTTTCTGTTGTCTGCTTCAATCTTCTCTGCTGTAACTAATTTATCATTAGCACTTGTCTCAATTATCGTGTCCTCTAATTTCTTTACAAGAGGGCTCTTATTCTCATCCTTACTGACTTTATTTCCTACAACAATGGATTTAAGCTGATTCTTTAAGAAAGGGATGAAGGCTGGAAGTAAATTAATCAAAGTAGAAGAAAATGAAAGACGGCTGCCAAACCTGACAAGGAGATAGGCATTCCGAGTTCGTTATTTTCGAATTCTACTAAGGTACAGTAACCATCCTGAGAGGATAAAGCTAAATAACGAGCATTATATGACCTTCAAACAGTAGATAAAGGAACCAAATCAGCACAGCATAAAATGTTATCAACAGTGATCACAGCAACAACTTACAGCATTAATCAGGAGAAAGTTGCATGGTAACTAAAATAACTTTACCATGCAATGTCAGTTATGGCTGCATAGTGGAGGCCAGCCAAGATTGCTATGGGTGCAACACTCTCTGTGTCATAGATATATAATGAATTTAGTGTTGCAATGGCAAAGATGAGGCGGTAAGGTAGCTTGAAGAAGCCAGCTGCATAAGTAAGTGAAGACTGTTAGGATTGTCATAAAACAATTGCCAAGCCAAGATAAGACCAAATAGTATTAAAATAGCAGAGTACATCAGCATAAAAGTACCTGAGTTTGATTGCCGAAGACTAAAAGCCAGAGGACAGAAACGAACTGCTACTACAGGTTTGCTAGCACCTGGGAGCTGTAAAGCAGGCCTGCAGAGCAACAAATTAACATATCCCATCATGAATTAAAGCAGTCAGGCTTCATTCCCCATTTGTAAAGGATATATTTCGGAACCAAAATAATACGGTTTAAGTGTATTGCCTTGAAAGATCCCTTCTGGAAAATATGTAAGCCGAATTAATTGATTCTGACGTAGACGAAATTTTGTAAGAACCTGCAAATGTCAACAAGATAATACACACAACTTTCATGAACATATAGCAAATAAAGCCACCATTGGAGGAAATAAAAGCATCCAGATGTGATAATTTATAACATCTTGCTGGAGAATCAGATGAGCCAAAGATTAGATTCTTAAACGGAAGATACATGGTAATATTCCCAGGGCTTGTGTTGCATCTCAATTACTCAAAAGTAAACAGGCAATGCACAGTCTACGCACGGCTTAATGATGAAGTTTCACTTCTTACCACATTTATACGCATGCAGTAGGAGCAGTAGTAAAAAAGAAGTAACATGGTACTTTGTCCCTGTTCTAGTAATATACTAGTTTTTTCATTTGAGAAAAGAAGGGATGATATGAATATATGTTTAACATATAGAGGAAAGAACCATATAATCAAATATTTTTCAATACTCAAGAAGTCACCAATAAAGCAACACTTTCATTTGGTCATAGCTGTCCGCTCCCAATAAATACGTACATTAATATGAAAAATTATGGGATTTTACTGAGGATTAGATTAATTCCAAGCTACAAGACAAAGCTGACAGTTCCAAACCCATGCAAGGCTGTCCACAGGACCCGAACTACTGACACTTTAATCAATCTATTACCCTTGGTTCAAAATACATGCTATAAAAGTACAGCCTTTTACAAAAACACATGCATCAAGTCTGATATGATACATCAACAGGAGAAGATAAACAGTGCAACAAGACATACACAGCAGACTCTCAGAGATATCAATGTTACAGAAACAAGCTTTTCCAGACAACAGACAATCAGATAGAAATAACTAATTCTTGACATTAATATTGAATTAGAGATGAAATCCTTCTACTTTCATACCTGCTGGTACAAGTAAAAATGATCCACCAGGTGACCATGCTAATCTTCGAAAAAATGATGGAAGTGTTTCATCATGAAAGAGATGATTTTTGGCAGACTGCATGTCAAATCAAGAATGAGGTTTATTAGAGTCCATTCATACTACAAAGCAACTGGAGATAATTAACAATTCTCTAACCTTAGAATCATCAATTGAATGCTGTCCTGCCTTTGCAATGACATGCTGACAAACATAGTTCATCTTCTCAACACCTTTTGATTTTGTAGGCCTATTGGCATAAATTCGACAAGTTCTATCTGAACTAAGAGAGGCAACATACTTGGACAATGGATCCCAAGCCACACCCTGGACATAATGGAAATGAGCATCTAATATCTGAAGAACTGAACCTGAAGATCGGAAACAAAGATTGTTAGGGATAAAATATAATAAATCACATTAAGTGCATCTTTATGAACTCTTTCTTACCTTTGTTAACATCCCAAATAATGCAAGAATTATCAACAGATCCAGAGAGGAGAAATGCACCATCAGTCGACCACTGCAGGTCTAGAACATCTTTGCGGTGAAATCTATCTCAAAAAGATTCTAAAATCAGTCTATTAGGCAGAAATTATGTTGTTGTGCTTTTTTTTTAAATCTTTATTTATAAATATTGATGAATATGACACATTAATTTCGTTATGTACTAAAAAACATGGTAGAATTCCGTAGAATCTTTCTCATCGAACGATAAGAAAAGCCTTCTGATTCAGCACTTATCAGCCTAATTGAGGATTAGAAAGAGCTAACGACCCAACCTCTCTATGCTGCCATTTCTTTGAAGGAAAAACTTTTCATGCATGACTGCAAGGAGAAATGTAACTAATAAGAGATGAAAAGCCTTACGACAAATTCTTGAGGACTTTCCATGCTTGTCCAGTTTCTGTTGTGTGTAACTTCCATATTATCAGCTCACCACCTGCAGATGGAAAACTTAATGTAAGATATTCTTGGTTAAACATACCATCTCATAACCATATAACTGGTTCAGATCATATGTAAAAGAACAAATTGATGAAGGCAATTATGGTCATACCGTCGGCACCAGAAGCAAGTTGTTCTCCTGCAAAATAGCAAGATATTGATTCCACCATCAGGAAGAATATCATTCATACAATGCAATGCAGAAAGCATTAAAAACATATTAAGAGGCTTGTGGGTAAATATCCCCTTAAACCAAGTAAGAGAAATTATTGAGACAAGATAACCTCGACATTTTCGTCAAGACAATATACAGATAATAGTATGTGACATTCTCTAATTAGTTGAGTGTAACTCATCAGCAAGCCAACATGAAAACCATAATTTCTTTCTGAAAATCATTCTCACTTCCTATCTCACACTGATTAAGGAAAAATGCAATTATCCAGGGCCACCGTTCACAAATGGGCAATGCCTTCCCCATAGGAGAACAATATCAGTATCACACAAAATGGAAACCAGATTGTATGAAAAATATAAATGCGAACATGTACATTATTCAAATACCATGCTGTTATCACAGATAAATCTGTTCATATTACTTTACCAATGCTGGTCAAATGTAACTACTTTCATCTATAAGAGCATGCAACTCCGAGGAAAAGAATTATGCCCTTACCAGAAGGAGAGAAGCGAAGGACATTTATAGCAGAACCATGATAAGAGAGGCTATTTTGATAAGAAGCTGTTGGGATTTTCTTCTGTTTTTCGCCAGAATTTATTAACCAAAGCTGAAAGTTTAACGTTTAGAGTTAGTCCAGCCCGAGTAAGACTTCACAACTCAAAAGAAAATCTGAGCTGCTATAAATAAAATCTGACATGCAAAACCAGAGATATGAAATGAAAATTTGGAATGATGACATAAATTCAACAGAACCAAATACACTGATTAGTTTCACTCCAGTTAAAATTTATTGCTTTTGTCCCTAATGTTTAGTTAAGAAAATACAAGGAAAAAAAAAAAATTCACTTGTTCCAACTTGATCTCAATGGTACAATAGTTTTTCTCATTTCTCTGTGTGGTAGGCTTCCCATCTCTCTGAACCCACATAACTGAATCTTTTTCTAAATGGTGGAAGAGTGACGGGAAGCATAAAGCCGTTTCATGAAAACAGCCTTTCTAAAGTTAATCTTGCTTTTCGCATAAATTATAAATATATAAATATTAATATATAAATATTAACACAAAAAGTCTTCGCTTTCCTTCCCTCCTACCAAATAATTAACAATGACAATGATTTTCTTCTTTTCTATCTATTTTTATTCCTTTTTAGCTTGTTCTTCCCTCCTTCTCTTCCGCCCAGACCAAACAAAACATTGTATACCAAACACAACATCATATTCATTATTCTAACAAAAGAAATTAGAAAATATCCGTCAACTAATCCTAGTAAATGGCTCTAATTCATTCAAAATAAAAATAAAAAATTAACCCACATTTTAATTTCTCTAAATTTTCCTCATCAAACACAATCAGCGATAGCTACCAATCACTTTAAATGGCTTAGATCGACTTATCAAACAAACTGTCAGTGATGCACTAAATAATGACATGAGTTGATACAAATGATTCAATAAAATCTAGTTCAGATCAAAATTACACCCATAAATTTGAAAATGAAAAGAAAAAAACTGAAATGCAAAAGAGGAAACCTTGATGTCGTAGTCGGCGCCGCCGGTGGCGAGGAGACCGGACACCGGGTGGAAATCTAGGGTTAGGACTGGTTTTGTGTCGTGCCAGTTAATTTGAACTGTACCACCTTTCATTTTTGTTATTCAGTTTTAATTTTCCAGATTGGTTTCTCGGCTTAAGTTTTCTCGAGAAAGTGAAGGAAAATAAAATTCTAGGGTTTATTTGTTTTGGGGTGGTGAGAGAGACTGAAGAATACGGGGGTGAAATGGCGCGTTGCTTAAATTTGGCGGGCAATTGTAGGCCGAAACAGTAATTTCCGCCCGTTAACTTAATTTTCTTACACGAGCCCGAAAGCCTAAATCAGGACCAGCCCAATGATTTTTAAGCAGCCCAAGGGGCAAATTTCATTGAAACCAGCCCATTAAGCCCTAAAAACAAAAATTGGGTGCTTAGTTTTAGGTCCCGGACAACAGAGAGAGAGAGAGAAAAAGAAAAATTATAAATTTGATGAATAAAGCTTTTGTTCTAAGACAAAATTTTAGATGTTTATGGTACTTTTAGCGCAATGTCTTCGGGGCTTGCTTGCTACTCTGCACATGTATGATAAGATTACGTTGAGTACATCATTGCTTTGCTCATATGAGTTTTATTGATCAAGTACAAGAAGTTTATTCCTTCATACTGATTTTCAACATGAATATTACTATTCTAAGCAGCGTATGTTTGTATTTTATAAAGTGTGAAATAATGTCTATACAACATTAAAATTTTTTACACTGCTATACAGCAAATGGCCGCACCTAATAAAGACTCTACAATTATAAAAGTATTTTCAAGTGTGGATGACTGCACTTTATGAAGTACGGACTTACAATAAAGAAATTGTGTACATTCACATTATATATAGAATAATATTTTAGTGAGGATATCCTTATTTTAACAAAGTGAGAATGCCACTAACAGATAAAAAAATATAGTCTTCGATGTGTTAAAATCTGTAATTTTTTTATAATATAATGATATCGTCACTAGTTTTGTGGCTATTTATCTTTTTAATTAAATCCAATGTTAGAATGTCTGCTAATGAATTTCTATCTATAAGATGGAATGTGATGAAAATTTCGTTTTTCTGTTTTCACAGGAGTGACAAGTTTAAGATGTTTAACATTATCCGTGGTTGTGTTAAAATTTTAGAATCATATTTTCGTATGCATATGTTTGACAGCAATGCATTTGAGATTCTGAGTAATATATTTTCAAAGATAACACTGCATGCAAGATTGCCCGGGAGGTCTACAATTTTAGAAGAAAAGGAATAATTTGTTTTTGTTTTTTAATAAGAAACACAAAAGGAAGTATATTAATGGCGTAATGGTGTAAAATACACAATGGACCAGACATCTACTACAAAACCTGATTGAGAGTATCAATAACATAAACAAATAATTTTCTGTGCAATAAACTCTTAAAAATATAAAATATAGCTGCAAAAACAGAACCATCAAGTTACAACCATCTCAAAACCCCTTCCAAACTAACATGATAGAGAAGAAATATGGGCCTTCAAACTTTCTTCATTTTTGCAACTATTGAGCTAGTTAGTTCAGTTAGTTCAGTTAGTAAAATCTCTTGAATGGAAACAAGAGTTCTAAATTTAGAACTCCATCCACATGAGTGGGAACAGAATTATTGGATTACCATTAGCTGTAAATAAATAAAAGCTCTTGATAAAGGAGAAATATGTGCTTTTGTAAATATGGGTGGTAGTTAATGTCAAAGATGGGTTGTGATTGGTGCTGCAAACGAAGAAGCCGGTGCTGTAAATGAAGAAACCACAAATGTTGAATTTGACATATGTGGTCGGCATTGAAAAGTTTGAAGAAAAAATGGCTGTTTATAACTTTGACAAGGAAGCAGCCACGAGAAGGAAAAAGAAAAATTGAACTAATATAACAAGCCAATTTTGGCCAAATTGATAAGGCGGTGCTATGATTTGAAAAGAGCAAAAATATATATTTTTTAGTAGCCAATTTTTGGCTATAAAAGGTGGATCTCCCATGCATTTATCAATTTAATTTTTTTGGTTTTCGTCTCTTCAATACATTTCTTCCCTTAAGAGTGACAAGCCGTGAGTTTGTGAAGTGAGAAAATTAAGAGTTCTAATAAACTCTTGAGTAATTAGTGATTTGAGAGTTTGGATGTTATTGAGATTTTGGGTTGTGAGACAAAATATTACAATACTTGTAACTCCATTTCATTAGTAAAATATTTTCCTCTGTCTTCGCCCGTGGACGTAGGCTAAAAGTCGAACCACGTAAATTTCTTGTGTCTGCTTTGTGCTTGTTCTTTATTTGCTTTCCAATTTCATTTTAGCTGTGGCCCGGCTTCACCCATCAATTTACTGGCAGTGGTACCAGAGCCACTAGTTCTATTTCTAGAGTTGGGTACTGTTCATATATACTGTTACTGTTCACGTGAAACGATGGAAGCCAATCCTACTAAAGGTAGTTCGTGGTGAAAAGCAATGGCAGCAAAACACTAAATTGAAAAGTTCAACAAAAATAATTCCACGTGGAAAATGAAGATGACGGCCGTTTTGAGGACAAACAATTGCTGAGAAAGACTTGTAGAAATCATTGATGACAAGTGGAATGAGATGGACAGCAATGCAATTGCTGATCTACACTTGGCACTTGCAGGTGAAGTATTATCTAGTGTGGAGGAGAAAAAGACAGCAAAGCAAATATGGGATACTCTCATAAAACTGTATGAGGCCAAATCACTGCACAACAAGATCTTCTTAAAGAGGAGACTTTACACCATTCGAATGGGAAACTACATCGGTGACCGACCATATCAACACTCTGAAGACTCTATTCTCACAACTTACAATGTTGGTCATAGAATAGAGGAAAATGAACGTGCAGAGCTTCTACTTCAAAGTTTACCAGATTCGTATGATTAACTCATCATCAATCTGACGAGCAACAACCAAACAGACAGCCTAGTCTTTAACGATGTTGCAGTGCCTGTATTAAATCAAGAAAGCATGTGAAAAAATAAGTAAGCCAAGTAGGCGAGTTCATAGTAAGTAAAAGTGTTATGGATAACGAGAGAGAGATCGACGGAATGTGGCCCTAGTAGGAGTCACAATCATGGTAAATCAAAATCGAGAAGTACGAAGAATGGAAAATGCTATAATTGTGGCAAGAACGGACACATCAAGAAAGAGTGTTGGAAAAACAAGCAGAGTAGAGACAATAAAGCTGAGTGATCAAATGCTCAGGGTTGTGTGGCAAGTACTTCTGATTACGGTGAAATTCTCTATAGCGAGGCAACAATTGGTACGAAAGATAGGAAGTAGTTGACTGATGTCTAGCTTATAGACTCAGGAGCAATATGGCACATGACCTCTTGGAGAGAATGGTTCTATAAATATGAACCTATCTCAAAAGGATCTGTATACATGGGTGATGATCATGCCTTAGAAATCACTAGTATTGGTACTGTCAAAATAAAAATATTTGATAGTATAGTTTGCACAATTGAAGAGGTACGACATGTCAAAGGCCTGAAGAAGAATCTATTATCTTTAGGACAAATAGATAGTCTTGGCTACAAAACTCATGTGGAAAATGAGATGATAAAGATTGTGAGAGGTGCGCTTGTATTGATGAAGGCAAAAAATATTAGTGCTATTCTATTCATGCTTAAAGGAGAAACGCTACAAAAAGCTAATGCATGTGTCGTGTCAAATGGAGAAGAGTTTGCATTTGATGTGGCATCTCAAACTTGACCACATGTCGGAACAAGATTTAAAGATTCTCTCTGAGTGAAAGTTGCTTTCTCGGGCTCAAATCGGTTAAGTTACCTTTTTGTGAGCACTGTATTATAATTAAGCAGCATAGATTGAAATTCAGCAGATCTCACGCCAGAAGTAAAGACATTCTAGACATGGTTCATTCTGATGTTTGGGAATCACCAAATATGTCCATGAAAGGTGAAAAGTACTTGGTGAATTTTATTGATGATTATTCCAGGAGATCTTAGGCGTATCCAATCAAGAAAAAGTCAGATGTATTTCCAGTGTTCAAAGAATTCAAAGTGCGAGTTGAAATTGAATCGAGGAAGAGGATAAAGTGCTTGAGGACAGATAATGGTAAAGAGTATACAGATGACGAGTTTCTTACATACTGTAAGCAAGAAGGTATCTAATGACAGTTCACAGTGGCACACACTCTTCAACAAAATGGAGTGGCGGAGTGGATGAGCAGAACTCTTACAGAAAGAATAAGAGCTATACTGAGGACTATTGGTTTGCCCAACTCATTCTGGGCAGAAGCAGCTAAAACTGCCTGTTATGTTATTAATTGATCTCTATCAACAGCAATTAAGTTGAAGATACCGATGGAGATGTGACTGGAAAGCTAATTGATTACTCTTACCTACATGCATTTGGATATCTTGTGTACGTGATGTACAATACCCAAGTAAGAACAAACTTGGATCCAAAATCTAGAAGCTGTATCTTTTTGGGTTATACTGATGGAGTAAAGGGGTATCGTTTGTGAGATACCACTACCCACAAGATTGTCATTAGCAGAGATGTTGTCTTTGTAGAAGAGCAACTACAAAAGAGAGATGAGGATGATAGCACTATGAAGGAAAAGTCAGAGGCTGTACCAATATATGTAGAAAATAAAAAAAAAAATATTCAGATCCTTCTAAAGCAGCACTAGAGCATGAGGAACAAGTACCAGTCGAGTCCGAGGTTTCAGAAGTTCGTCGGTCAACCCGTGAGAGATGACCACCAGCTTGTCACTCGGATTATATTATAGCGATCAATATTGCATACTGTCTTTTAATAGAGGATGGATAGCCATTAACTTTCCATGAAGCTTTAAAAAATCCAAATCTTGCTTTGTGGATGGCAACAATGCAGGAAGAAATTGAAGCTCTACGCTAGAAAAAGACATGGGAACTTGTTCCACTACCACAAGGAAGAAAAGCCATTGGAAACAAATGGGTCTATAAGATCAAGCGTGATGGCAATGACCAAGTGGAGCAGTATCAGGTAAGATTGTTAGTGAAAGGATATGCTTAAAAAGAAGGTATTGATTTCAACGAGATATTGTCTCCGGTAGTACGACTCACGACAATTAGAGTAGTCTTGGCTATGTGTGCTACATTTGACCTACATCTAGAGCAGTTAGATTGAAAACTGAGTTTCTTCATAGAGAACTTGAAGAAGAAATTTATATGCTCCAGCTAGAAGGTTTTGCTGAAATAGAAAATGAGAACTTGGTTTGTAAGTTGAACAAATCTCTATACAGTCCCAAACAGGCACCGAGGTGCTGGTATGAGAGATTTGATTCGTTTATCATGAGCCTTGAATAAAATAGACTCAGTTAAGAATATTGTGCATATTACAAAAGGTTTGAAAATAATGATTTCATTATTTTGTTGTTATACGTAGATGACATGTTGGTCGCAGGCTCTAACAAAGATTGAGTCCAAGAATTGAAGGCACAGTTGGCTAGGGAATTTGAAATGAAGGACTTGGGACTAGCAAACAAGATTCTGGGGATGCAAATTCACCGAGACAGAAAATAACAAGAAGATTTGGCTTTCTCAGAAGAACTACTTGAAGAAATTCTTGCGACGCTTCAATATGCAAGATTGTAAGCCAATTTATACCACACTCCCTGTTAATTTCAAGTTATATTTAAGTATGTGTCATAGCAATGAAGTAGAGAGGAAGGAGATGTCTCGAGTACCATATGCATCAACAGTGGGAAGTTTGATGTTCGCTATGATATGTACAAGACCAGACATTGCACAAGCAGTGGGAGCAGTCAGTCGATACATGGTGAATCCTGGTGCATAGCATTGGAAAACTGTGAAGAGGATTATGAGATATTAGAGGATCCTCAGATGTTACATTATGTTATGGACGATCAGAATTTACTGTAAGGGGCTACGTGGATTTAGATTTTTCAAGAGACATTGATAAAAGAAAATCCATTACTGGCTATGTGTTTACACTTGCAGGAGGAGTTGTAAACTGGGTTTTGACACTGCAGACCGTTGTGACTTTATCTACAACAAAAGCAGAATACATGGCAGCTACACATGCTTGCAAGGAAACAGTTTGGATGCAAAGGTTATTGGAGGAGCTTGGGCACAAATAAGAGAATGTTCCTGTGTTTTGTGAAAGTCTGAGTACCTTGCACATTACAAGAAATTCAGTCTTTCATTCCAGGACAAAGCATATAGGAGTTCAGTATTACTTTGTTCGACAAGTAGTAGAAGATAGAATAGTGGATTTATGAAAAATTCATACCAAGGAAAACGTAACAGATGTTTTGACCAAGCCAATCAGTGCTGACAAGTTTGTGTGAAATAGATCCTCATGTAAACTTACAAAAACGTAAGCAACATTACAATAGCAAAGACAGAAAGGATAGTGTGGAAATTGATTGATCTTCAATCAAATTTCAAGTGGGAGAATGTCAAAGATGGGTGGTGATTGGTGCCGCGAATGAAGAAGCCGGTGCTGTAATTGAAGAAGCCACAAATGTTGAATTTGACATATGTGCTTGGCACCGAAAAGTTTGAAGAAAAAATGGTTGTTTATAACTTTGACAAGGAAAAAGCCACGAGAAGGAAAAAGAAAAATTGAACTAATATAACAAGCCAATTTTGGCCAAATTGATAAGGCGGTGCTATGATTTGAAAAGAACAAAAATATAGATATTTTAATAGCCAACTTTTGGCTATAAAAGGTGGATCTCCCCATGCATTTATCAATCTAATTTTTTTGGTTTTCGTCTCTTCAATACATTTCTTTCCTTAAGAATGACAAGCCGTGAGTTTGTAAAGTGAGAAAATTAAGAGTTCTAACAAACTCTTGAGTAATTAGTGATTAGATAGTTTGGATATATTAGGATTTTGGGTTGTGAGATAAAATATTACAATACCTGTAATTCCATTTCATTAGTAAAATATTTCTTTCTGTCTTCGCCTGTGGATGTAAGCTAAAAGTCGAGTCACGTAAATTTCTTGTGTCCGCTTTGTGCTTGTGCTTCATTTTCTTTCCAATTTCATTTTAGCTGTAGCCCTACTTCACCAATTAATTTACTAGCAGTTAATTCAATTGGTAAAATCTCCAGTATAAAAACAAGCTATCTAGATTTTGAACTCCATTCACACGGGTGAGGAGGAAATTGAGTTGGCATTGGCTATAAATAATAAATAAACAAAAGCTCTTTTGCAACCGAAGCAAATCAGATGAGATGAGAAATTGAAATCTGTCCCAAAAGCAAGATACTTGATCTTCCTTAGCTGTTATCTTAAAAAATACAGAGAACTTTCCTTGCCAATTAACCTGAAAGAGAGCTAGAACAGCGCATTGCCAAAGCAACGTTGCTCACTTTCCTTTAACCGAATTGTTTGTTGTACTGTGCATTTGAAGAGACATATAAGATTGTCAATGGTGTTGTTAAAGTCCAAGGGGCCCCAAATGAAGATGTAGTAATGGAATCGGAAGAGGATAAAGCTGCTGAATTTACCCTTTTGAATATCAACATAGGAATTACGACTCTAACTGGGTGAGAGGTCTCCAGAATGCTAGCAGCAGTAGATTTTTGGTTGCATTGGTGGAGCCTATTATATTTTGTGTAGCTTTGGACTTGTCTTAGCTATACTGTTATAATACCTAGATAACTTGTGAATGCATTGAACTCTTCATGCTGCGTTGCTCTTGAAGCAAAGGCCAAATACCATCCTCCTAGTTTCCAAATCTTTTTGAAGCCATTGCCAATCAATCATCCTAGTATTTTTTTGACTTCCTCAAGTATTTTTTTTTTCATTTTTTTTTTCTTGCCACAAGAATCAAAGAAGTTTTAAAATACAATAATACGTAAAAAGAAAAACTTTGAAAAGGCTGTGTGTTGAAATTGTGAACCAGAATCAGAAACTCAGTGTGAAACGACATTGTCGGTTGCAATAATGCTAACAAAACGACAAGTCAGCTGGAGCTTCCCATTACTCGTACGACATCTTAATCATTGTCATACATCTGCTTCAGCAACACACGTGATCGGCATATGCACACTTACTCACTGAAACGGAAAGCATAAAGGTCGTTTTTGAAGCACTTAAAACATCACATGGAGGTCACGTGGGAGAAGCTGTTAATGCAGTTATTTTTTGCCGGGAATTCTTTCTGGGTTCTGTTACAGCAAACCCAGAAAAAGGAGCTGGCAAATGGCACCACTTTCTGGACTTCTCCACAGCTGTATATAAGGGGTTAAGCACTGAGATTTAGGGGATTCGATTCATTGTAATTCAGTCATTTAGACTTGTAATCTGTTGAGCAGTAAAATAAAAGGATATGGCTTCTGTTTCTCAAGAGGATGTAGGCACTGTTGCCGAACCTCTATAATCCTTTCTTGTTCAAGTTCTGTTATTTTCTTTCTTTCTCTGCAAAACCCTGATTGATCACTCGTCTCAGAATTGATTACAACACATTCCAAGGTTTAAGATCAGTGTGTGGGAGAATCTTGGGAATTAAAGATCAAAGTACTCTAATTTGATCTCCAACAAATTGGTATCAGAGCTCACATCTCTGATTCTTGAACTGGGAATGGCAACACAGAAGCTTGATGTGGAGAAGTTCACAGGCGAAAATGATTTTCATCTTTGGAGACTAAAAATGAGGGCATTGCTGGTACACCAGGGAATTGAGGGGGTTCTGGAGGATGCAAAAACCTCAAAGAGAGTCAGTAAAATCAAAGATGAAGACATGCAAGATGCCATGGATAAGGCACACAGCACCATAATCTTGAGTCTTGGAGATGGGGTACTCAGAGAGGTGGGGGATCAGTCAACAGCTGCAGGCCTTTGGAAGAAACTAGAGGACATGTACACAAAAAAGTCTCTCACAAAGAGACTGAGTACAAAGAAAAGACTCTACACACTCCAAATGGAAGAAGGTTGCTCCTTAACTGCTCACATTGATGTCTTTAATAAGATCATCTTGGATCTTGAAGACATTAATGTGAAGATTGATGATGAGGATAAAGCCATTATTTTGTTATCCTCACTGCCACCCTCCTATGAACACTTTGTAGATACATTGTTATATGGGAGACAGTCTTTAACAATGCAGGATGTTAAAGAAGCCCTGAGTTCTAAAGAAAGCTCCAAGAAGGCAGAGGTTAGAGATGGTGAAGGACTGTCAGTAAGAGGAAGATCAGAAAAGAGAGAAGGCTGGAAAGGGAAAAAGAAGGGAAGATCAAAATCCAAGAATAAAGTTTTGAAGTGTTTCCAGTGCCACAAGGAGGGACACTTCAAAAGAGACTGCCCTGAGAGAAAGAATAAGTCTATGGATGCAAAGAACAGAAATGGTAATGCTGCTGTCGTTTCTGATGAATTTGATGAAGGATATGACTCTGCTGGTGTTCTAGTAGCTTCCTATAACCAAACTGAAGGTAAATGGGTTCTTGACTCTGGATGTACTTACCATATGTGCCCATTTAAACATCTATTCATTGACTATCAGTCCTATGATGGTGGCAAAGTCTTAATGGGTAATAATGCAACTTGTAAGGTCATTGGAATTGGCTCTGTAAGGCTAAAGATGCATGATGGATTAATTAGGGAATTAGACAATGTTAGATATGTTCCAGAACTTAAAAGAAATCTAATATCCCTAAGCATGCTGGATAAGGCTGGTTGTTCTATAAGAGTTGAGTCCAGCACTTTAAAAGTCATTAGAAGGTCTATGGTGCTGATGAAGGGGGTAATGCAAAATGGCCTGTACATGTTACAAGGTACAGCTATATCTGGTGATGCTAGTCTCATAGAAAAACAGATTCAAGATAAAACATTGATGTGGCACCTCAGGTTGGGACATATGAGTGAAAAGGAGCTAAAAGAACTTGAAAAACAGGGAGCTCTAGGTGGTGATAAGATAAGTGCCATAGGTTTCTGTGAGGAATGTGTCCTAGGGAAGTCCTCAAGAACCAGGTTTAAGACTGCAGTGCACACTACAAAAGGCACTTTGGACTACATACACTCTGATCTGTGGGGACCAGCACAGATTGAGTCTCTAGGTGGAGCTTATTATTTCTTGTCTCTGATAGATGATTTCTCTATGATGGTTTGGGTGTATCATTTGAAGAGTAAAGAGCAGGTCTTTGATAAGTTTAAGACCTGGAAAACCCTGATTGAAACCCAAACTAATAAGAAAGTTAGAGGGCTGAGAACTGATAATGGTCTTGAATTTTGCAACAAACAATTTGATGAATTGTGTAGAAAGAATGGGATCCTTAGACATAAGACAGTGAGGTATACACCACAGCAAAATGGTTTGGCAGAAAGAATGAACAGAACACTCATGGAGAAAGTCAGATGCATGCTCTTCCACTCTAAGCTGCCAAAAACACTGTGGGCTGAAGCTTTAAACACAGCCTGTTATCTGATAAACAGGAGCCCTTCAACTGCTCTTGATTTCAAAACTCCCTATGAAGTTTGGTCAGGAAAGATGGCTGACTACTCAAAACTGAGAATTTTTGGATGCTCAGCCTATGCACATACTAAACAAGGTAAACTTGAACCAAGGGCATTGAAATGTGCCTTTCTTGGGTACCCTGATGGGACTAAAGGTTACAAACTATGGTGCACAGACCTGAAGCCTCCAAGGTGCATAGTGAGGTGCATAGTGAGCAGAGATGTAGTCTTTAATGAGACTGAGATGATGAATCAAGATGCTGCAAAAGGTAAAACTCAGAAGATAACAGGGGAAGATACACCACACTTTGAGGTGGAGCTGTCTAAGTCAGAGGATGATCTCACCTCAGACCATTCTATAGAAAATGAGACCACAAGTGAGAAGAAGACTCAATCACCTGGGCAGATATCAATCTAGGATTATCAGCTTACCAGGGATAAACAGAAGAGACTAGGATATGCTGACTTAATAGCATATGCTTTGACAGCAGCACAAGAAGTAGACCAAGAGGAACTAAGAACTTATGAAGAAGCTGTTGCAAATAAAAATTCAACTTTGTGGATCAAGGCCATGCAGGATGAGATTGAATCACTTCACAAGAATGGTACCTGGGAACTAGTGCAAAAACCAGAAGGAAGAAAGGTTGTGGGATGCAAGTGGATCTTCAAGATAAAGGAGGGGATAGCTGGAGTTGAACCACAGAGGTTCAAGGCTAGGTTAGTAGCAAAATGGTTCACACAAAAGGAAGGGGTTGACTTCACAAAAATTTTCTCACCAGTAGCCAGACACACATCTATTAGGATACTAATGGCACTGGTTGCTTCATATGTATGCATCTCGAACAAATGGATGTCAAAACAGCCTTCTTACATGGTGAACTTCAAGAAGAGATTGTCATGTCACAGCCTGAAGGTTTCATTGATACAGACCATCCAGATAGGGTTTGCTTACTCAAGAAATCACTTTGTGGGTTAAAACAATCACCAAGACAGTGGTACCTGAAATTTGACAGTTATATGCAGCAGCTGAACTTTCAAAATTGCAATTATGACTGCTGTGTATACTTCAGGAAGAACAAAGATGAAGGAGAAGTGATCAACCTTATTCTATATGTTGATGACATGCTCCTGGCATGTAAGAATATGAAGCAGATAGACCTACTGAAGCAACAACTAAAGAATGAGTTTGAGATGAAAGATCTTGGTCCAGCAAAAAGGATTCTAGGTATGGATCTGATAAGAGACAGAACAGCAAAGACTTTGTTCCTCACACAAGAAAAATACATAACAAAGGTCTTGGAAAGGTTTGGAATGGCAAACAGCAAACCAGTCAGTACACCATTGGCAGCACATTTCAAATTGTCAAGTCAGCAATGCCCAAGCACTGATTTGGAACAATATGAAATGTCAAAAGTTCCTTATGCCAGCTCAGTAGGCTGTCTAATGTATGCCATGGTGTTAACAAGACCTGATCTGTCATATGCACTTAGCATAGTAAGCAGGTTTATGGCAAATCCAGGAAGAGAACACTTGAGGGCTGTGAAGTGGATACTGAGGTACCTAAAAGGGACTGGAAGCTATGGATTGTTATATGGGGGAGAGAGAATAACCTACAATCTGGTTGAAGGTTATGTAGATTCAGACTATGCAGGAGACCTGGACAACAGAAGGTCCCTCACTGGTTTCCTATTCACCCTAAATAATTGCACAATCAGCTGGAAAGCCTCCTTGCAGAGTGTGGTAGCCTTATCAACAACAGAGGCTGAGTACACAGCTACTACAGAGGCATTTAAGGAAGCAATATGGCTAAAAGGCATGATAAATGAACTGGGGCATGAACAGGCATCCCTAACAGTCCTATGTGACAGTCAAAGTGCAATAAGCCTAAGTAAAAATCAGGTTCATCATGAAAAGACAAAACACATAGACATTAAACTTCATTTCATCAGGCTGGAGGTCTCTAAGGGTACTATCAAGCTTGTGAAGATCCATACCAGTGAAAACATTGCTGACATGTTAACAAAACCAGTCCCTATAGCTAAGTTTGAGCATTGCTTAGACTTAGCTGGTATCTGCAGGTGGCAAAACTGTAGATAGATGAGAAGAAGAAGCTATAGGAATGCAGGGATTCAGGTTCAAGGTGGAGATTGTTGAAATTGTGAACCAGAATCAGAAACTCAGTGTGAAACGACATTGTCGGTTGCAATAATGCTAACAAAACGACAAGTCAGCTGGAGCTTCCCATTACTCGTACGACATCTTAATCATTGTCATACATCTGCTTCCGCAACACACGTGATCGGCATATGCACACTTACACACTGAAACGGCAAGCATAAAGGTCGTTTTTGAAGCACTTAAAACATCACATAGAGGTCACGTGGGAGAAGCTGTTAATGCAGTTATTTTTTGGCGGGAATTCTTTCTGGGTTCTGTTACAACAAACCCAGAAAAAGGAGCTGGCAAATGGCACCACTTTCTGGACTTCTCCACAGTTGTATATAAGGGGTTAAGCACTGAGATTTAGGGGATTCGATTCATTGTAATTCAGTCATTTAGACTTGTAATCTGTTGAGCAGTAAAATAAAAGGATATGGCTTCTGTTTCTCAAGAGGATGTAGGCACTATTGCCGAACTTCTATAATCCTTTCTTGTTCAAGTTCTGTTATTTTCTTTCTTTCTCTGCAAAACCTTGATTGATCACTCGTCTCAGAATTGATTACAACACATTCCAAGGTTTAAGATCAGTGTGTGGGAGAATCTTGGGAATTAAAGATCAAAGTACTCTAATTTGATCTCCAACACTATGATATGTGATTTGTTATTGGTTAAGTCATGATAATTAACAATCGCAAAAATGACATGATAAGTTTGATTTTGGCAGGCACCTCACCTTATTTTTTAGGTTGATGGTTTAATTCTCCCTTGTGTTTTGGAAGTATATTTTTGCTCCCCGGAGTTTGATTGAGTAATTTTTTAATAATTTTCTTTAATTGATCACCCTTAGTTTAAAATCTATGAAAATAGTTTTGCCCTCTTATTTTTTTAAATAAATGTAATATTAGTATATTACCAAAAAAAAAAAAAGGAATAATGCATGAAACTGCGGCTTTGCTTTAGAGAAACACGCCTCTCTTCACACCTACCAGTGTATCAAAATAATAAATGTACATCTTCAAGTTTTCAACTATATTTTTTTGTATTAAATTAATTAAATAAAAAAACGATTGGTATAAATTTATTTAATTAATAAAAATGATAAAATCCCTTAGGCATTTGATCATTAACGTTTTGGGTGTTTGAGTTTTGTAAAAATGATAAAGAGGGATGTTACATTTCAACTCCAATATGTGATTAATACGCTAATAGTTTGGATTGGCTTCTACCTTCTTTCTTTTCTACTACATTATTAGAAGTCTTGAAATAATTTACGTTTTGATGATTTAAATTCACCGTTCACAAAATTCAAACGGATTGCATCGCCCGTATTCGCCCTAAAATCTATATCCTCAATTCAGAGAAGGAATCGATGGTTGAATTGTCATTTGTTATCAAAGTCTATGGATTTCCCAGTTCTTATACCTTTCGAGAATCAAACAATGTTGCTGACATTATCGAAAATTTTGGATTACAACACTCTTTTATTGAATTGGTGGGATTCTCTTCTCCTTCTACGCTCAGCTTTAGCTCCGTTTGGGATTGAGGTTGAAGCTCAATAAATTATTTATTTTATAATTTGTAACAAAAATAGTATTTGGTAAATTTTGTAAAAAAACTATTTTTTTTTATAATTTTCTCTATTTTGGTAACAGCTTTTAAAAGCAGTTAGGGGGTTATTTTTCATAAGCAACTTATTAAATAAGTTACCACACCTTTTTAAAATTCCTATTATAACCTTAATTAATATTTTAAAAAAATAATTTTTTCTTATTTTTCATACACTCTAATATATAAGCCATTGGATATTATCACCACAATTAAATTACTGCCACAATTAATGCATATTCTCTCCAATATCAAATTTTTGATCTTGTAAGTTCATATTTCTTATATTATACTTGTATTTTCTATTATAAAAAAAAAAAAAACTTGCATATACTTAAGTAAATTTTTTGAACAATGAATAATTTCACATGAAAATTAACCATAAGTTTTAAAATCAATTTGATAATCATAGCTTTTAACATTTAATCTATTTATATTTTTTCTGTAGTCATGGTGTTTATGCAACAAATTTTCAAGTGAAAGTAATGCATGTTACTTTTTTTATTTTATTTGGGTTGTGTATTAGTATGAATTTTTATCATATTTTATGTAATAAATTATTGAGATTTTTTCACTTAATATAATTTTACGTGTTTTAAAAATAAAAAGTCATGTCTAAACATTATTAAATATATTTCGAAATAAATAAATGGTAATTTAAATTTATATCTATTTTGATCATTATATAACAAAATAATATATTTGTAATAAAATTTACCAAATATATGTACACTGCTTTTTAAATTCATAGCAACCGCAACATACAAAATTTACCAAACACTAAGTTACTTTTTTAATCAGCTGCTTATTTCATCCGCATAGCAGAAGCAGCTTATTTAATCGGTAACCGCAATCCCAAACTGGCCTTTTATTTCTATTAAAGGTGGGAATTTCATCAGACCACATGTCAACAAGGATTAACTCTTTCTCTATTAAAATAAGGTTAGATTTGATTGGAGGTTTAGGCTTAATGGTCTGCAATCTGCCTGATTATTTTGCAGTCTAGAGCGTAAGGTCCAAAAGCGCATTCAAGAATTGATATGACCTAAATAAGCACTTATTGCAAATTTGACAATGACTATTGTTTTGTTGAGTAATGGATTTGGGCTTAAACAATAATAATACCTGCTATAAATAGTGATGTAAAAGCATAGTATACCAGTGAATAACAGAGAACTAGTAATTTAGTATTAATCTTTTAGGATTGTTATAGCCTAAAAGGTATAATAGGGAAAACGTGAGAAAATGAAACTATTTTAGATAATGTTTCTTGCAATGAATCTGAAAATATTTTTGAAAGAATTCTGAAAATATTTTCTCAAAAATGCTTTTGGGAAAATACTAAAAATATTTTCTCCAATTATTTTTTTGGAGCAAATGAATACGCTATTCATTGATACTTACTTTAATTCCTTGTTGGATTACTTAACTTCAAACCCCATCGATACCTCTGCTATTCAATGTCCAACTGATACTGACAACTTCAAAAGTTGTCAAAAGTCAGCAAATGTATGTTTTTCATTTAATATCAATGCATGCTTTGTTCATACATTTAATCCACTTATATTTCACAAGTCGTGCATTTATTTTAAAGCATGTTTTGCATTAAATATCAAAACATTTTTTTGTTCATTCATTTAATTCATATGAATTTCACAATAACGCATGCGCGCTAAAGTGAGCTTCTTTAGTCAATAATTCTTCGGCTGACTCGTTTACTTTTAATCCAAAAGCAAATAAATAGTTGATGTATGTGAATCAATAATATATTTATATAATTTAGGATTTAGCATTTTATATTAGACTTATTATTATTTTCTTTGCTATTCATTGATCACTTACTTTAATTCCTTGTCAGATTATTTAACTTCAAACCCCATTGATACCTCTGCTATTCAATGTCCAACTGATACTGATAGCTTCAAAAGTTAGCAAATGCATGTTTTGTTCGTGCATTTAATCCATTTATATTTCACAAGTCACGTATTTATTTTAAAGCATGTTTTACATTAAATATTAATACATGCTTTATTCATTCATTTAATTCGTATGAATTTCACAATAATGCATGCTCGCAAAAGTGGGCTTCTTTAGTCAATAATTCTTCAACTAACTCCTTTACTTTAATCCAAAAGCAAATAAATAGTTGATGCATTGAATCAACAATATATTTATATAATTTAGGATTTACCATTCTATATTAGACTTATTATTATTTTCTTGAAATGTTTAGTTCTTCACTAACTCATTTCACAAGACACGTCCTTATGGACTAAGGATCCCCAAATAAGTTTAACTAGAGGATCTAAGCGAATTAAGTCTCATGTTATTGTATCATTCCTTCCAACCCACAACCTATAATAATTGTCCCAACATAATAACTTGGGACCTCATAAAATATATAACTTATTGGTTGGACTGGGCCTTTGGGTCTGGCATTGATTTTGAAGTAGTAACAGTTCTAAAGATGCCAATGACTTTTTAAGCCACAAATTCTTTAAGATGCTATAATTTGCTTTATTCCTTTGTTATTGTTTCTCTTAGCTCTATGCTTTAATTTATTAATGGGTAAGGCCTATAATTTCCCTAATCCCCTGAATTTTGATAGCTCTATGTCACAGGCCGCCCGCACAAACAACGAGTGAAGGCTAATTTGGCGTGCGCACCGCCACACTCCATAACAATCCACTCAACAGCTAGACATATGCAAACGGTGGGTGCGTTTAGCGCCGAGCCTGCTCGCACACACTTGTCGGCCAGTGATAAAGCCCGCATCTCAAGCCCGAGCGCCAAGTCATCTCCCGAGCGCCTAGTCGTCGTCTAATCATCGCCCAAGCGCCAAGTCATCGAAGCCCAACGGGCCAAGATCCACCAAGGCTTACTTGTTTGGCCCATCTTCTAGAATTCTCTACACCTTTGTAGATAAGCAAGTTGCCCACTTGTGCAACTTGCCAACTTGCCCACTTGCCCACTTGTAAAGAAGCCTCTAGAATGGCTTACCTCCATCTATAAATAGGGGAAGGCACTTAGCATTTTAGCCATCACCTACCAACAAGCAATTGTAAAGCTCTCTCTTGTAAAAACTCTCTTGAGTAATAAAATCTCTCAATTGGCTATATTGCTCTCTCTTCTCACTAGCTTTGTTTTTAAGCATTTTCACTTAGTTAGGTTGAGAAACTCTCTAAGGCTTACTTAGCGACTTTGTACTTGAAAGTTGCCTAAGTGCCGCACGGGTTGCTGCGCATCAAACTCATCCCGTGACATCTAGCTTCTCAACTTTAATAAAAGTTTTCCTCTTTCATTCGGATTATTAAAAAAAAAGAAAAAAAATCAAACTTTAGAGCGAAGTGAAATCTCTGCTGTTTTGGCTAGTTTAAAAGATTTTAGAAAATGAAATTTTCGTCGCCCCTGTAGCTATATTTGTTAGAAAAATACATATTTGGGCATAATCAGAAAATCTTCTCTAAAAATTCTGATTTGTGAAAACAAATTTTAATAGATTTGAAAAGGCTTTTTGGGTCCTCAAAATATATAATTGTTTCCGAAAATACTGCCAAATAGCCACCGACCTTTTACATGAATTTTATCAAGATAATCTGAACAAGGTTCTTATTCCTGCATACGTTCAAGTCTGCCTCTAGTATTTAATTATTCATTAATGCCCATTGAAATTCTTACAGCCTCGTTGATATGTGGTGTCTCCCACCACCGATAGTACTGTTGCACTTTTTGGACAACTAGTACAGGGACTTATGTCCAAATATATAGGTTAGTGAGTATTTTTTAATTTAGAATCAACTGCAGCTGGTGATTCCAAATATAGCATATTTGCTTCTCCATACAGAATATTGTACTGATGGTTATTATCCATTTCCGAAGTCTCCTATTTTGTTAGGCTTCTAAGCAGATCCCGGTTATTGTTATACCTATTACTGATTTGATAATTTAATGATTAAAATTTCTTCGTTCATATAGAATACTGTTTTGTTAAATGAAGATGAAGATGGGGATGGAAAAGATGAGGTTGAGACAAACATTTAAGAGAATGAGAAGAAGTTTCGGAGGAAGATGTTCTTGTAAAATTTCAAGATATGAGATCATTTTGAGTATACATTTGGGATCCCTTTTTTCATTTTTCATTTTTCATTTTTTTATGCAAAATATACAATTAAAATTGATATTTTATTGTACTTTTGATTGGTGGATAGGATTTATATACTATTACTATTTTGTTGACTATGTTGCATTGTTATACAAATACTTCAAAAAAAAAAAGGCTTATGAAATAATAATATTAAATAAAATTAAATCGGTCATGGAGTAAAAACGAAGCACAACGCTTTTGTGTATCTTGTATCTTCAAGGGTAAATTATGGTTGCAGGATAGCTAATGCCATTTCCGTGGGTAAATATAGTTGGAAAAATGTAATCATTTGGTTCCATAGGGATTATTTCCGAGGGAAGATGATGTTATTTCTGATAGCATCATCATCGAAAATAATTTTTTTTCCTCCAACGACCCATTGAAAATTGTGTGTGTGTTTTTTTTTAATGCAATTTAATATGACAATGGTCGAACCTCATGACTTTCTTGGAATTGAGTTTTCTGAGACCATTTGTGTATTTTCGAGGGTATTTATCCTAAAAAATAACAATTTTTTTTGCTATTTTTCTTGTAGTGATAACATGATTGGTTGGTAATAATTTAACAAGCAAAATTATAATTACAAAGGTTTGTAATGATGCGAATTAAATGATAGATATTGAAAATTTGTGAATTTTTATTCTAATATTTTGACACACATTTTAAGTCATTAATTTCATACAATAGATATTAAAAAAATCAAATAACATTCAATGCTGTCAATTCATCCACCATTAGATTGCGTTAGACCAGTGACTCAAAGTTTATGTAAAATATTTAAGTTGAAATAACCTAACCCTTAAATTAATTTAATACCACCATTGGATTTGATAAAACACCAAAACCAACCTGAATAATACATGCATTAACAAATAGGTCTATGGAGTAAATTATTTGAGAATAAAATTTATTATTTTTTTCAAAGTCTATAATTGTGATCTAATTGCTAATCCGTTCAAACTAGCATATTGTAACCTCGAATCTAAAGTAAGTAAACATTGTCCTTTTTGGACATAATCCATCCCAATTTTATTCTTTAGCTTTGCCTCCAAGATATGTCTGTATTTTGATGGAGCCCAGGGATATTTGAACTAGTCAAAACCTTCATGGATGTCATAAAATGTTTTAGATTTTGTTATTTTAATTATCGTCGCCAAGTTCTAACGTTACTAATCTATTCACTTAAAAATTTTTATTACCTTCACAGGTTACAGTTTCTTCTTAATTTCAATTAGATGCTAGAAAGTTTTATTGATAGTCATAAGAATTTAACCTCACAATTAATCACTTTTATTGTACAGAGTAAATATGTTTTTACGTTACAACTAGTTATTGATTTTTTTAATACCTAAGACTTATTATTAACCGTTATTCTTTCTAAATAAGTGATACTAAATATTTGTTTATGGATTTAGATTCTGTGCTAGGATCGGCTTGTTTATAATATTGTGATTAGTAGTTATTGGATAAGAAATGATTAATTAAATTTTAAGGATAGAAGGTTGTAAAAAGCTCAGCATTAAATTCAAATTCATTCCTAACTTCCGAAAATGAAAAATATAATTTTAATGCTAAGGAATTTTTCAAAATGTGAATTTTTTTGGAAATATTTTAATGCACTACATCAAAAAAATGGCTTATACTGAAAATATCTAAATCATACTCATTCAAGTCTATCTTAAATTTATCGAATGCCCCCTTTTTAAAATTATTTACCTATAAGGCAGCAGTTAAGTGGTTTTTAGCATTTTTGTTTGGCCAGTCATTTGAGAGTTCCACTCCTAAAATGGGCAGAGGTTAGCAACTCTATACATATATTTGACTTCGCTACCCGTATTTTTTTTTTTTTAATTTTAACCAAATGGTAAATAAAACATACTCAAAATTCTACTACAATTATTATAGATTTCGAGAGCATGGAGGCAAATAAGTCGGTGGTCCAGATCATTCATTTGCTGCAGTACACAAATGTCCACATATTGCATGAAAACAAGACAATTCAGAACTCAAAAACAACATTGATATGAGAGTCTATGCTGTTGTTTTTATGTAACCCGTGAACTTATTCATTGGCACTTTGGCTTGCCGCCAAAACTATGACTTATGATTTCCGAGCTACCTTCTAAATAAGGCCTTACATTCAATAAAGCATACACAACAAAAACAACTCATCAATAATTCACAATTTTAAAAGCGACCCTACCATCACAAGTCAAAAAGACGCATATAGGTCTCAAAAATTTTATAACCATGCAAATTGTTTAAGTACCACTTTTGCTTTTAGCAAATTTGTAATGAGATCATAGTTTGTCCTTTAGTACTAAAACAAGTCCATAACTCGAAGTCTTAGAGATGTAAATTGCAAGATATTATAAAAACACCAGCCCCTTCTAGGCTTAAACAATATATAGGCTATACCATAATAAAATTAATTTATTCTTCAGAAAAATTAGAAACCTCATACTAGAGGGACTCTTTGGTCATTTCACTAGGAGTTAAGGACGTATTAATAAAATTTATGGAGTTAATTAAGATTTAGTTAAGACTTTGACACCTGCCTTATAAAATCCAAGTCAAACCATGAAAGAAAGAAAAGGGTAAATTCATTCCTTGGCTTCACTTTCTCTTTATTAATTTCTCCATAAACAAGTGAAGCGATAATCAAATATTGCAACAATTTGTTCATTCTTCTCAAATGGGATCTTCCATTTTCTTGTTCATTCTCTTCATTGCATTCCATCTTCTTTTCTTTCACCAGCCATCCATTTTCGGCGCCGCCGACATGAATTTAATCCAAAAAACTTGTAAAAACACCAAGTACTATGATCTTTGTGTCTCCTCTCTCAAATCAAATCCAAGAAGCAGCAATGTAGACACCAAAGGATTAGCAAATATTATGATTGGAGTTGGATTGACTAATGCCACAGCCACATCTTCATACTTGTCATCTCGGCTGCTTAGTACAAAAACAAATGACACGACTCTAAAGAAAGTGCTAAAAGAATGTGCTGATAAATACACATATGCTTGTGACTCTCTTGAGGCTTCAGCTCAAGATTTGGCCACCGAGGATTACGATTATGCTTATTTGCACATTTCGGCCGCCGCCGATTATCCAAATGCTTGTCACAATGCATTTAGAAGGTCTCCCGGGTTGGCTTATCCGCCGGAGCTTGCAAGAAGAGAAGATGGTTTGAAGCAGATTTGTGATGTGGTACTTGGAATAATAGATCATATTATCTCCACTTCTTAATGAGATATAGTCTTCCAAATTTAATTATATATTTTCATTTTAAAGTTGACATTTTATGATTGTGGGAAATGGCTAGCTAATCTCCCGGTTAATATTGTTATTAAAAGGTTAGGCAGGCTCATGATTTTTCCGATTTACCACTGATAATTAGAGCTTTGGTCCAATTTTTTTTTATTGCAAGTTTATTGTGAATTGACTTATCAAGTTTATTGCAAGTTTTTTTTTAAAAATTATTATTATTATTATTATTATTATTATTATTATTATTATTATTATTATTATTATTATTATTACTCTTTATCTGTTAGAAAAGGAAGAGGCACTTCCTGTCCTTTTGAGGAGAAAGAAATTGTTTTTACATTTCCACTATGTTAGAATTTGATTGGACTCACAATTTTGACTTTAGCACTAATTATATTAGTATTTGACCAATATTCTACTTTATCTAATCTCCAGCTTATCTATCTGGCATATTCTAGACACTCTTCGCAGGAAGCTCCTCTTCAATGTCATTGCTGTTGGAGAAAAAGGGGACGTTCTAAGAATCCTTTTAATTGTTATTATGATTTGGTGGAGTTATTATATATTATAAATTGTTATCATGATCTGGAGTTAAAATGTACAAATAGTTATTTTGAGTTTGTGGGGTTATAATTATTTATATTAGAGTAATAATATAGTTATAAACTCTTATATAAATTTATTTTGTACAAACTGATGTGACATGATAAAATTAGTTGAATTAAATATTTCTTGGCCAACATGATTTATTTTTATTATTTTGTATTTCATTCAAATAATGAATTAATACCAAATTAGTTTGTACATGATAAATTTATACAAGAGTTTGTGACTGTATCATCATTCTTTATATTATAGTTGATGGTTACATCTAATTTTTTCATTGACATTGATGGTAAATCCTCTCTTTTCTCCTTAGATAATACTTGATTTTTGTTATCAATTACTTTGGCTTTGTTGGCCAGCTCGAACAGCCATATGTAATTTTTGGCTTCAAATTTAATGAATTTGGAGTGTGCTTGCTTTATTTCTACCTAGTTGGGCATTTGATGAAAAATGATTGATTTTGATAGAAGACTACTGATCCTATCAGCCCCGGCCCCTTTCATTATCCTGCATATTCTTGCATCAAACATATTCAAGGAATTACAGGGAATTTATTATTGCATACTCAATTACTTCAATTCCTCATTAGCAGAGTTTTAGCTTATCGAAATTATTTTTAACAATAATAGATTTAGATTCCGTGCTAATCTAATTTTTGTTAGGACTTTTCTCAGAAAGATGTGACTGTTAATTATTGAATAAAAATACGTAGGTAATTAAAATTTTAATTATATACCGCCATAAATGCACCAGAAGATTATTAAAATATCAACACAACTAAAATCAACAATGAATGGCCTTTAGGGCCTTGGCTGATGATTTCAAGCAATTTTCTAGCTTTAATTGTCCATTTCAAGGAACTGAATCCAGAGTCAGTTTATTAAATACTAAACTTGAACTAAGTTCGCCCCTAGATGGTGTGCGATTTCTTTTTGAAAATGCAGATATGTTCCCACATTTGCTTTGCCATAAAATTTCTATTCAAGTTCACTTGATGAATTTCATACTTATGAAATTGTGAGCTCCCTTCACCCTATGATAAATGAAAGAAGTGTCAACCAACTCAACTAATTAAGGAGTTATAATTTAAAACTTACTAAATTTACTCGTATACTTTTCTTAAAGTAAAATATTCTCGGTCTAAATATGAAGAAATAAATATATCTGAAGTGAAAACTTCTAAAAATTGTAGAGAAAAGACAAATTCCACTCTTGTAGATTAGTTGATGAGCACAAAAAATATCAATTTATTTAAAGATTGAAAATACAAAAAAGAAAATGTTACAATTATGTATGATAATTGAGAATTTGATTGATTTACAAAGATTGATTAACTTAATGTTGATTTATAATCGATCTTTAAATTTATTGGAAAAGATTTTGAAACGGCCACTCATTACGATCAATATAGTGTTTGCCCACGTCTTTGCTTTGATTCTTATCATGAAGAACAACTAGATCCTGAAGTACAGCATATTGGGGTCTATATCTTCTGATAGGCTACGCTGACAAGGAAACTCGGGGAGAAGACCAGCAATGGTTTTAGCATCGTCCAAATAAGAAGCATACTTGTTGATCTTTCTGAGATGTTCAGCGTCAGGATTCTTGTGTTTTTCAGATAGTCTCAAGTCCTGTATGGCACTGGCCAAAGGGTTGTTGATATTGTTATTGGTTTTCTTATCAATAAACTCCTTAATTGCCTTCTGACTAGAGCACCAGTTGCCTGCTTTCACATTGAAGTGATACAGGGGGAGAAATCGCTGGCCATATGCAGCTATAAACTCCAATGCAGCCAGAATGAACTCAAATTCCTCATTTGACAAGTAATAAGGGAAGGTAATTCTTGTCCATCCTGGCTTCACTCCAAGATAACCCTGCAGTAAGTTGAATATTATAAGCATCAAATTTATGCTATTGTATCAATATCATGTATGCAAATACTAAATATTGACCTTTTGTATTGCAGATCGAATTTCATGTGATCGAGTCTGATCAAAATCAAGTAGGTTGTGGCCATAGGGTCCAGCACAAGCACACCCGCCTCGAGCCTGGATGCCAAACAGGTCATTGAAAAGTGTTGCAACAAAGGGTCCATGAAGAGGCTTATCTCTCTCAATTTTGATGCTCGCTGGGGAAGAATCTGTTGTTGAATATACGAGGAATGATAATATAGCTTGTCGCTTGACGCTTGTGTTTCCAAGAACTTGTATATTTTGATTTGGAAGAATCCTCCCTAGTGCACTTTCAATGTAAACGTCTTCCTGTTTCTTAATGACTTCATAACCAATGTATTCTTTTACCCAAAAGGCTAATGCTGCTCTAATCATTTGAACAATTTGAGGTGTTCCTCCATTTTCTCTTTCTTCTATGTCTTCCGAATACAATGTGTCCTGCAATTTAGTTTACAAAATGAAACCACTAATTTGATTAATTATGTTGCCCTCAGAGGCCTAACGAGTGATTTTCAAAAATCTTTCTTTAGCTAATCACTTGAGTTTATATGGAGTTAAAAACTTGATTTGAGCTTAACCCACCTCAGTACCTTTAAAATAAAATAATCAAAATTTTAATTGCAAGCAATTCAAGTCAAGCATTTTTTTGGCATTAATAAGTACAAAGTGTACCTTTTCATTGAAGGCATTCACATAATTAACAGTTCCACCTCCGCAAGTTGAAGGGGGAGAAGACCCCAGTTGATAAAGAGCTTTACTCATCAAAAGTATGCCAGGAGTTCCTGGTCCTCCAAGAAACTTGTGTGTACTGAGGAAAATTGCATCATAGCCATCAATCTTCCTTGATCTCAAGTTGATTTTCACATAAGGACCACTATCATATCATAAAATTTTAAGTCCATAAGATCAAATAGCAACTATAATGTTACAATTGAAAGGAAAATAATGACACAGAGTGCTCAAAATTTTGTTTACCTTGCAGCAAAGTCAAAGCATGCAAAGCCTCCATACTGGTGAAGAAGTCTAGCAATTGATCTTGTGTCAGAATAAATTCCGGTCACATTACTACAACCTGAAAAAGAACCTAATATTGGTCTCTTAGCATCTTTATACAACTCAAGTTGTGATCTCAGAGCGTCAATATCTAATAGGCCATCATCATCAAGACCAATCTCTACAACTTCAGCTAAGCTCTGCCTCCATGAAAGCAGATTTGAATGGTGCTCATAAGGTCCTAAAAAGACCACCCACCTCTCTTCATCTCTTAAACAATTTATAAGCTTATCTGTCATAATTGATGGCACAGCAATTCCCATAACTTCTTGCAGCCTTTTAATGGCAGCCGTTGTGCCTGCTCCACAAAATATTATTGCATCTGCTTGTCCACCGCCTAAACATCTCTTAATATAGTTAGATGCTTCATGAACCATTTTCGTCATCCGCTGTCCCACGTAACTATCAGAAGTGTGAGTGTTGCCTATACAAACAAATGATTAATTATTAATATAACAACTTAATTAATATTATTATTACACCTAGCAACTTGGCTGCACCCAGCAGCATGTTGAAGATTAATGAAACTTAAAAAGTTTATAATATAAAGAAGAATTACCATAAAAGGGAAGCACGTTGTTAATGATATAATCTTCGATGTAGCAAAGAGAACGGCCAGAGGCAGTATGATCAGCATAAGTGAGTCTTCTTTTACCAAATGAAGAATCAAATTCTACATCGTTGCCAATTATCTGAGACTGCAGCCATGAGAGTTTTTCCTCTGAAGGTTTTGAGTGATGGGGCTGATGATCATTTTTAAATTCTGAACAAGTTTGACTTGCAGAACTTGAGTTTTCGCTTCTATGACTTGTAGAACTTATGTTTTCGCTTCTAGTTTTGCCATTGTTCTGGCTTTTTGTTGGAGCACTTATGGTGTCTCTGAGGATGAGCTGCTTAATTTTCATGTGCCTGGAGAAGAAAACTATAGCAAGAAAGAAAGAGAAGATATTGCAAACGATTGTTTACAATCAAATAAGACTAGAATGTGTTTTTTGATGAAGCGCAGACCATCTTCTTCAATATATATAACAAGAGCTAGGATCTTCTAGAATGTTTGTATTAATTCTAGAATGCATGCACTAATTAATGAGTATTAATTAATGAATGTGTATAATTAAAGATTTAATAAATTTTATATATAATCACCCCACCTATAGGAAAATTTTATAATGCCGTAATGAAAATTACGGCATTAATACCGTGATAGATATAAATATTGTAAATTAAATATAAAACTAATAAATATAAAGTAAAATTAATAAATTTATACAAGATTATTAATTATTTAAAAAATTAATATTGTTTCTATAGAATTTTAGTGAAAAATTTATAAAAATATTTTCTTTAATTAAACATGGAAAAAAATTACTCATTAATTAAACAAAAATTATACTGAAAAAAAGTGGAATAAGTTTTATTGAATTGATTTAACCATAAATTCTATATTTATTCTAGAACATTTGTGTACTTTTTTCCCCATTATTTATAATAAAATCTATTCATTATACAAGTTAATTAAGTGCAATTATTTATCTTGATGTGGATTAAGCAAAAAGAAAATAAAAATTTTTTTATATTACTAGATATATATATGATATGTCAATAAAATTAGATCTAATTTTGAGTCTTATACATACTTCATAAAGTTTCAAACTTTTTACTTGTGCTTAGAGACCATTTAAGGCTATTGTTGAGGAAGTGCATGAAGATGTAAAATATCCTTATTTTATAACAACTATGAAAGATATTAAAATAATATTTTTTTTTAAATCCGATTTTGAGAATAAATTTCATATTTAATAAAACTTCATATGTATTACATAAATACAAAGCTAGCATTATTCAATTTAAATAAAAAAGGCAACAAATATATAAGCTATAAACATTATAATGAGATTTTATTTTACAACTGTGAACTTTTTTTTTAATAGTATCTCCTATATTAATTTACTTATTTTAGCTTTTATTCATAAGTTTTTAGCATAATCTACAAAGTTTATGTTTTATTTTGCACTTAATGTTGATTTACTTGTTTTATGTTATATTTGTAAATTTTCATTCTAGTTACCAATAATATATCAATTCACTAATTTTATAGTAATTTACTTGTTTTACCTTTCTTTTTTAACTCTTATGTTTCATTTTTAAAATTTATGTTTTATTTTACAGTGTTGATTTACTAGTTTTATATTACATTTACAAGCTTTTGTTTTGTTTACCAGTAATACATTAATTTACTAGTATTATATTGATTTATTTGTTTTACCTTTCATTTACAAGTCTTATTTTTCATTTCTAAAATTTATGTTTTATTTTACGCTTAATGTTGATTTACTAGTTTTATGTCATGTTTATAAGTTTTTGTTTTATTTACTAGTAATACATCAATTTACCAACTTTATAGTAATTTACTTGTTTTACCTTTCTTTTATAAATCTTATGTTCCATTTTCAAAATTTATGTCTTATTTTATAATTAGTGTTGATTTATTAGTTTTATGTTATATTTACAAGTTTTTATTTTGTTTACCAATAACGCATTAATTTTACTAGTTTTATATTAATTTACTTGTTTTACCTTTCATATACAAGTTTTATGTTCTATTTCAAAATTTATGTTTTACTTTATGCTTAATGTTGATTTACTAGTTTTATCTTATATTTGTAAGTTTTTGTTTTATTTACTAATAATACATCAATTTACTAATTTTATATTAATTTAGTCGTTTCACTTTCCATTTACAAGCCTTATGTTTAACTTCTAAAATTTATGTTTTATTTTACAGTTAATGTTGATTTATAAGTTTTATATGAAATTTATAAATTTTATGTTTTATTTATATAATTTATATTTAATTACGGTATTGATGCCGCAACTTTAATCACGGCATCATAGAATGACCCATCGATACATCTAGCTAAATGACAATAATATAGGAGCTATTTGTTTTTTGACTTAGTAACTTAATTGACTTAATTTTAATCAATTAAGTCATTAAGTCCATTTGTTTTTTAAATTGAATAAAAATTTTTAATCATTAAGTCATTAAGTTATTAAGACAATTTTTTTAGCCTTTTGCTTAATATAAAATGTTTGAATAATATTATTAAAAGATATTCTCTAAAATATCGCTATCTATTTAATTAATTTTCATCCTTAACTAAATAAAATCTAATAATTAGCATTATTACCCATCTTTATAACTTGTGATAATATAGTGGTAAATATTATTATTTTTATCTTTATATTTTCTTCAAATTAGTGTTATTTATCTTCATAATTCTTTATGTATATTTTTCATATAAAAACATCATGAACTACAATAAAATTGATTAACATATACTAGTTTAGTATATAAAGGGTTGTATTCAACTGAACATGTTTTATGTTATGATAATTTATTATTTTATTAAAGTTCTTTGAGATGATTATCAATTTACTTAACATTTATAATTTATAAGGGTACAAATGTAAAAATAATAGTTTTCAAAATTCTTAAGTTAAAAAAATAACTTTACTTGTTTTAGCAATTTAGACAAAAAAAAATAAACATATTATTCATATTTAGATATTCAGTTCTATTTAGAATTCCAACTAATTCAAGCTTATTTATATTTCAGATAAAAAAGCAAACGCACCATAGTCCATAAAACAGATAATAAATTCAATTAATTAAAACACAATATAAATATGAAAAATGATATTTAGCGAGAAAGGTTATCGAGCAATTTATTTTATTATTTATTCAATTCACTTTAATCCCATATAATTTTAAGTTTTAACCGTTTTTATTATTATTTTTTATTTAATAATAATCAGTATAGTTAACATTGATTCTATTGCCAGTATAAAATTCTTCTAGTTAAATATCATTACTCTATAGGTATATATGCATTAAATTATAGGGAGAGTGACATGTTGGTCACTCTTAGGTATTATTTTTACATTTAGGTTGCCACTAACTTTTCGGTTACTCATTTAATTTTTTGTGTTAAAACAGTCAGGTTAATTTTAATCGAGTCCTTGTCATTTATAAATATATATATATATATATATATATATATATATATATATATATATATATATATATATATATATTCAGAGACCAAAAGTTTTTAAAATGCATGATTCAAGTCATTTTAAATTTGAATTTACTTTTAAAAAAATTAAAATTTATTTCTTTTAAGTCCTTAACTGCATTGCAACATTAAAAAACTTAACGCCACATAAATTTAATTATTTGAAACATTTGTAAACTAAAATAATAATAATAATAATAATAATAATAATAATAATAATAATAATAATATTATTATTATTATTATTATTATTTTTTTTTTTTTGGTTAAAAGGTCTCATTTACTCTTTAATAGTGTGTCTTTTGTTTTACAGTTTTAATAGGAAGGCTGAGAATAAGATATTAAACAATAAGATATTAAAGTGTCATTCTCCCTAGATTAAATATAACATATTGGATTTTATTTTGACAAAATATTAATTGAATTTTTTGAACATACAAAATT
This sequence comes from Murraya paniculata, assembly GCA_030449075.1. Lineage (NCBI taxonomy): Eukaryota > Viridiplantae > Streptophyta > Magnoliopsida > Sapindales > Rutaceae > Murraya > Murraya paniculata. The sequence goes on along the minus strand of JAEVFN010000093.1, from coordinate 414,360 downwards.
AAAAAAAAATTTAAATTATAAATAGAGTAAAACCTCAATAAATTAATAGTTCTTGGACTCTGAAAAATCTATTAATTTAATAAATATTAGTTACTCATTAAATTAATAAATTACCAATTTATGAAAATATTCCTTATTATGAAAAATATAATCACATTTATAGCATTATTTTTATATTGATTTGGTACTTATTACATTTTATTTAAATAGCAGTTAGCCACCTTTCATTAGTAGTAATGCGGTTATTATAGGGTGGTAATAGGATTATTGTAGAATTTTTTTTTTTTTTTTTTTGTGTTTAAAGATGATATATAAAACCTACACTCGCAAAGAAGCACTCAAAATAAAATTAATATCGAACAATTTATTGTTATAAAATGACAATACTAACTAAAATTTTACATTTAAAAAATAGAGATAAGAACAAACTCCAAATCAAATTCAAGAAGACACTGAGAACATTTCTGACAAAAATAACATAAAAATATATAGGGACGGAGCTGGTGTGAGGCTAGTGGGGTCAGCTGCCGCCACTTCATTAAAAATCCTTAGCTTTTTATCTCAAATCGTTATCTTACCCTTTAGTTTTACTACTCTGCCCCCCTTAGAAATATCTGAATAACTCAACAAGGCCCAGTTTTGCAAACCTTCGCTCATATAATTATTTTGTTACTTCTTGCTCAATTTTATCCGAAGATTTCTCTGCAATGAATTTAATGGTCAGCTTGCAAAGAGAATGGTTAAGACATAAAGAAATCAAGTGTGTACATTAGTTTATATAATTGTTATATTAGTATTGACTTTATCAATTGCCATTGCTTTGAGAGAGCATTTTCAACAATGAACATCATAAAGAATTGACTACGAAATCAGATGGGCAACTAATGGATGAATGATAGTTTAGTTGTGTTTATTGAGAAAGATATGTCGGATAGTATTCTATTTTACAACTTCATCAACACACAAAAATGCACCATGGGCAGTTGTAGATAATATTAATAAGATTATATTTGAGGTGGGGTTATTTGCACTCTAAAAATTACTCAAAACACTCTTATTTTAACAAAATTATTTATTATAAAAATACTCATGATGTGATTTACTAATAAAGATAATTTATTATTAACAAGGATGTTCGGAGAATGAATAAGAAATTGGAAAAGAAGTACCATGTGTTAGTATCAAAGTTTTATGATAGCAAGCAGTTCTCGTGGGGTACCCAACCTAGAACATGTGTACTTACGTGGGGTACGCCACATCAGAACCAAGGTAACTAAATAAAACATTAAAAAAAACCACCATGTATGATATTTCTATCGCGTAGAAAGAACATTTAATTTAGTAAAATTAAATAAGAAATATCTAGTTGGAAAAGAGGGGATAACTGGCTCAAAAAGTAAAAAGCAGCATGTCAAGAATAGTGGTTCTCAACTGTCATGCCTACAATTGCCGAGATAGCCTTTGTAGAGGTATCTTAGACCGCCTGTAACTAGGGGTGGGCAAAAACCGAACTGGAATTAAAAAAATATAATTCAGTTTGGTTTTTTCCGATTTCGGTTTATTTTTTAAAGCCAAAAAACTAAATTTATAACTACCAAACCGAATGGTTCAGTTCGGCTCGGTTTGGTTCAGTTTTTGGATAAAAAATTATAAAATCTGAATCGAACCAATATTAAGGCATTTTTGTAATTTCATTAAAACATATATATATACACAAATTACACATGTTTGCACTCTTGGTCTCCATTCTCTCTCTTTCAGCTGCCTGTACAAAGCGACAAATCCAAACCCTAAGTCTCGTTTGCTGGTGGCCGGTACTACCTTATCCTTGCTGCGAATCTGCCACTGTCATTCCTTCCATCACTCTATCGCCAGCAACTCAACCAGGTAACTTACTGTCTTGCTCTGTTTTCTTTTTTTTTTTTTTTTGAAATAGCTCTTTAATCTTTTCTAATTCATATTTGCCTTATTTATTATTATTGCATTAAATTATTAATAATATTTAGTTTTATTAGCTTTGTCTGAATATGTGTATGTTATTGTATTTTTTTTTTCCATTTCAATACTGTGCTGCTGGGTAAGGAAGTCACGAAAGTTGAAGATGTGAAGGGATATTATCATATAGTCCCTCTCTTTTATAAAATTTTAATACGACCCAATATTTATTAAATATTTGAGTATAAGAATTCTGTTATGGCCTAATTTGTTTGTAAATTTTTTCAAAATGGTCCTTAACTAAAAGTCAATTGGCAATTGAGTGACGTTTATCTTAATCATTTCAATAACAGGCATTGTTTATACAAATTTGATATTTTTTATAATTATATTTATGTTTACTTTACTCATTTTAATTTTATTTGCGCAGATTTAAGTTGGGAAGTGTGGATGTTGGAAGTTATTGAAGTTGGAAGAAATTGGTGGGAAAGGGAGGCAAAGTAATGGCATTTCTTATGGTTGAGTTTTAATTCTATGTTGTAATAGTTTCTTATGGCTATGGATGTTGTCTTGGATGTTGCTTGGATGTTGTTGGGTATTTGATGATCTTTTATTTTGTTTTGTGTCATTGTTCGATTTTTTTTCTTTTTATGATGTCATGGACTTATGTATTATATTAAGTTATTTTGGTGATGATGATGAATGATTTGGTAATGGTAGTAATAGAGTATGGTATATTTTGATGATGTAGTAGTAATTGATGAAATTGTAGATTGATTGATGAAATCGTAGATTGTACATGCTCTGAATATATTATACAAGTACTAAAAATGAGGAAATTATTGTACAGGGTTTGAAATAAAAAAAGATTCAAAAAACCAAACCAAGAACCGAACCGCAATTAGAACCAAAACCGAATTGTTAAGATAAACCGAAACCAAACTGAAACCGATTCCTTAAATAAAATCGTTAAGAGAATTGAAACTGAACTGAAACCGAGATTCGAAATCGAACCAAAACCTGTCGGTTTTGGTTTAGTTTTAATTTTCATAAGACTCAAAAGGTTTTTTCAATTTTTGGACATGAAACAATCCAAAACCGAAAATTTATCACGAAACCAAACCGATGCCCACCCCTACGTACAACATATGCCACGTGCACAAAACAATAAACCCTACTAAATAACCACCTCCTTGCATGCACCTAACTCCCAAAAGGCATAATAAAAGTGAAAAGGATGAAAAGATTTTAGAACGGATGGTAGAATCACTAGTATGGTAGGGTACCCAGGGTATTCTATATAAAGGCAATAAAGTTCTATCTTTCTTATACTTATCACAAACAAACACACAAAAAGTGCTGAGGTTTTCTTCAACCTCAAGCCACCATTTTAGAGAGCTTGCAACCTCTTATCACCTAAAAAAATTTAGGTAGCTCACTTGAGCGTCAAGAGTGTTGTCGCCGGCCACTGCCGGCCCCATACCCCCTTTTATTGTTTTGTAGGTCTAAAGACGTCATTTTGAGCCCTCACCCTCTACATCTGACCTCTCACCATTATCAGCCCTTTCCCAATTGTTTTTCATCTCCTTTAAAGCCTCAAAACAGCCCACATACCAAGGTTAAGTGAAGTACCCTAAATCTCAAAAAATAAATTTATTGTTTTAGTGAGATTTTGTCCTCTTTTTCTTACACCCAAAATCTACTTAAAACGAAGTATAATACAATTACTTTGAATACCAAATCAACTCATTCAAAATAAATAAATAAATAAAGTTATTGTGCAGGGAAATTAACGTTGACAATCATCATCCATTAAGTTTAGCAAAACCCAATGCAAATTTGGACATAAAATGTGAACGTTAACAGGATCATGTCAATGTATTATGAATCACAGCCAGAAAAAATGACTATAGACCACACGCATCTATTAAGTCAGAAAATTCTTTTAAGTGAAATTGTACATTGACCAAGTTGATTGAGAAAAGTATTCATCCATGATCCATTTATCTTCTATTGTTCTAAGTTGTAGTCATGGCATTAATTAAATGAGTGAAATATTCTTTGATAATACCTGCAGAAATTACGTTAAAAGAAAACCGGCAGAAATTATAATCTTACTTCTCTACAAGATCTTAAATGAATTATTTTAAATAAATTATTGAAGTATAAATTTTTGAGTACTTTATTTTATTTATTTTTTAAAGATGAGTTGAGTATTTTTATAAGTGTGCAGAGTAAATAAAGATAGTTAATTTAAGTAGTTTAAGGACTTCTTTTGCCATTTGAAAGAGTGTAAAAAGTAAAATTTAATTTTCTAGACTTAATAAATGAGTTTTCAAAGTAATAGAGTGTTAGAAAACAATTTTTAGAGTGAAAATAACCTTACCCTTATATATGTTATGAATGAAAGACATGAATTTTGTATTTCTTATATTTTTTTTTAAACTTGCTCCCTATAGAGGGTTTTCTTATTTTACTAGTTTATGCTCTGATATAGTTTTTTCTTACCTATACAGGTTAATTTGCTTGTTTACCCCTTGATTATAGATTAAAAAAGGAAAAGTTAATTATATTTAGATATTATATTTACCACTTAGGTCGTTGATAATATTTTAGTACCATATTTCATCGTTTGTGTTAAAATCATAGCCAAAAATAAGAAAAAAAAAGTGCTATTAAAAAATAAATAAGACCTGTTGACAAACATATCAATTAATTTATATTTGCAAATGTCTCAAATACATATTTTTTATGTGGCCTTAATTTTTAACGTTGAAATTCAGTCAAAGACTTGAAAGAAATAGTTTTGATTTTAAAACGACTTAAATGATGCTTTTTACAAATTTCGGATATTATCATTTGACTATTTTAGGGCAAGAAAATGTTAAGAATCCCAACATTTGAATTCCAATTTGAGTCCCAACATTATGTGTCACTTATATAATAGATAATGAATTTTATACCTAATAAAATTACTTAACCACTATCTAATAGATGAATACCACATTAATTAGGATCTAAATTGAGACATAAATATTGAGATACCTAATATTGTTCTTAAAGTATATTAAACAACTACAAGAAGTATTGTAGACTATCATTTTACTATCATATCTTTCTTAAACAATAAGGACTCAACTAAATAATAAGCCTTGTTTTAACACCAAAAATGAAATTACTTACCAAAAGTTTATTACGGACCTAAATAATGAAAAAATATCTAACAATGATCAACGTATCATTCTCCTTATAATCTAATATTGCATATTTATATTCTGTTTTAAATTAATTGAATTTATTAAATGTTTTATGGACCAGCATTTTCTCATTTAGTAAAATTGTAGATTGGTAGTTGTTAGATGAAAAGAAAATATAAAATTTATTAAATCTTATCTTCAAAAAGTCATAGATATACACATTCTAGAAGAAAATCTTTGAAAAATTTGGAGAAGATCCTGGCCCTTATAAAATATAAAAACTAGTAAAGGTTGTTTGCACTTCATCGCCAAACATATTCTGGTCTTCTTTTATTGTAAACAATCATTTACAATTCTTTTTATTTTTTCCCTTGCTACAATTTTCATCTACATGAATGAAAATTAAGCAACTTAGGGCATTAGATTGCGATGGTTGATTAAATAATTTGCTTCTATTGTGCGAACAAAATAAAATGTTGATTGAAAAAGTAGTTTTATGTTCGATAAACTGTATTGCTGCAATTGCTATATGTTAGAATAGAAAAATATATGTATTTGGTAAATTTGATTAAGAAAGTGTTATTTTATTATATAATAACTAAAATAGACATAAGTTTAAGTTATCTTTAATTTTTTAGAATATGTTTAATAATGTTTAAACTTGCCTTTTTCTTTATAAAAAGCATAAAATGAAAAAAAACTCAATTAAATAAGATCTAACGAACTTCATAATTTATTACATAGAATATAATAAAAATTCATACTAACACATAATCTAAATAAAATAAAAAAGTAATATACACTGCATTCACATTAAATTTGTTGTAATAAACACAACGACTACAGAAAAATATAAATAGACTAAACGTTAAAAGTCATGCTTATGAAATTGATTTTAAAAGTCACAGTTAATTTTGAAGTTGTTCATAGTTCAAAAAAAATTTACGTAATCACACACAAGTCTTATTGAATCTTATAATACAAAATAAAAGTAAAATATGAAAAGAGTAAAATTCAACTTACCCTATATAAAGTGACTATATTCAAAATGCCCCCAAGGATATGAAAATATTAAATTATCCCCAAAATGTCGTAATCTGTCCATTAAAGTTAACAGCTTAAAAGGTAAAATCATGCTTGAACGAATACCATAACAAGCGTTAGCCTGGAGAAATGCAACTAACTTCATTGTTGTATGGCATGTCAAGTCAAGGCAACTTTTCAATTAGCCCCTATATGTCTATAATTTTAAATTGGGTAATATTATAGTAAGTGATTTCTCAAAATTTTTAATGAGAAAATATATAAGTGGTTAAATGTAAAAATAGTGAAATATTCTTTTCTTTTAGCTCGAACCATCATCTTGTTCACATGTAGAAAGAGAAACTTTGAAACAGAGCGTCAAAATATTGGCCATAAAGAATGCATTTTGGTTTAAAAGAATACCAAAAAGGTGACCATTAGAGAGTGCTTGCCAGAAACAACAACTTTACGATGGCTGAGGTAAGGAACTTTTTCTTTTTTTTTCCATTAAGTTATTTCAATTAAAATGGGTCTAGCAATATTTTTTTAAATGTAGGATAGTGTTTAGTAAAACAATGATTAGCACATATGATAAATTTAAGTTTAAACCCTAGTTCTTAGTCAAATAGGGTTTTTTTTTTAGTGTACTATTAACGAAATTTTTATAGTATTTCCTGTAGAAATAGGTTGCTAGAGACAAAAAAAAGCATATAAATTTGTATGATTTATTGATATATACTATCTTGAGTGTTGTGTCAACAAACGTAGCCGAGAAACTATGTTATTGATATATACACAAGATGTTTTGGTCATGAATGTTTTGGTTTTGTTTTTCATTTTATGATATCATGGCTATGCTGGGGTTACTATTGATATTTGTTATGGATGTGTTTTTTTTTTTTTTTTTTGGGTTTATGGATGTAAACTTTTTTAGTAAAACTTTTAAGGGTGGCCTCATTGACCTTGACTTTCTTAGTAGAGTTGCTTTGATCAATGCCGCAATGTAAAAAATGTTTAAGAGATATAGTTATAGAGATAAGAGATTCATCATTGAAGTTTTACTGCTGTAGAATGGAAAGAAGGGTACAATAGATAATGATCACAAGCTGTAGTAGATATGACACTTGTACAATAAGAAGAAGTATACAAAGATTGTATTTAATATGAGCATCATAGCACTTAATGTGATGTAAGTGATTAAAAGAAGGTTGTTTCAAGATGATATAGAAGATATTGCTGATGGGCCTGATGTTGAACCTTAAAATGTGTTATTTGTTTTTAAGAAGCAAGAAACTGAGAATGTTGAAGCATAACAGTAGCTAAATGCAATTGTTATTGGGAAAAGAGGTGTTAAAAAAAGTTAGTGGGAAGAAAGAGATCAACAAAATCACAAATTAAATTCCCAAACTCTTCATTCTAAAACCACAGTTCATAATTAAACCCACAACAATTAAACCCACCACTACAGCAGATACCTGATCTTGAAACATAAACCACCAACTGAACCTGAAACTACACTAGAACCTAAACTTGAAATACAAATGACAACTCAACCCACCATTGCAGCAGAAGCTGAACTTGAAACACAAACCACAACTTAACCCACCACTGTAGCAGAAGCTGAACTCAACCCATCACTATACCAAAACCTGAATTTGAAACACAAACCACAACTCAACATGATATTACACTACAACCTAAACTTCAAACAGAAACCATCTTCAAGTCCACACCACATCTTGATCCTATATATGAACCCCCACCTAAAAATGAACCTAAAATTCAAACTACAAAAAAGGTACTAGAGAAAATGAAGGCACTTGTTAGCAACAATATACAAACTATTACGTTTGATCCCTTTTTCATACATATAAAAGGGGCTTTAGATAATACATTCTCAATTATTCAAATAGCAACAACAGAAATGCCATCAGAGTTTGACCAAACCCCATTCCTAATACTAACAATAGCACTGCCATTTTAGATGGGCAAAACTCCATTACCAATACCTACATTTAACCCTCTTTCAGGTGATGGTAGTCCAAACAAGGATGATGATGAAGTAAGACTCACTCCTCACATCTTTCAGACTGACTTTGATGTTGCTGATAACTTTCATGAGTTTACAGTGGAAGTTGATGAAGAAGATGTTGAAGCTACTGATTTTCATGACATTACAGTTACTAATGTTGAGGCTGTTGATCTACTACTGTCCCAATTCTTGAAGAATAAACAATTCCATAGGTCCAGAATGTCAAAAGCTGTATGTTCTTAATCAAAGCCACTAAATCACCAGCAGAAGATACTGTGCCTACTAAGAATTTATCATCAGAAGTTGTACAAACTGAATCTTTTAAAACAAAGGAAAAATTTTCAAAAAATTACATGTTATTGTAACATCTTTACATAGGGAAGCTAATAAGAAAAATGGTTACTGTTGTCCAAATTAGAGCTTCTTAAAGGATTACAAATCAGATAATGCCTCATCATACTACAATAAAGGCTCATAAGAAGACTGTAAAGTAAAAAGAAACACCAACTTTGTAGTTTCTTAGAAAGTTATGGGTAGGCCCAAGCCAAGTAAGAAGAGTAGATCAAATATGAATGGTGATGGTGCTGGTCCATTAAAACCTATAGAAGAAGATGATGAGATATTACTAGATGAGGAAAAAGACTTCCACATCTAGTTTGAATTAGAAGATGACATTTTTGGAGCCACAAGAATAAATAAGAGTTAACATGAACACGAATCTCAAAATGAGGAAGATGATGACTTGATGGATATGAAAATAATAACTTTTGACTATGGGCCACTTTTAGACTCAGAGGATAAGTGTCACATCCGTAAGTCATGAGGCCGACTGCCGTGGCTTGGCTTGGGGGCCTTGTGTCGAGTCTTGGTAGCAAGCGGACGCGCTTATGGTGAGCGCGGAAACAAGGCATAGCTGACGCGTTGGCTGGGGCGCGGAAGCATGACGCACGCTGCAGCATGGGTGCAAGCAATGCGGGGCAGCGGGCGCAAGTGCGTGCGGGGAGGCGTACGCAGCAACTCGCAAGGCGATGAGGCGCAGTGGGATGTGCGGGCTTGTGGTGCAGTGCGCGCAAGTGCGGGGCATAGTGGGCGCGCAAGCACGAGGCGCTAGGGCCCTCGAGCACGGGAGTAGGCGCGCGAGCGCAAGGTATAGCAGCACGTGAGCAAGCGTGGCACAGCAGAGCGCGAGCACAGGGCTTGGCAGCGCGGGCCAGTTGCTGGATTGCGGCGATGGTTGCGAGTATAGCGTGCCGGAGGGCATGCGAATGTGCAGCGACAGGAGGGCGCGCACATGGGGCCGAGTGATGCGAATATGAGAGGCGTCATGAGCGGACTGTGGGCGGATAATGGTGGATTGACGTGGAGCATGGCTGGCCGAAATTCACCAAGTAGTGGGTGAGAATTAAGGATGAGTGGCGGCATGGATGCAGCCAACATGAGGAGACATGGCCTTGATCATGTGCCTAAAATGGAGGGCAAAGGTGGGTGGTTTTGGGCGGTTACAGCCCATGATCTTTGCTAAGTGGCATAGTGGGTAGCGGTTACCCTAAGATCAATGGGGAGTGGAGATGTTTCCAAGATCATGCTTAGTGGGGGCCTAAACTTGGGGAAGTTAACCTTAGCAAGTGGGGGTGTCACTTGCAACCCATGTATATATAGATGGGAATGGGTGTATGTAGGGGACCAAAATTTTGGTGAGCATTTGGTCCTTGTGCATACTTCGCCTGAACTATCTTGTAATCTTTTCTTATTGAGGGAATAGAAAAGTTGGAGGTCGGAGCCTCCGTAAAAGCCACATTACTTGTGTTCGGTGTTGTGTGCGTGGTTGTTCTTTGTGTTGGCGAGATTAGCTCTTGTAGAACCTCCATTGTGCGAGTGTTGGGGCGCTTCCTATCAAATTCACTTCCATCGCATAGAATTGCTTCCGCTGCATTCAAGTAGGCTGGCTAAGTGGGGTGCTTAGCGCCATCACATGAGGGCTTTCGCATACAGGGGGAAAGCCGTGTGACAATAAGCATGATGTCTCATATGTTGGGTGGGCAAATGTTTAAGGAGGGTATAATATCAATGGAGTTTAGACAGGGAATGGAGTTGAAGAACTTCAAAGAATGTTTATGGGCTCTGAAAGATTTCTATATTCAAGAATGTTTTAGGGGTCGAAGTTTCATGTTCTAGAGAAAAAGGTTTATGTGTAACTGCTAGGCAAAACAAGCAAAACAAGCACCTGTTCAAAGTATATGCAATACTTGAGAATTGGGGTAAATGCTTTCAAATTCGATCTTTGCACAATATACACTCTTTTAGAAGTCTTGATGACAATCCTGAGATAATTGAAGCTTGGATAATAAGAAAGTACTGTAATAAAGTGCTTGTTGATCCAATGATAGTTATGGACACATTTTGGATGATCTAAAGACAATGTATGGGGTGAATATTGTTCGATAAAAGATTTGCAGGGCAAAGAGAAGAATTTCAAAATAAGTTGCTAGTGATGACCATGCTGACAGCTTCAAGTCATTGTGGAATTATGCAAATATCATCAATCAACAATACTAGGGGTATTGGCCTTACTAAAGGTGCCAAAGCAAGAGACACCTACTGATACGTGCAGGTTTTAACGGTTTATAGTGATCTTCTCAAGACTCAAAGATGGGTTCGTGAAGTACTATAGGCCATTCATTAGGCTTAATGGCTATCACTTGAAAGGGCCATTTGAAGGTGTGTTGTTATGAGTAGTAAGTTTGGATGTCAATCAGGGAATGTTTTCAATTACAATCTATGTATGTGAATGTAAAAACAATCAAACCTGGACTTTGTTTTTAGGTCATTTGCAAGAGTATTTATTTAATAATAGGTAGTGGACATTCATGATTGATAGGCAAAAGGGTATGTGAATCTAAAAACATTCAAACTGGATTTAATGCATTTTATTTGGTGTTCACTAAAGCACAAAATAAGTTTTGTATAAGACGCGGTTGCAAAGCTTAAGACACGATTCCCTTTTGTGGAATTGAAGGATGAGTTTTAGACAGCAGTTAAGGCATCCAATGAGGGATTTTTGTGAAGGCAATGAATGGCATGCGAAAAATCGTTGAAGATGCATTTTAGTGGCTAAGAAAGTTAAACCCCAAGCATTGGTCACTGCATGCCTTTGATAAATTTGCAAAGTGTGGTCACACAACAAATAACATGACAGAGAATTGGAATGCATGGCTTAGTGAAATGAGCAAAACACTGATAATATCTTTGGTGGAGCATGTTAGGAAGCATATGATGAAGGTAATAACTAAGAGGAAACAAACTTGTTTGAAGTGGCCAACTGATGTTCCTGCTTTTATTAATAGGAAGATGAATAAAATACTGAAGGTTGGTAAGAATTATCATGTCATACCGACAAGTGATGCCTTATATGAAGTTGAAACTGGCCAAGAGTCTTATTTTGTTAATCTTGATGACCATACATGTAGTTGTGGGCTGTAGTAGATTAGTGGCTTATCATGCAATGCCTTGTATAGCTCACATTAGAGGTACTTGTAAGAAATATATTGCTCGTTATTTCGTAAAGGATGCATATTTAAGATGTTATTATGGCATTATTGCTTGACAATCAAAATAGCCACTTGTTAAAGCTAATGAAATATTACCCCCTACTGTTCAAAGACCACCTGGGAAGTCCAAGACATCTAGAAGAAGGGAGGTTGATGAACTAGCAGAATATCAAAGAAGATTCATAATATGTTGTTCATACGGTCGATGTATTGGTCATAATATAAAGGGCTGCGCTATTGATCTAGCCAATGCACATAAGAAGACTGTACATATATTGGTTAGTTTGAGGTTACATACAATTTTAATTTTTGTTAAAGTAAACTTCAAATTACCCCACCTAGAGTGAATATACATGGGCTAAATTGATGTTTTTGTATCTGGAGTGGGGGAGGGGGTAAATTGAAGTTATTCACTCTAGATCGGGAGTAATTTGAAGTTTATCAATTTCAAGAGATTAATTGTACTGAAAAAATTTGCTTTACTGTGTTGAACAGAAGTATAGGAAGAATTAGACAGTAATTTCAAGCTTAGGAGCATCATTTATAAGGGTGAATGCTACTGCAAACTTAGCGCATGGTGGATTTGCATTAGGTATGTGATGTTTGATAAACGTATAATGAAGTTAATAATTTTGAAACTGAAACGTGACTTGATTTATATGAATTAAACTTGCGAATGATGGATGCATTGTGATTGGTAATTGAGCCAACACCTAATACTTCAACACCACGGCTAATTCAATCAACAAAGGGTTCAACAACAAGAAAAGCACTGATAATAAAAGAAGCATCAATAATAATCAGAGAAAAAAAGAAACCAAGGAATGCATCAACCAACATAAAGAAATGCAGTTTTTGATCAATTTCCAATGCCACCAACAACAGGCATTGAAATTACAGAGGGAGGCAAATCTGATAGGGACACTCCATAATCTGCCCTAGTTCAAACAAAGAAAGATTTGAAGGGCAAAGCAGTAGCTCAAAGCGGCTGTAATTTTTTTTTTCTGTAATTTTTTTTTTAAATCAATCTTTTTACTTACATGTAAAATGTTATTTTTGCTAATATGCTAACTACTATATTCTTTGACTTTATGTTGCAAAGACTTATAGCTATAGTTAACAGCATGATCACAGCAGTATCGACATTTTAATACATTGCTAAGATAGTGCATTTTATCTATGTAATTATAGTGTGATTGCAGACTTTAAAATTGGGGTTGTTGCAGTTAATGTTTGATCTATAAATCACTTATCATAGAAGCTGAAAGGGGAAATGTAATATGCTACTAGTGAATATTGACTGAAATAATATAAGTATATCTTCAACTGACAATACATTTAACTAAATGTAATATATGAATTTTTTATTTTTTTTTGCATGGAAGGGCTTCATTCGGCTATTTAATTTAATTTATACTACTTTCTAGGCTCATACTTCAATTATGAGCAACATTAACATATATATCATACAAAGTACCAACATGAACAAGATAACATGTAGTAGTTTAATGATTGAATCTAATTTTGGAGCAAGCTTATTAATCCCATCTCCGGCATCTTCTTGTCTTTAAGTCCCAGATTATCATCACCTTGCGAACCTTGACTCAACTTTCCCAATCCTCTTATAACTATCCTATACTTGTACATACTTGGCTCAAGCCATTTGAAGAAATTACAACATTTATTATGGCATTTGTAGTATAGCTTTTTAGCATTTGCGGTAGACTTTGAGACGTATATAGATGCACATTTACTACAATCTTAGCATAATTTGTTTCTCAACTTGAACACCTTCCTATTAATCTCCAACTTCTCATTTTCATCTCCATCTTCATCTTCGAAATAAAACCAACTACCTCTTGAAAATGACATAACTACTATTATTTCTTGATATTTTTATGTGATGTTTGTGATTTTGCTAAGTATGAACCTTGTTAGGACCTATAAAATAATGATGAGTTTGATTTTTGAATTAGAATTGTTATAGTCATAGAGATAGAAGGATGATTTTTGAATTTTCAAAATAAGTCGTGCAAATCTGAGGAAAAAAATTTCATTTAGTGGCATGCCTTGTAAAATTTTTGAATCCAAATCCCAAATATGGAATGAATTTGAAACTTTTTAACCAAACAAGTAAAATGCATATTTTTAATATTAAAATCCTAACACTCCCACATTTTCTGGCAAAGATGTCACATCAATAGCTTTTTCAAAAGTAAAATATCCCCACAACACCACTTAGATAGGATCTTGTATTACTCGCAAGGGTTATCTAGTACTTTACAAAGTCAACATGAATTAGCTGCTAAATTTCACGGCACTTAGGTGGTAAATTGATGTTTTCGTATCCTCAAGGCATTTTGAATATAGCCGCTCTTGTTGAGGGTAAATTAAATTTTACGCATATAAAAAATATGAAATTACTGCATTAAAACTTTGATATTGGAGAGTTGTGACAATAAGCAATTATTGTGGTAATATGATATTTAATGGCTTATATATTAGGGTGTATGGAAAATAAGACATAATTATTTTTGTTTAAATTATTGAGTTATAATATAAACTTTAAAAAAGTGTGGTAACTTATTTAATAAGCTGCTTATGAAAAGCAGACCCCTACCAATAGAGCTGGCAAAATGAGTGGGTCACCGGGTCGTGTTCGTGCCATGTCAACCTCATGTCATGTCAAATTTAGGTCGATCCAAACACGACTCATTTAATAATTGTGTCAAAGATTGTGATCCTAACTCAACACAAAAGATAAATGGGTTATCCAATACCCCACTAAATATCTATATACTTAACAAAATTAATCAAACATTTGCACACTATATATGCCCTCATTTTTTTTTCTCATGTAGATGTACTTTTAAACCGTGGGGTTTAAGAGAGTTGGTTTTTAACTCTCTTAAACTGCATGGTTTAAGAGCGTGCCCACAGTTAAAAGAATGTGAGCGTCCGCACCTAAAAATAATTATGTATGTGTATATTAATAATATAAAATATAGATATCTACTAAAATATTAAACATTTATGTTGTTGAAGTTTTAATGGTATATATGTAAATGAAACACTATGTATATGTTTATCCTTTCAAAAAAATAAAAAAAGAGAATCATGTCCAATATTTGAGTTTTGATGATAAGAACTTATAAATTAATTTAGAATGAAAAATATAATCGTGACATGGAAAAAAATTGTGTTGACCTAGACATTTCCCATTTAATAATTGGATAATCGGGTCGTGTCAAATTTTGCTAACTCTATGGCTATCAACTTTTAAAAGTTACTGTCAAAATGGATAAAATTAAAAATAAGCAGTTTTTATAAAATTTACCTAACAATTTTTTTTAGACAAAAAAATATGAAATAAGTAGTTTATTCATTTTCAATTTTAATCCTAAATGGGCCCTCATATTAAAAAACACCATTACATAACCAAGCTTGGCCAAAAAGCCATGTCAGTCCTAAGGGTTTAAGAAAAAAAAGTCTTAGCTAGGCCCGACCCTCAATGTTTTCTTTTTAAATATTTGAACTTAAATTTATAAATTAAAATAAAAAATAATAGAAAAATAAAAAAGAAAACTTAAATATATAATTTCAAAATCAATGACAATTCAGAAAACTTAAAATTTTAATACTAAACTCACACACAAATTGTCACACTCACACACACCCTTGATCCACCGTCGATCGAACCAGTTCACTACTGGCATTGATTTTGTCCATCTCACCAACCCCTTTCCCTTGTAAAATGCTTATTCCATCATGTACATTCAATTTCCGGATGCACCAGCTTAGAATTGCTATGAGTTGGTTTGCTATGTAATACTATTATTTAAACTTACTATGTCTTTGAAAGTTTCCACTTAATTATATCTTGTTCATCAATTTTGAAGCATTTCAAATTCCCCATTTAGTTTATTTATTCAAAGGTCAACTAATTTAGGATCTTTAGGCATTAGATTGTTAGCTATATGGCTATATAGCATTTTGATTTTGATGATAACAAACCATGGCCTATTGGATAATATTGGTTTTATATAGTATGTTTTCAACACAAGAGAAAGAATGATGTTTTTCTCGAAGTTCTTTATATAATTTGAAAGGAAAATTCTTAGCAAAAACAAGTTTCTATAGATAGAAATATATTTTCTTGATAAATGGCATCTTGCTTAAGATAACCGGCAAACCAGATTCAGAGAATATGCTTACTGGAGTTAACCGACAAATAGGATATACTAACCAGCAAATCGGATTAAGAAAATATGCTTATTGGAGTTAATTGGCAAACCAGATATACTAACCGGCAAACTAGATTTACGACCTTAGCTCTCTGGACTCAATCCGTGAACTGGTTACCAATAAATGGTAAACCAGTTCTTAAAAATTCAAGTTGCAGCTATAATGGTAAACTTAAGTGGTAACCTAGTTATGATAAATGGCAAGCTGATTATGATCGAAAAGTCAATAACGACTACTTTTCAGCTCCAACTATAAAAAAGCTCAATCATATTCAAATGAGAGATTCAACAATTGGCATTGAGCTTACTCTTGCATATTCAAATTGTCTTGAGCTTAAATTTGTTTATTCTTTCATTGAAACACACTTTGGGCTTTTATTTGTAAACACATACATTGTGTGTGTGAAAAATCTGTGTAACTTTATTTCAATATCAAAATTGAGTGATTATAAGTGTGGGAAGTAACTGGTTAAGAGGTTTGGGATAACCTCTAAATGTAAAGGTTTATTGACATCTTAGAAGTCAATTGTAAGCATCTTGAAGCCTTGGGTTGAAAGGCTTGGATAGTGGAATCCTAAAGCGTGGTGAGCTTGGATGTGTGAACGTAGGCGGGGTTTGCCGAGCCACGTAAAAATTTTTGTGTTTGTTTTTTTTTTTTATCCCTTATCTCTTTATTTATTTCTTGCTTAAATTTAGTTTTATTAAATTTGCATAAGATGTTAGTTTAAATCGATTTGTGTTGTAAATTGCATAATTTTTAAATACCCAATTCACCGCCTCTTGAATTGCACGCTTAGAATTTCTTAGATAACCTTAATTATTAAGAGGGTGCTTGACATTAAATATGTAGGCTTTTTGCTTTATTTTCTTAATTTTTTTATTTTCGAACAATTTTTTTCTTTAATGCATTATTTATTACAACAATTTATTAATTACTATCTGATTACAAGTTTATAACAATTTTTAAAATATGTGAATGCCTGGGCTTACAATGGCTCGGCCGATCTATGGCCTAACCCATCAATTTGCCATCCTTAACCACTAGTGCTCCAGCTAAAAACCATAAAAATGGCAAAGGTAGAAGCGCGAAAGCACAAATTCTATCATAAAAACTTATTAAGAATTTAAAAATGATCCCCCCCATCACTCAGAACCTTCAGATGAAAAACTCTCATGGCTGCAGTCTCAGATAATTGGCAACGATGTAGAATTTGATATTCATTTGGAAAAAGAAGACTTATGTCATGCTGATCAAACTGCCTCTGGCCGTTCTCTTCGCTACATCGAAGACTATGTCATTTAACAGCGTGGTTCCATTTTATAGTATTTTTTCCTAATATTGTAAAATTTTTAAATTTTATTAATCTTCATGCGGCTGGGTGCAGCTAAGCTGGTACTTACATTAATAATATCCTTTTTCTGCTTGTAGTAATGTCGCCGGAATTTTTCCAGATACAAGATCAATTGCTAGACTTCTCCACCAATATGGAGGCTTTGCATGCTTCAATTTTGCTGCAAGGTAAATAAATTTTAAGCGTTTCGTATAATTTTTGCTTCAATTCTAGCATTATAGTTGCTACTTGATCTTATGGATTTAAAATTTGATGATATCATAGTGGTCCTTACGTGAAAATCAACTTGAGATCAAGGAAGATTGATGGCTATGATGCAATTTTGCTCAGTACACACAATTTTCTTGGAGGGCCAGGAAATGTTGGGATACTTTTTGATGAATAAAGCTCTTTATCAGCAGGTGTCTTCTCCCCTTTCAACTTGTGGAGGTGGAACTTATGTGAAGGCCTTCAATGAAAAGGTACACTTTCTTACTATTTTCTGTACTTATTAATGCCAAAAAGATGCTTGATTTGGAATGCTTGCAATTAAAATTTTAAATATTTTTTTTAAAGGCACTGCGGTGTGCTAAGCACAAATCAAATTTTTAACTCCACATCTCTTTAGAATTTGGAAAACATGGAAAAAATGGAGGAACACCTCAAATTATTCGAATGATTAGAGCAGCATTACCCTTTTGGATAAAAGAATATATTGGTTATGAAGTCAGTAAGAAATAGGAAGACATTTACGTTGGAAATAAAGTGCAATAGAGAGGATTAATTCTGGGTAACATAAGAGTCAAGGGACAGGGTGTATTGTCATTCCTCGTACATTCAACAACCAGTTCTTCCTTAAAGAATAAGAAAACTGAGATAGATAAGCCTCTACACCTTTGTTGCAACACTAGCGGGCGCGCGTAACCCTATGGCCACAACCTACTTTATTTTAATCAGACTCGATCACAGAGAGCTCGTTCTTCAATAGAAAAAGTCATTATTTAGTATTTGCATACGTGATATTGATACAATATCATAAATTTGATGACTATAATATTCAACTTACTGCAGGGATACTTCGGAGTGAAACCAGGATGGACAAGAATTACCTTCAACTACAACATGCCGAATGAGGAATTTGAGTTCAATTCTGGATGCATTGGAGTTTATAGCAGCATATGGCCAGAGATTTATACCCTTGTATCACTTCAATGTAAAAGAAGGCAACTAGTGCTCTAGTCAGAAGGCAATTAAGGACATGATTGATACGAAAAATAATAACAATATCAACAACCCTTTGGCCAATGTCTTACAGGACTTGAGACTATCTAATGAACACAAAAATCCTGACACTGAACGTCTCAAAAAGATCAATTTGTATGCTTCTTATTTAGACACTGGTAAAACCATGGCTGAAGATATAGACCCCAATATCCAGTACTTCAGATCTTTCTTCATGATAGGAATCAAATCAGAGACGACGGCAAACACTATATTAATAACAAAGAGTGATTGTTTCAATCATTACCAATAAATTCAAAGATTGATTGTAAATCAGTATTAAGTTGATTGAATCAATCTCTTTGTAAATCAATCAAATCACAATTGTAATATTTCCCTTCTTGTATTTTTAGTTTTTGTAATAATTTAGAGTTTTTTGTGCCCGTAAACCAATAAAAGTGGCATTTATCTTTTCTCCACAATTTTTAAAAGTTTTTACTTCAGATATATTTATCCTTGATGTTTCAAAAACTGAGTTCTATTTGGATTGTGAGTATTCTATAAGTTTTAGTTTATTCTAAGAAAGTATACGAGCAAATTTCAATTTATAATTCCTTAATTGAGTCGGTTGATAATTTTCAGGTGAAAAGTTCAAGTCTCCCTATAATTATGAGAGTATTCCACATTGGTATCTTTTTTGTTAATTGTATTGCTTGTTCTTGTAGAACTTGCCACACCATGACCTTCTTTAGGGCTTGGCCTAAATTCATCATTAGTGTCTTCCACATTATATATTGTATTATTGTTTGTTCCAGAATGGGTTGGTCATCAGCACCTTTTCTAGGGGTTGGCCCAGATCTATCGACATTTTCTTTTTTTGTAATATCTTGAACTGTTTGCAGCGGTTAATGCAGAAAATATTGTGAGGATCAAGAAGAAAGATAAGTATTTCTTAAATGTGATGAAGGCCATTGCAACAAGCAATAGTCGATGACTTGATGAGGACATGGAGTGCGTGCATGCATGCATGAAGAATTTGTAGTCTTCAATTTTTTTTTTCAATTTGTAATTAATTCTATTTGTATAATAATTTCTATTGGTTTTTGGCTACAACTAAGAAGTAGAATTGTTAGTTCACCGAAACTTTCTAGTCTATATGCTTGTAGTGCAAGTGTCCTACTTCTACTGCAGGTTCTATGTCCCTATGTCCTCCTTTTGGTGTGGTGTGGTTTGGGATGGGGAAGTTTTTGTTAGTTCTGGCCTTTTCATTTGTTGAGCAGAGAGTCAAAACGACTGGTTATTAATAGAATTATTAATAGCAACTAGAGTAATGATAGAGCTACAATTATATTATACAAACAAGTATGTACAAACTGATGTGGCATGAGGAGATTGGTTGTATAAAATCATCATGGGCCCATGTAATTAAAAATGATAACTGTTATCTTTTTTTAACTAATCTCTTTATACCACGTCAGATTGTACATATTAGTTTATACAAAACTGTTTGTGGCTCTATCATTATTGTAATAACCAATAACACTAATATTAATTAATTAATAATAATAGTAATAATAGCTTTAACAACAACAACAATAATTTTAACTAATAATATAAATATTAATTAATTAATTAATTATAATAGTAATAATAATTTAACAACAACAACAACAACAACAATAACAACAACAACAACAACAACAATAATAATAATAATAATAATAATAATAATAATAATAATAATAATAATAATAATAATAATAATAATAATAATAATAATAATTATTATTATTATTATTATTATTATGATTGTTATAAAAAAAAATGGTACAGCGGATACTGGAGACATATGACAGTCAATTATTCTTAATTTTTGATTTTTACTAAGATAAAAAATATTGGAGACATATCATTTGGAGATAATTCAAAAGGTAAGTGTAACATATGCATTTTCGTAAAAAAAAAAAAAAAAAATGCGGGCGGTAAAAATATAAAAGGCAGTAAATGGAAAAAAAAAAAAAACGCAGCAAACACACGCGTGAGCGAGAGGGAGATGTTTGACCCGAAAACCCGACCTGACCCGACCCGCGAACCCGACCCGGTCATATCTCCATTTTCCGGCCACTTCACCGGCTAAGGAAGGTACCGATCGGAAGCTCTCAAGTCGCTGGTCAGCTTCCCGCCGTCGTTGCCGCTCGAAAGCCACCGGAATGCCGCCGATTGAAGCTTGAATTGCCGCCGAACCGCCGCACGATTCGCCACGATTCAGCCGGTTTTCGGCTACGCCACCACCTGGAGTTTGTTCCCTGCACGACAAGCTTCCATTTCCGACCATCCACAGCCACCGGAGAAGCCGCTTTGCCGCCGGCTGACAACTTGAGAATTTGCGGCTGTTGAGCTAGATTTCGGCGCCGTTGCCGCGCGTGAGAGCTCAGCCCCGGCACCGTTGGACTCAGCGTGGTCTGAAGTATCTGACCTGAACTTCCGAATCGCCGTTGCTTGAATTCCGGCCACCGTTGACCGGCAAGGGCATTTTGGTAATTTCACAATTTGGGGGCAATTTTGTAATTTCAAACTTTGTTGATATTTTCGTAATAATTAGAATTGAGGATAAATGGGTCATTAAGATTTCAAGAGTAATTCAGTAATTCACAATTTTGAGAGTTTACGGATGCGAGGGTAGTTTCATAAGTTTATTAACGCGGAAGTTGTAGATTATGGATGAATGCTCGTTTCGAGTTTTATTGCGTAAATTTAGTTATATGTTAGATTTACGGAATGTAATTATGTCGTTTCGTTGATTTAGGAGGACCCGTGAGCGAGGATCAGTCCGCGGGCGTGGACGACCGCCGAGTTTGACCATCGTCACTGTGAGTGGAATATACAAAACCTATTTTCATAGTTTATGATAATAATAAAGCATGTTTGTGAATTAAGTATTTTAAATGAACGAATTTAAATGATTTTCTTAAAATGGATTAGATTCACATATTGATATGTTATTAAAAAATGTATGGTTACTGTTTTGCGGCATCGAGTTTGGAATTTTGAATATAAGAACAGTTGATTTACATGTGTTCATGGAAAGAAATTCATGATATAAAGATTGTATTTAAAAGTATTGGACAGTACCCTTCCCTGTCTATCCGGTGGTCGGGACATGGCGGTACCCAGATAGTACGTCATTGCACGTCTGTCGAGGGCCGGATATGATGAGATACAGATATTGAGATACAGATGAGATATAGGCCTTTGGGGCCCGTCTGAGTACACACAGAGGCTTTGGGCCGTGTGTTTGGGCGCTTTTATCCTTTGAGGACTGGATATGCGTGCACAGATATGATGGGATATGAGATGGCACTTCCTTGTCTATCCGGTGGCCGGGACATGACGGCACCTAGATAGTACGTCATTGCACGTTCGTCGAGGGCCGGATATGACGAGATTATTCCACTGGGTACCTGTTTTCGTGATGATTTTGATATTCGGCATTTGCTACGATAAATGTGATTTCCTTGATTTTATGCAGTATTATTTACTATTATTTTATCAGTGCATGATTTAAATTACGTAAGTTTATTGGAATTCTTATGATATTTTGATGACATTATTTTGAGAAAAGTGAATTGTTTTACAGTAATTTACATTTTCAAAAGAAAATTATTATCCACTCACTGAGCTCACTGAGTTTTATACTCACCCCGTTTAATCATATTTTCCCCCCCTCCCACAGGAGGTTGCATGTACATGAACTCAACCCAGTGACTGTAGATATTTTGAGTTTTTGGCCACGCTGTAATAGAAATTATAAATACTTTATGTTAGGGCATTTTGATAAACTCTATTATTTTGGGATTCTATAATATTGATGTATTATTCTTTTGAGACTAAGAATAGACCAATTTATAGTACGATCAATTATAATATAGCCTTTTGGTACTTTATAGATATCTTGGATAATATTCAGTGCTATGGTTGCAACTGTTGAGCATTGAAGTTGGTTTGTCTATTGAATTATTTGGAAGTGTTTGTGTTACAATTTGTAGGTCGGGAGTATAATAATTACAGGGAAAATTCTGCCGAATTTTCTATAGAATTCTTATTAATTAATTTATGATCAGTACAGTTTTGGATGAGTCCAGAAAGACTTGCCCTGTAGTTCGGGGCGGGTCATTTCAAAAAGATTATTGGTATTGGTAATATCGGTAAAGATTCTTCTACATTTATTGAAAATGTGTGCTTAGTTGAAAATTTGAAACATAATTTGCTTAGTATCAGTCAATTGTGTGATAAAGGGTATAGAGTTATTTTTGACAAAACAAAATGTGTTATTGAAAATGCATGTGATGATAAAGTCTTGTTTGTTGGAAAAAGATGTGTTAATGTATATACCATTGATATAAATTATGCATCTACTCATGATAAGTGTTTTTCCGCATTACATGATGATAGTTGGTTGTGGCATATAAGACTAAGACATGCAAGCATGGATTTGATTTCAAAGATTTCCAAAAATGATTTAGTTAAAAGTCTTCAAAAAATTAGTTTTAAAAAAGATAGAATTTGTGAAGCTTGCCAATTTGGAAAACAAATTAAAACTTCTTTGAAAAACAAAAATCATGTTTCCACTTCAAAACCACTTCAATTACTTCGCATGGATTTGTTTGGACCTTCTAGATATGTTAGCTAAGTGGTAAATATTATGCATATGTGGTTGCAGATGATTATTCTAAATACATATGGGTATTGTTCTTAGCTATTAAGGATGATGCTTTTGATGTATTTAGAATCTTTTGTAGAAAGGTTCAAAATGAAAAAAAGCATGCTATTTCATGTATTAGAAGTGATCATGGTGGAGAATTCGAAAATTATGCATTTGAAAGTTTTTGTAATGATTTTGGCATTGAACATCAATTCTCATCACCTAGGACTCGACAACAAAATGGAGTTGTTGAAAGAAAGAATAGATCTATTCAAGAAATGTCTAGGACTAGGTTGAATGAAAAATGCATTACCTAAGTATTTTGGGCCGAAGCCGTCAACACCGCTTGTTATGTTTTAAATTGTGTGTTGATTAGACCTTATCTCAATAAAACTCCCTATGAGCTTATGGAAAGACAGAAAACCCAACATTGGTTATTTCAAAGTCTTTGGATGCAAATGTTTTATATTGAATACAAAAGACAATCTTGGTAACTTTTATCCAAAATCTGATGTTGGCATCTTTCTTGGTTATTCAAACACAAGCAAAGCTTATAGAGTGTATAATAAAAGAACTTTAGTTGTGGAAGAATCTATGCATGTCACATTTGATGATTTTAACCCTTTCTATATGAAGAAAGTTGTTGTTATTGATGATGCAAATGAAGAGTTATAAAGAGAAGAGTCATCAAAAGGTAAGCAAGATGATCTACCAAGCAAAGATCGAGAGGAGTAACAAGAAGAAGAACAAACTAACATAGAGCAAAATGAAGGTAATTCTCAAACACTCCCAAGGAGTAGAGGTATGTCTCTTCTGACCCTTAAAAATTAATCTTAGGAGATCATTCTCGAGGTGTAACCACTAGATTATCACTTAAAAATACTTGTGAGCATGCTGCATTAGTATCTCAAATTGAACCAAAATCCTTTTCAGATGCTGAAAACGATGAATCTTGAATTATGGCAATGCAAGAGGAGTTAAATCGATTTGAGAGAAATAATGTGTGGGAATTAGTTCCTAAACCAGAACATCAATCTGTCATTGGCACTAAATCGGTATTTAGGAGTAAGATAGATGAATTCGATGTGGTTGTAAGGAATAAAGCTAGATTAGTAGCTCAAGGATACAACCAAGAAGAGCGAATTGATTTTGATGAAACTTTTGCACCAGGAGCTAGATTAGAATCAATTAGGATGCTCTTAGCTTTTGCATGTCATAAGGATTTCATTTTGTATCAAATGGATGTCAAAAGGGCTTTCTTAAATGGTTATATTAATGAGGAAGCGTATGTGAAACAACCTCCTGGCTTTGAAAATGAAAAATTTCCAAATCATGTTTACAAATTGTCTAAAGCATTGTATCGATTAAAGTAAGCACCTAGAGCATGGTATGATAGACTTAAAATTTTCTTATTAGAAAATGATTTTTCAATGGGAAAAGCGGATAGTAGTCTATTTATTAATCTCAAGAATCAAGATATAATCATTGTTCAAATTTATTTGATGATATTATTTTTGGTTCTACTAATAAATCCTTGTGTAAGGAGTTTTCATCTTGTATGAGTAAAGAATTTGAAACGAGCATGATGGGAGAGTTGAAGTACTTTCTAGGACTTGTAATCAAATAAAATGATGAGAGAATCTTCATCAATCAAGCAAAATATTTAAGAAATTTGCTCAAAAGATTTAGATTTGAAGATGGAAAGACTAAAAGCACTCCAATGAGCTCAACAATCAAGCTTGATAAGGATGAAAAAGGTAAGGAAGTTGATGTTAAAATATAGCGAGGTATGATCGGATCCCTACTTTATTTGACTACTAGTAAGCCATGATATTATGTTTAGTGTGTGCTTATGTGCAAGGTTTTAAACATGTCCTAAGGAATCTTATTTGCTTGCTGTTAAAAGAATTTTTCATTATTTGAATGGAACAATAGATCTCGGCCTTTGGTATCCTAGAGGAACTCATATAGACTTAACTTGTTATTCAGATGCTGATTTTGCTGGTTATAAGGTTGATAGGAAGAGTACTAGTGGAACATGTCACTTTCTAGGTCACTCACTTGTCTCTTGGTCCTAGTAAGAAGCAAAATTTGGTTACACTCTCAACCACTGATGCTAAATAAATTGCTGCTGGTCGTTGTGGTGCACAAGCCCTTTGGATGAAACAAACCCTTAGAGACTATGATATTAATCTTGACCATATACCTATTATGTGTGACAATACTAGTGCCATAAACCTATCAATAGCATAGCCTTATATGATATCAAGTCTATTTTGATTTCCATGATGTGATTACTTGTTTGAATTGGTTGCTTAAATTGTGTGAATTCATGAATCATGCATTAAATAAGCTTTTAAGACATTTCAGATCAATGAAATGGTCTTGGAATCGATTATTTGTTGGCCAAAGATTAAAACAATTGTGCGAAATCATAGTTAAACTAAACGGAATACTGTTTGTAATTAAATGGTTTACCGTTTAAATATAGAAGCTTCAGAAATGACAACTGTAAGTTGTTGGCTAACTGTTTGGGAATAACGGTTTACCAATTAAAAATAGAGAGGTTGCTTATGGGTAACCATTTGGGGTCAATAGATAGCCCTTTTCGCATTTGGTGTTTTTTGGAAATTGTTGGCTCACCGATTAAAGAAAATAGCTCACCATTTTTGTGTGATAAGACATTATTTCTAGGTTTTCTTCCTCATTTTCCAGTTGTCCCCTCACCGTTTTCTCTCTAACCGCGGAACCCTAGCTTTCACTCTCTAAAATTTCTCATTTTTCTTGCATTTTCTTGCCAAATTGAACCCATAGAAATCTTTCTAAATAGTTTTAGACTAGTTTTAATCGATCAAAATACAAAATCAAGCCTAAAATCACAGAATCCCAATTTGAAATCCTAATAGGCCCGATTAGTCAATTTTTGGCTGGATTTTCCTCTCTTTTTAGCCAAATTGTGCATTATAATCACTTTCTTCACCATTTATACTTCATTAATCGGTCCAATTTCTTCCATTTTCATCATTTCTTATAAATTTCAATTTTCATTTTTTTCATAACCATGGTTGAATCTTCAAGGGCTACACGAAAAAGGAAATCTGCTCTAATGAGGAACCCAATCCCTACTAGGGAGACTCTTGAGTTCGAGAGGCTTCACTTCCCCTCTGCTTCCCTAGCTGGGAGGTTCCAGACTCGCTTTATGATACAAAAGGTAATTGATTCCTTTTATGTTGATTTAGATGATTTTGAAGAATTGGTTGTTGTGGTAGTAATGTTAAGAAAATGTTAGAACCATGGGAGGGTGCTTTGAGTATAGACGAAGGGGTTTATCTAAACTTAGTTAGAGTTTTCTACTATAACATGGAACTTTCAATGACTAGGTTGGATAGGTTAGTGACTAATGTTGGAAGAGTACCTATTGAGTTCTGTGTGGAGGATTTGAATGCTATAATAAGAACTGAACATGTAGGACATGAGCTATATACATCTTGGAAAGAACTTGAGTTTAACTGTTTTTCTCACGTAGATGCAGTTAAGAATATAAATGAAAGAACTTGAGTTTAACTGTTTTTCTCACGTAGATGCAGTTAAGAATATAAATAGACTTCGAGATCTTTCTGATGATGTTTGCTCACTGACTTTTCAAGCTCAGTTGTTGCCACTGTAGATTAAAATTCTTCATAGCATTCTGCAACATATAGTCATCCCTAGGAAGGGAATCAGTGATGAGGTAAATCGATGGATATTGGTTTGCTTGACTACCTTCTTAGAGGGTGTCAGATTAACCTTATGTATATTATTCTTCGTCATATGTTGACTACCCCTGCAGTGAACAACAGGTTACTTCTTATGGTAGCATTATTACTAAGATCTTTAGATATTTTAGGATTCATCTTTATAAGCCAATGTGTGACGAGACTAAGAGGTTGGGAGGAGAGATTATCTTAGGAATTTGTTTTCATAGGCATAAAGGGGAATGGGACCATTTCATCAAAACATGAGGATACCTTTGCAGCTCCTGATTCCAAACTTTAGACTAGGAGCCAGATCTCGAGTCCCATGTCGAGCTTCAGCTACACAAGCTGAGGAGCCAAAGGAGCATGATCTGGATACCGATGTGCCTCCAACCCTTGGAGGTCTTATGCAGTAGTTGGTTAGCAGTGTTCAGACTCTTTTCGAGCAGCAGCAGTAGCTTCATGCTAAGTTTGTTGCCTTTCAGCTCTAGCAGTAGCAAATTTTGGATGGCCAGCAATGCGTGTGAGGTACAACTTTCTCACTTAAGTCTAAAAGAATTAATCTCAAGAAAAATCCCCTTAAATGTTAAGTTAATAATATTCAATGATGATATAAACAATGACATAAGTGATGATGTAAGGCATGTTGTAGAGATTAAAGAATCTAGAAGCATGTAGAGATTAAAGAATCTAGAACCATGTAGAGATTAAAGAATCTAGAAGCATGTAGAGATTAAAGAACCTAGAAGCATGTAGAGATTAAAGAACCTAGAAGCATGTAGAGATTAAAGAATCTAGAACCATGTTGAAGAGATTAAAGAATCTAGAAGTTACTAAAGATATTTATGAGAAAATAAATCCTAACCATCCATTAGCCTTAGGAAAGCCTATAAATACCCCCTAGCCCTTCCATTTTTCAAATTAATCCTAGAAATCCAATCTCTCTCCATTCTCAACTAAGACACCCAAGAAGAAGAACTCATCAAATTAAGAGGTGTAGAGAATTCAAGATATCCAGGTAAGTAACACTCCAACTGCAATGTAAGGACAAATTCCTTTTATATTTGAAATATAATTTTATTCAATCCTTTCTCTTATTTCATGGTCGGCCATGCCGCCTACACAATAACATTCCTCTACAACTTTTATATGGTCGGCTCTGCCGCCTAATCTATGATATCTTTATTTAATCATGCCATGGTCGGCACTGCCGCCTAATCCATGATGTCTTTACTTATTCATGCCATGGTCGGCTTTGCCGCCTAATCTATGATATTTTTTTTTCATCATGTCATGGTCGGCACTGCCGCCTAATCCATGATGTCTTTACTTATTTATGCCATGGTCGGCTTTGCCGCCTAATCCATGATGTCTTTATTTAATCATGCCATGGTTGGCTCTGCCGCCTGTATTGTGATATGTTCTTAGTTATCTCTTTCATGGTCGGCACTGCCGCCCATACTAAAGATTTCTATCCTGGTATCATTGTGTGATAACCTTAATGTTTATGTCACGGGATGTTGTACTACAAGGTGGCAAAGTTTTCTAGGGAGGGCAAGCCCTCCAAGCTAAGCAAAGGGTAGTTTTTGGGGACGGCGATACGTAACGCCCAAAAGACTAACTAATAGGCCCAAGGGCAGGATTACAAAGTGCTAGCCTTGTAGTATGACATACCTAGGGCCCTAATAGAGTGGTGTTGTAATCTACATGCATCATGATCCTTACACGCATTAAAGTGTTATCTTACTGGGCATTGGCTCATGTAGTCCTTGCATTGCAGGCAATATCGAGTAGTATCACGAGATGCCAGTTCCTATCTGAGGCAAAGTGCATATATGGGCAGAACAGGCCTTGGGTTTTAGAATGGGCTCAACTAAGTATCAAGATTTTACCCATGGAATGTTTTTTTTAGTTTTGTATATGTATACTAAAGAAAATTTCGAATTTTGTAATAAAGTTTTTGTGAAATAAAGTTTTATTTCCTCCTTCTATAAAAAGATCATTATGAAATTAAGGTTTTATATATCTTAACTAATTACTTTATTAGACATGGAGTGTTACAAATTGGTATGAGAGCCCAAGGTTTGAAGCGATTCTGTAGACCGTCCATATGCACTAGCCAAGGATAGGACAAAACTTAGCTTTAATAAATAAATTAGAAATAAAGATAGTTGAAAATCTTACTCTTGATTTGAATGATATGTAGAAGGTAGGTCACAAAAAAAAAAAAAAAAAACTCGTTGAGATGCCAAGTGCTAGGGGTAGTAAAGGTAGAAGGACATGAGGAACTTCAAGGGAGCAATCCACAATGAATCGACTTACAGAAATTGTGGCGCAACTCTTGGAAAGAGAAGTTAGAAAAGATGATCATACCCAAGCTATACACAATGCAGGAAGCGAATTTAGAAGATTAAATCCACCAATAGTCGAAGGGGGAGTTGATCCTATTGCCGCAGACCAATGGCTGCGAATTATGGAAAGAATGATAGAAGTAGCCAAAGTACCAGAACAAGAAAAGGTCACTTGTGTCTCCTTTATGCTACGAGGAGCGGCAGAATACTGGTGGGATTCTATCAGACGATACCACAATGAAACAACAATGCAGTGGAAGGAATTCAAGGAACACTTCTACAACAAGTATTTTTTAGAAACTGTTCGTTCAGCCAAAAGAAGGGAGTTCGTTTATCTACAACAGGGGAGAATGTCGGTGCTAGAATATATTCGGAAATTTGATGAACTCTCTCGATATGCCCCTCATATGGTTGCAACGGAAGACCTGAAAAAGGATCATTTTATGCAAGGACTATGTAAAGACCTTGCAAAAGATTTGAAGGTAGCTGGTGTGAGGGATGCTTCTTTCAGTGAACTCATTAATCGAGCCCTAGTAATCGAGCAAGCAAATGAGGAAAAGAAAGAAGAAAAACGAAGAAACAAAGGAAATGTAGTCCATGGGAATTTTCTAGCTAACCATGGGAAGGCACGCCCAAATAACAAAAAGAGAAAAGGAGTGCCAGTGGCCGAGGACCAGAACAGAGATAAACGCTCAAGAAATCATCAGAAAGAAGTCATACAAAAGCCAAGGTGCAATCAATGTGGCAGAACTCATCCTGGGGAATGCCGAGCTAGTACCAGAACATGCTTCAAATGTAGAAGGGAAGGACACTTCATCAAGGACTGCCCAGAGAATGGCACACCACCAGAAAAAGCTAATGCTCGAGTGTTCACGCTCACTAAAGAAGATGCAGAGGCAAATCCATCAGTAATATCAGGTGAACTATCTATCTCTAAAACTTATGCACATGTGCTAATAGATTCAGGAGCTACACATTCATTTTCATCGCCAACATTCGTTAAGAAGGTAAAAAGGGCCCTTGATATCATAAAGAGGCCATTCAGTGTAATGGTACCCTCAGGCGAAGTATTAAACTCGGGGCAATTAGTGAAGGCATGCGAGGTCAGCATTGGTAACTATAAACTATGTGTTGACCTAATCATTCTTGAAATGCATGTCTACAATGTAATTTTGGGCATGGATTGGTTATCGAAGTACCATGCCCAAATAGATTGCGAAAAAAAAGAGGTAACTTTTCGACCACCACAAAGGGAACCATTTACTTTCAAAGGAGGGCGTTCAGAGAAAGGGATGTCGGTCATCTTTGCCTTAAAGGCAGCTGGATTATTAAAAGGAGGATGTGAAGGGTACCTGGCAAGCATTATTGTTGAAACAAAAGAACAAGCGACGAAGCTAGAAGACATTCCAATGGTGAATGAATTTCCTGAAGTGTTCCCAGAAGAACTCCCAAGATTGCCACCAGATCGAGAAATTAAATTTGCAATCGATTTATTACCAGGAACCACCCCAATCTCGAAAACGCCTTATAGGATGGCTCTAGTAGAATTAAAAGAGTTGAAGAGTCAACTGCAGGAATTATTAGACAAGGGCTACATACGCCCAAGCCATTCACCATGGGGAGCACCTGTACTCTTCGTTAAAAAGAAGGATGGGTCAATGCGAATGTGCATTGACTATCGAGAGCTAAATAAAGTGACTATCAAGAACAAGTATCCACTCCCTCGTATCGATGACCTATTCGATCAATTACAAGGAGCATCAGTATTCTCCAAGATCGATCTAAGGTCAGGATATCATCAATTACAAATCAGAAATGAGGATACTCTTAAAACAGCTTTCAGGACACGTTATGGGCACTACGAATTCATTGTCATGCCATTTGGTCTAACAAATGCTCCAGCAGCCTTCATGGATCTTATGAATAGAGTGTTCAAAAACCACTTAGACAAGTTCATCGTGGTATTCATTGACGACATTTTAATCTACTCAGGAACCAAGGAAGAACATGCTGAGCGTTTAAGGATCACTCTTCAGACATTAAAGGAGAAGCAGCTATATGCCAAATTCAAGAAATGTGAATTTTGGCTTGAAAGAGTTATGTTCCTCGGGCATGTCGTATCCAAAGATGGGATTTCAGTAGACCCCTTGAAGGTAGAAGCTGTAAGTCAATGGCCGAGGCCGACTAATGAAAAGAGGTCAGAAGCTTCTTAGGATTGGCAAGATACTACCGAAGATTTGTAAAAGGCTTCTCTAAGATCGCAATGCCGTTAACCCAATTGACGAGGAGAAATACCAAGTTCGTCTGGACACCAGAGTGCGAGAAAAGCTTTGAGGAACTAAAGCAGCGATTGATCACTGCTCCAGTCCTTGCCATTCCTAATAGCTCTGAGGAGTTTGTCGTCTATAGTGACGCCTCTAAAAATGGCATAGGATGCGTCCTCATGCAAAACGGAAAAGTCATTGCATATGCTTCCAGACAATTGAAGGAATATGAGAAGAATTATCCAACACACGACTTGGAATTGGCAGCAGTGGTGCACGCATTAAAGATCTGGCGTCATTATCTGATGGGAACGCATTGCAAGATTTACACTGACCATAAGAGCCTTAAATATTTCTTCACACAAAAGGAGTTAAATATGCGACAACGACGTTGGCTAGAGCTTATCAAGACAGAGGTCGAGCTGGTAGCAGGAAAATTAGCCTATATGACTCTTCGCTCAACCTTATTAGAGAAAATTAAAGAAGGGCAAAAAACTGACTCCTACTTAAAGAACTTGAAGATTGATACCAACCCAAGAAAGGAGACGCCATTCAGAAAGTCCCACAAAGGAGTCATTTTGTTCAAGGATAGAGTTTGTGTACCAGATAATGGAGATCTAAAAAGGGAAATTCTACTTGAAGCTCATACGACCCCATATTCCCTTCATCCTGGTATAACAAAAATGTACAGGGATTTAAAGCAGCATTATTGGTGGCCTGGAATGAAGAAGGATATAGTCAAGTTTGTAGCACAATGTCTCACATGTCAACAAATCAAGGCAGAGCACCAGAGGCCAGCAGGACTTTTGGAATCCAACAAAATCCCTCAATGGAAGTGGGAGGAAATCACCATGGACTTCATTGTTGGCCTTCCGAGGACTGCAAAAATGCATGACGCCATTTGGGTAATCGTCGACCGACTCACAAAGTCCGCTCACTTCTTACCAATCCGAATGACCTACACCATGGACCAGTTTGCAGAAATATACGTAAAACAGGTAGTAAGGCTCCATGGCATACCTGTGTCTATTATCTCTGACAGGGATCCAAGGTTCACCTCAACATTCTGGGAAAAGTTACATAGCGCTATGGGAACAAAGTTAAAATTTAGTACGGCATTTCACCCTCAGACAGATGGCCAATCAGAGAGGACAATTCAGACACTCGAAGATATGTTACGTGGATGCGCTATCGATTTTCAAGGATTGTGGAGCAAGTATTTACTATTGGCAGAATTTGCCTACAATAATAGTTACCAAGCAACAATTAGCATGGCACCGTATGAAGCTCTATATGG